>VFFE01007195.1:547861-707193 GCA_008921705.1 Burhinus oedicnemus
GGGAAGGCAAGGCAAGGCAAGGCAAGGCAAGGCAAGGCAAGGGAAGGCAAGGGAAGGCAAGGGAAGGCAAGGCAAGGCAAGGCAAGGCAAGGCAAGGCAAGGCAAGGCAAGGCAAGGCAAGGCAAGGGAAAAGGAAAGGGAAATCTAACCATCCAGCACCTTCCATCATCAGCCTGAATGTTTTCCACAAAGAAAATTATCAGTTCCTTTATCACCCCTGTTGTTATATTTCTTATTTTTTACCATATGTGCACAAAGCCCATAGGACTCTTATTCATTTATCAGAGCTTCATCCTTTCCTGATATGGGGAGATTCTTCATTATCCTGATTTGCTGAGTCTTAACTTTTTTGCCAGGGAATTTTTGGAAATGCAATCATGTCAGGGATGGTACTTTTTTACATCTGTTGCCCCCTCCATATTAAGTGTTTGGCTTGTGGCCAGCCATCTTACAAGTAGCCATATTATTATTGAAACCACATGCTCATTAGTGAGACTGGCACTGGCTCAACAACCACTGTCCGAGGCTAACATTATATTCCATTATATCCCAGACAACAGGACAGTGTAGCATACAGTTTGCTCAGAAGAACAAACAGTCCCAGTTGACAAAATCTGACTCTCAAACTGTCAGAAATGCAATCCATTTTCTGTCTCTTTGTATGTGGCCTCCAGTAGTTCAGAGAGAGATGTGTTTTGAAAGAAAATACTGTACCACTAGCTTATCTTCTTGATTTTTAATTTCAAGGTTTGCAGGGACAGCAGGAGATCCTGGGCCCTTCTCTAGTGGGTTTAATCACTTTATCCCTTGGGAGGCATGCAAGAGTATTTCACTTAATATACAGGAATGACTCATGATCATTGCTTTCAATTAGGAATGTCCTCTGGGATTTCTGGGAACGGTGTTCTTTTGGTTGGGGGAGGGAAAAGAGGATAAGAGGGAGAAACACAGACAGAATCAGACCAGTTCAGACCAACTTTTCCACTAAATGTATTTCAAAGTGGGTAAGCTCCCATTTTCTCTCGTACATCCAAACCATTTGCCTTGCCCAGCATAATTACTGGCACCGCTCAGCTCATCAGCTTCTTAGCTTAAATCAAGGATTTATGTGAACTTCATCTTGCACCAAAAGCCTTGCTTGTTTATCTTTGATAACCATATAAAACAACCCTTGCTAAGGTCAGAAGCCTCACAGGCTGGAAAACGAACTGAGATATTTTCAGTGTTTCTTTTCCTGCTGGAAATAGCTGCAGCTGAAGGTCAGTTCCTGTTTCTCCTGCTGTAACAGGTATTACACCAATGGCTGTGTGCATAAAGTCTCAGGTGCAATATAATATTTCTCAAAGACTTCTGGACTGACTTAAGTTCACTGATTTCTCACAGCAGTAACCTTATTCCATTAAACTACTTTCATGCTGGTGACCAGAACTTGCAGAAATACTCGGGGTGGAGTCCAACAGTTTTTAAGGTCCATACACAAAAGTAAGACCATCCCAACCCCATCTGAAACACGAGAGGAAAACACTTTCCATGGTTTTAAGTGTACCGAATCTTGTATGAAAGCACCGTGTCCTGTTCCCAGAAGCAGGGATAAATTTGCATTTATCATAACTCTGAAGAGAAATAAAGGCTTACACAAGAAAAGGCCATTATAAATTCCTGCAGTTCAGAGTTTTATAGAGGCAAGACCCATTTGCAAATATAGACTACAAGAAGATAGCAAATAAGCTCCTTTTCTTTCAGGAAGGGAAGGGTTAACCCTGACAAATGACATGCTAAATTTAGAGTCATTTTTGCATGTGGTTGCATGTCTAGTTGGAACAAGTCTGCCAAAACTCATTTTACTTATGACCCTTTACAGCTAGCAGAGAAAGAGGTCCATTGTTTTCTTTGTATTAGTGAGATTAAAAACACAGTCCCCCCAACTGAAAATGCAAGCACTAGAAGCACTGTCTGAAGCAAAAAGAAGCATTTTTAATTCTTAATAAACCACATACAGACACACAGCTATATGTGTGCATCCAACACATGCAAGCATGTGCATATCCTAGAGGGACGGATCTCAGTCTATAAGCAGCTACGTGCCATGTGGGTGAAAACAAAATGAGAGAAAGAGGGATGCATCTCTCACTGGCCACCCTTACTTCAAACACTGCGGCAGAGTCTTCCCCTCATAGCCCTCAGGAGGTGCCTTGTATGGAGGGTCTGTTACCACATCTGTCTGCTCTCAACCAGATGTGACTGGGGAGAGATGCAGATGTGCCACCGCCCTTCTGGCACAAGTAGCAGGGAGCAAAGCTAATGTGTTGGTGACAGCTGCTCTCCCTCTCTGGAGCAGCAGCACACTGTATGGAGTGAGAGCAAGTTCTGTGGGTCCAGCCAGCCTCAGCAAAGACGCAAGTATCCACCCATTTCATCTTTGGCAAGCGCCTGCTGAGGATGGGATCAGTTGGATGTAGTTGCCTATGTCTGACCTAGTTACCACAGGGCTCATTTGGCATTGGGGCAGAGGGGAATACCGACACTTTTGGGCATGCTTCATCTTGCTTAAAGCAGAATGTCTTAAATAGATCTCCACAGGCTCTCGGGGGAGGTAGATGACTAACACAGGTGTGGACGTCTCTACACTTGACATCAGCAGCTAGCCAGGATGAATATCGCCCTGGATATTTCACTGCTCTTCATATTTCTTTGCAACAAGTAGTCTTTGCCTCCTGCCTGCTCCTGATGAGGAGCTGGCCTTGGCCGTCCCAAATCTTGCTCTAGCTGGCAAAACTCCTGAAGGAGCTCCCCCAGGGTACAACCAGCTAGAAAAGGAGTCAGTCTCTCGTGAAAAATAGCAGAACAGCTGCACGGCTTTTCTGTGGGGAGCACGATGGCTGAGCAGCAGGACTGTAATAGCTGTCTCTACCTACATAGCTTTTCAGTTCTTTGTCAATGGTAGAAAACTCATTCCTCTTTCCTCTCAGGGTCAGAATATTTACCTTCTGACTGCAAGAGGTACACATTTGGACAAAGTGCTTGGTTTTCCTTTGAGCTGTTGAGCGCTCTCAGTGACATTGGATGTGCCTTTCCCAGAAATTTAATGCTCTTCTACACATAACACTCACAAGGAAACAAGGTAAAGCTGATAGAAAGAAATAACATCTTGCATCATACCAGCTGAAATGGTTAGGAAAAAACAGACAAGGTACAGGAGCTGTTCATTAGTTCAGAAAGGGAGGCAGCAAACTTCAGAACTAAATTTGGAATGCAAACAAGTGCTCTGAATTTGGCTATGTTAATCAGCAAGGTGATTTGAGAGGGAAGATGGTTTCTACCAGTTGTGCAAAAAGTTACGCTAGTGAGAAGAGAGGTCCCTTTGAGACAGACAGTCAAAGGGAGAGAGGTAATTATCACCAATATAACACCAAAGGGTTAGTTGGAAGGAACTAGAAAATTACATTGTGCACAAACCAACTTCTCAAGCAGTTTAGGCAGAGTTTAGTCACCCATGTCCAAATATGTGATCCACAAAGGATTTGCTTAATCCTTTAGATGTCTGAGAGTCTGTAAGCGCTTGAGTTTGGACAGGAAAGCTTAGTTTGGCGTCAACAGTTCTGCTACAAAGCATGCCCAATGGAACCATGATACTGGCTGAGCCAAATACTTTTTCTCCATCTCTGCCAAAGACTGTGAGATTCATGGATTGTGCCTCAGTTCATGGAGACTGGATCCAGTAAACATGTTCAAAGCACACCTACAGTTCCCTGACAGTCATGAAAGCTTGAGATGGTTTCATTAACAGGGGTGGTGGTGAGATTTTTATGCATAACAGCTCAGCAGTTAGCCTGTGATTTCCTTGAAGAGCAAGAGAGAGGTAAATTCCCTCGCCTTAGGGTGCTCAGACTCCACATCACCCCCACCCATGAATGTGTCCTAGTCACCCAACCGTGGACCACATCAATTGCGTGTTTCCCTGGGAGGCAGGTAGAGCAGCTCCCAGACCTCCTGACAAAGATAAGCCCCTGTGCCAAAAGGAAAATGAGAATTCATGAGGCCAGAGAAAAAACAGGCCAGGCTCTGCAGTCTTCTGCTCTGGACACTTTCCCCATCAATGGGGACTCTTGAACTAGTTTTTTGAAAGACTTAGGTTCAGCTCAGCCAAACCAGCAGGACTTCTCAGTGTACACAGCTGCAGAGTTATAGGAACCTAAGATCTTTTTTAGCTCAAATTTTGGCATCTGGTGGCAGTCTAAATCATACGTAAGGCGTCCACATCTTTCTTTGGATTTTGTTCCAAGGGGTCTATAGATACGTATCCATGGCAAGGGCATCGATGGATCAAGAGGTCTTGGGATCTGCAGACATTTTTGTTGACAATGAGCTACAACACAGTTAGGTCCTGTCCCTAATGCCTCATTACTCTGTCTTTCCCTTACGCCAAACTCAACAGTCCACCAAAGTCCAGCAGTTGCCAGTGGTTTCAAGAGGTGCTGATGGTTGCAGTCCTCAAAGTGCTGTCATGGAGAGGAGGGCACCAGCACGTCTCTCTCATCTCCATCCTCCTGAGATGCCTTCCTTTCACTTCACATGGTTGCCAGTGTATGATCAGGAACACCAAATGGTCTCCAGATGCATCAAAACCAGGTTCAGTAAATAAGAGGAATGTTTCACGTGTCTCCCACCCAGTATAGAATAGTTTAGGTTTTTTCTGTTTATTTATTCATAGTTAAGATCCCACAGGTGTTTCCACTACACAGATATTTCTGTACCTCTTTGATGCCCTCTATCTTCCTGACCTCAGTGATATCCCAGAATAATGACTTTCCTAAGTTAAATATATGTTGTGCAATTGATTTTATCAATTTTAATTTGCTGTCTTAGTTTCACTGAGTGTTCCCCTGGTTTTTTGTGTGTAAGGAAAAATGGTAAGGAAGAGCATCTGATTTATCTTCCCCATTCTATTAACTAGCTTGGATAGCTCTACCATACACTTTTATTTTTCATTTCCTCTCTAAATGATCCCAACCTTTTCAGTCTCTCTTCATATGGAAGTCATTCCATGCCTTCAATCTTTTTTTATTGTCCATCTCCCTATCTAGTTTTACTGTTTTCTCTCCAGGGCAGGGAGACCAGTGGTGAACGTGCCATTCCAGGCAGCTGGAGGAGTACCATTTATGCCATGACACAGTGGGATGTGGTGGTCTCAAACTGTGAATTCCATTTTGCATTTGAGCCTCCATTTTGTACGACATGCTGAATGTGTCTAACCCTGAGCCAGGACATGGGAACACGCTCCAGTACAGCCCGCTGTCAAGGAAAGGTATTAGACGTTACCCGAGAAAGCCATTTCGTAGCAGTCTGGACCCAACAACTGCAACTGGCTTTGAACTGTTGGCCCAAACCCAAAGGAAAAATAGATTTTAAACAGAAGGTGCTGGCACGCCTGGTGGATCTGCAGCTTCACAGTCTCTGCACATGGCAAGAGGAAAGACATTTTTGCTTAGCTGGAGATAGTGCTCTCAACAGTGTTAGCTGCCCATTGCCACACAATGAAGTACTGGTAAGGAAAAGAAACCCTTCCTGTTCTAACTGGTGGACAAATCTCAGATTCATCAAAAAGATGACGTTGTGCAGAGGGAAAGGTGTAGTGGCCAGATGTTTGTCATGAGGCAAAGTTTTATGGTGACTTTGAAAAGAAGAATTAATGTGGAAATACTGTATGGCAAGGAAGAGTCCCAAGACTAGTTAGAAATAGGAGACTAGAATTCCTGTGATTTAAGCACAAATTTCATCCAATTTGGGTCTGGTGGACACTACTTTCCATGGTGGACCCATTATATTTTACATTGTAGCTTTTGTTCATACCAACTTTTTCTCTGTTTTTTGTTTGAGTTTGTTTTTCGCTTGGTTTGGGTTTTTTTTTTAATCATTGCTGCACACAATGGCAAACCTGCCTTGTAGTAACCAAGGCTCTACCAGTCAGTCACTGTGTTATATCTTGCTTTGTCAACATGATCCATGTGGCAATACATGGGCTGGCCCTGCTCACAAGACATTTCTATCCAGCCCCATGCTGCCCTTTCTCAGAGGACACACTGTTTGGAGACTACTCCTCCACTAGATGAGGCAGCATCCCACACTTGGAGGCTTGCCTGGTACTTGCAGCCTCCACTGCTCCTACCCCATCTCCCCAGGGCATTGAAAGCACCTGTCCAGCTTCACACGTGCAGAGCGCAGCACTGGCAGCTATGCTACTGTCACAGCAAATCAGCCTGGTCAGCACAGTTTGGAAATGAGAAAGGGCTCTACCTGCAGAAAAGGGGGGTTGCCACCCACTGAAAGCCTTCTGAAGCTTTGGGCAGAACACTTGCAGTTCTGGGTGGAGCATCGTACTGTGCTGGGGAAGGAGATGGCACATAAAGACTGTAATTTGGACATCTAAGAACGACCTCAGGTCCTTCATGAATCACCCCAGGAAAGCATCTTCATGCCTCGCTAGGTTCTTCTATACTTAGTCCTGAGCCTTTTATTCATCTTGTTGCACTTTCACTCAGTGCAGTAGATCCTCTGAAGACTCCATAATGTTCCAGACCCGCAAGACTCGCCCTACTTCCATCTTTACCTTGTCCTGCCACATCACCTGCAACCTCAATAGTCAACCAAGTGCCTGACAAAGAACAACAAAATTATCAGCTAGAAACTTATGGAAGAGGATGGGAATAAAAGGCTTCATAAAAGCTGAATCAAAAGCAGAAATGAAAGAGCAAGTGCTCTGGACACTAGGAAAGACAAAGGCTTTGAGGCTTGGATAGAGGAGCAGAAGTGAAAGAGGGAAGCGTTTTCCAAATAGCAGAGGCAAACAGGAAGAGGAGAGGCAATGGTAATGGATGCCTTATTCCCTGTAGTGGGAAGCTGTTCTTGGCTCTTGACAGTAGGTTGTTACCTGCTTTGCACACAGAGCAAATAAATATTTCTTTTCCTTTCAGCACAAGCTATTTTCTTCCTCTGTTGTGAGGCTGGACAGTTGTTTCTGAAACACTTATGTTAGTGACTGACTTTGACTGGTGAGGCTTTTTTTACTATTTATGACTAAGTTAACGAAGTGAACAATAAGTCCTCCTTATTTCACACTAAGAACTGGAGACTCATTTCAAATCACTGGATTTACCAAATTAAAGCAAGTGACGAACAACAATAAAAAGCAGCGATAATGAATCACAATGTGCACTTACTTGGACAATTCTCATTGCACTGTTATTATTTAATATGCCATTGTATAATTTATAGAAAAAGTAAAGCCTCCACAATGCAGGTCAAAAATCCAGCAGTTTGTCTGTTACTAAGTATTTGGTGGCACACAGAGTGAAACTAGCTTTTCTGCTGGCGTGCCTTGTGCCAGGCAGTGTAAAGAAGGAACGGTCCTGCACCTTCTGGCATGGGTTACCTTACACATAAGGGCTAGAAAAGCAAAGTCCAGGAAAAAGTTCCTATGTCTGAAGGAAATGCCAGGACAGAAAAAGAGGTGATGGTTTTCTGGTCATGCCATTAATGGGCTCATCTTCATGAACAGAGAAGAATCACTGGGCTAGACCCATGAAAACACTGGGGAGAGGAGGGGGTGGTGAAACACATTGGTGATTAGCAATCACCTCAGGTGCCTCACTCCAAAATTCAGACCTGTGAAATCCCATTGAGCTTTTGGATAGCTCTAGGAGCAGTTTAGAGCTGGTTTCTCCAGAAGTACGTGCTTCTCCAGGCACGTTGGATAAATCCATCTCACCACAAATGTGGGTGTTAGAAGCAGCAATTGCAACTGTATCACTGCCTCGTTTGTGTACGAGCTCAGTGGGAAGAATATTTATTGCATTTATAATAAACAGGGTTCAGTGTTCTCTTCTGAGGGAGTTCAAGCCTCCTTGGAGGGAATTTGGACACACGATCTGTGACCTGACCAGGAGGCAGTAAAATTGCTTCTCCTAATCCCCACAGTCCAACTAATATATCTTGGCTGCAGGGACATGTGGGGATAGCACAGGAAACAAAACTAGTGGTTTTGCTTCTTGCGTACATCACACGCTTCTGGATAAGAAGTGGATCAGAGAGCAGCACTTTCTTTTTCAAAATATTCAGTTGTTTTTTCTGGAGAAAGGATTTGACAGCTAGTCCCAAACCAAGAACCTGAATTTCAGTCTGTTGCATCATAACAAGAGTTGGCAGGAGCTTGCACCAGGGTTTCTCACATCCCTAATAACTAGAGAACTAGGGACAGTCTCTTCTTCCCCACCCTCCTTCCAAGATCTCAGCTGTGTCCCAAGGCAGAAAGGCTGGAGAAGACCAATGTCCATCCCCAAAACACTGTGGAGGAGGGCAATGAGCTCCTGCCCTGGCTATTCTCCAGCTGGTATAGGGGGACTGAAATTGTCATAGACCTAAAGTCAATAGTGCCTGGCTCACAGTTACATTAAAGTTACCTTATAAACCCTAGCAACATAAAGAGGCTCAAAGTGTAATTTATAACCTAGCTGAAGGTGTTTACTTACAGTGACCTTAGTGTAAATGGGAATCAGCCTGTTAGGCTCTGTAGATCATTAGGGCTTGTGTAAGAAAACACCCCCACTTGATTTGGAGGAATTACTATTAGCCAAGAAATCACAAGCAATAACTCTCCTTTAGTAGAAATGAAATAGCTCATACTCATCAGACCAGACAATCCTCGTCAGGGGGCAAGGGCTGTAACCAGCTAGTCTGTAGTAGAGATTTCTAACGTGTGTGATTTCCAATTGCTGCTGAAAACTCATACAGAGTTGCCAGATAACATTTATCAGCACACACAATGAAAAACGATTAATTCCGTGGAGAAAAATATCTTTGGCCCATATTTTTCTATTAAACCTGATGAGGAGGGTGAGGGGAAAGTATCTTTCTTCCCTACTGTCTCTGTTGCATACAAGGGAGTATAAACCTGTTTGATACAGGAACGCTTTGCTTCAACAGTTATCTGGTGAGCTAGTAAAGACAATAACAGGATTAAATATATTATTTGAGATTTGAGATGCATATGTTATTTTATACCTTGAAAGCTAAGCAACATAGCTTTACCATGTACAGAACAGGCTAGAACTTGGCTGCAGTCAGTGCCTAGAGGAATAGACTCCTTCTGGCAATCCTATTCAACAATGCAAGAAACACCTAACCGTCCTAAATGAGAAAGCTTTTTCCAGAAAGGTACTGTAAGGGACGGACAAACAAAGCCTTTCCAAGCCCATCTTTACCTTGAAGAATCCTTCCACATTGCTCTGTTCACTGAAACACACAACTGAAAAAAAAACCCAAACTCATATCGACTCATTTAGAAATAGTCAGACAGGCTTTGGATGTTCCTGTTTAACCAAACTATTGCCTTAAGAAACAAGCTCTACTTTCATTTTAAGTTCTGGCAGATGCAGCAAACATATTTGGATCCAAACCGCATTATATTATGTGTGTGCCTTACTGTGGATCACATGCATTAGTGTTTTCGTAATGTGTTTTACACATGAAGCAATGATAACACATCCTTTTTGCACATACTGTAATGAGACAGCAGATGAATATATGCACAGAAACCAGAAAAACATCTACATCTCTGTGCTCAGAATCAGTTTATCATTCTCTCACATCAATTGTAAAACTACAATGTAATTAATTAGGAGCAGAATGGTACCAAAGCTGCAACATAAGTTTGTCACTTCTGTATGAGGTCCTGAAAATACTCATTCAGGTGTGGACAGAAATTTGGCCTGACTTGTATTTGCAAATTGTCTTGCATTCACTTTTTGTGAGCACTTGAACCTGTTACTTCTGTAGCAAGGAATGTTCACCAAAAATCACATAACATTAATATTACAGAATATTTGTGCAAAATCAAGTTGAGGCTTGTAATAGAAAGAAATTGCTCTGGAAAAAAGATTCTGAATGTTAAACATACTCGTTTAGGGAACATTCTTTGCATCCAGCCAAAACAGCTTGAATTTCAAGTATCAATATACTCATGACCAACTGATTGCAAACAAGCTACAGACCAAGAATTATTCATAGAAATTATTTGATGAATCACTCCGAATAAATTTAGTAATGATCAAATGAAAGAAAATTGTGGTCAGATGATGGAAACTTTGTGAACAGAAAAAGGGAGGTGAAATTTATTGAGTTACTTATTAGGAACTATTTGTTCAGCTCTGCTTGCTACCATACAGTAACAGAAAAGCCTTAGGAACCACCTGTGGAGCAGATGAAAAAGTAGGTGGAGGAGTCCTTGTCCTGTTCTCCTGCCACAAGGCCCATTCAGTCAGGACAGTTATGGTGGAAATATAGCTGCTTTTGCACTGCCTGCACAGGGCAATGTATGCCACTGAAGGAGACTACATTTTTTACTTAAAATAAAAACTTTTTCTTTTTTTTTTTTAAATTTTGCCTGTGGAAGGATACAATCCATTTTAAATATATCCAATTCTCTGAGCACCACCTTTTAAAATCTGTTTTAAGCTTGGTATTACAGAATAGCTTGGCTGATTCAGTAGAGTCCCAACAGTTTTAAAGTGGCATAAGGAAGATCAAAATTTGGTCCTTAGTTGAATTTAAGCAATTTCTACCCAAGCAGTTGCTATCCAAGAAAAAAATTGGATCCTGTTCTGAAGACATCTGAAACTCAGTTACTTTCGATTGAGTGACTAATAGGGAAGATGTCTGCTCTCTCTGGAGCTCACATCCAGTTCTTCAAAAAGCTGAGCACTTCTCACATTTACTTTCACTATATGGTACCTCTTTCCTTCATCTAAGATCCCTGGCTCTGTACAAGGATCTATGCATAAGGAAGGGAGATTGTATCACTGTTGACAATAAAACTGCAATGCAAAAATACAGCAAGCACTTTGGTTTATGAGTGCAAATAAAACATTTCACTTCAACACACTGAGGACAGATTTATTTTCACTTGCTTCTTTATGAAACGGCTCCCTATACCGCTGCATACATTCGCACACACATGCAGGCAGATTAGAAAAGAAATCATGCTGGTTCTTGGTTACCCCCAGAACTGCCAGAGAGTTAATGTATGGTCCAAGAAGAGTTTTCAAATGGAATTTTAACCTTTTCTTCCAACAGAGATTCATGGATTTGATTCCTGTCATCACTGAAGCCAACAACAAAACTATTGTTTATTTCTGTGGGAAAAGGATCAGGTCCTTTATTTGCAATTTTGGCTTTTTTCAGAATCATGTATTTTTTTATTAAAAGGAAATAAATCCCTATCTGCATTTAATCACACAACTAGCATGAAAATGAACTCAATGAATAAAAATGTCAGGAGTGGGAAACGATAGGGTTCTCTCTTAGCCAAGATTTCTGTCTAAAATTAGCCTGCCTTTCTGGATTTACTGCTGTTATTAAGTGAATGTCCTTTTGACAATAAAGCAGTGCTTCTTGGATTTAGACAGTGTTGTGAAGAATATGATAAAGTGCTCTGTGATGTATGACTTTGATTGACTCAGGGGACCTTACTGTTTCGATGCTGTGGTCTGTTCTTTGTTCGCTTGATGAAGACTTTCTGTTCATTTAATACTCAGTTCAGAAACAGAACTTGGAGAAGGATGTGTGTAAAGATGTAGAGTACCTTGTTTCTGCCATGCTAACATGATGAATTATAGTGTATTAAGGAAGTGTTGACACATGTGGGAATAGGCTCTTGACATGCTTGCCAGTAATTAAGGCACATTGTATGTAAAGTCACTAAAAAAAAGTTGGAGACTTATTCTTTGTTATAGGGATTGTTTGCCAAGTGGTGTTATTCATAGTCTTGATGGAAAATACTTGTATCTTCAAAATTGTTGTGGTTCACACAATAATGAAGGCAACAGACAGGGATTCGTTAGTATGAAAATTTTTAATGTTTCCAATAGCCGGATAGGTGATCATTTTCCTGCCAGAGAGGAAAAAGTGCACTAAGACCAGTGCCTTGCTGATAAATCACCTGTGCATTACCAAAGCAGTCACAGGGCTTGAGGAGCTGTTACCAAGTACAAGGGACTCCGCATTCCCTGCACGAGTGTCCCAAGCCTGGCCCTGAGACCTGCTCTCTACATGCACCTCCTTGCACTCAGGTCCAGGACCATGAATTCCCCACCTCCAGCTCCCTGCCAGCATGCCAAGGGCAGCTTCCATGCCTGGAGGAGGCAGCCGACAAGTGCCTCGCAGGGAGTCATGACCACCCTCCCTGGTCTCCCCGTGGGGGACTCAGCCACAGCCTCAGAGCGCAGCCCTCATGTCCACTGCAGGCTGCCCCCTCTGGGCCCCAGGACATCATCTGTCCATCTCCACGGACACTGTGGCTCTGGGAGCTCCGAGACCCTAATTTTCTCAAGGTTTTATACTGGTAAGATCAGCATATTAGTCCATCAGACACCTTGTGCAGGGCATGGATCAAGCTATCCATACAATGCATTATGTGATCCCTCTATGGAGCTCTACTACTCACTCCAGATGTGCAGCTCAAGAGTAAATGCTGATGACAGCCTGGCCACTGCTAATGAATAGGGTCTTTAGCTGCTTCCTAGTGCCCGCTCTGGAGAAGTTTGTCCACTTCTCCATGCACCACCCGCATGAACCTCCCCCTTTCCTACCAACCTGGGCACTGGTGCTGCTGACATGGGGCTTTCGTGCAGTCCAAGAAAAATTTAAACCTCTCCTTGGCTTTGTTCCTGTCATCGGTGAAAGGTGCATGCCTCTCCATCACTTCAAGGGGCAGGGTCCAGCAGGGAATTAGCACAGTACCAGTTTCCTTAGCTTCCCCCAGGGAGACTGCTGAGCTCATTGTAGTGCAGACCAGCCCTATCCTCCCTTTCTTGCTTTAGGATATTTTGCTTCCTTTCCTTCTGAATCATTTTCTTGAAGACTGAAAAGAAATCATGAGACATTTCAGCCAACTCCCTGCTAAGTCCTAAGATATGCCCTCTTTAGATAGTTTTTTAATGTGTAATGCATGCATTTAGCAGAAAGGTTTTACTCAGGGAACTGGCAATTAGTGTTCAGTAAATGCTGAAAAATTTGGGCTGCAGGGAGAATTTAGTAGTCGATTCAAAATTACAATACACCACCAAAGGACAGACATTAGAGAGACGGAAGAGAGCTCATAGGCTGCAGATTACTCAAGTATTTAGTATGAATAAATGCATGTCTCTCAGTGTAAAATTTCTCAACAAGACTGTGTACAAGTGTAACTGCTGAATACATCTCACCATACTTAACAAGTCAAATGGCACCAATATCGATTCCAAAAAGCTCACGGAAATGCGGCGTAGCGGGTGTCGCAGGTCTGTGCCCATGCAGGCACGGTTCGACTCCCTGCAAAATGTGACATTCTGTGACTCAAAACTATCCTTGGATGTTGAGGGTAACACCATTAATTTATAAAGCAACTGGCGCTTTCACAGGCAGCACAACTAAGCAACAAACCTCTCATAAGACAAAAGTAAACTGGATATTATTTCAAAGGAGCTTTTTAGTCTTTCTTTCTCTTCCACCTTCTGGTACGTGCTTCAATATCAAAACTTTCCCCAGAAGGTTACCCTTCAGTCCTGTGCTTAGAGATGAATCCCAATGCCTATCAATTTATCCAATTTAGTTCAATGAATTGCATTATTTACACTGCCAAGTTCCTTTATATCTTTCCATTGGCCAGCATAGCCTCCACAGAGTGTACCAGCCAAATATATAAACTCTACATATGTTTCTACTAGAGCAACTGGCCTCACAATTAAGTCAAATTAGTTTTTACTCTCAAGAATTTAATCACATCTATCATAACACATTCAGTAAATCAGAGTTTTATTTCTCTCCTTTTTTTTCCTACCTCACTAGAGATTTACTTTGACATTCATCTCCTGGGACTATATGAACCGTCCAGCTCTTTAAGGAAATGATAAAGAGGAAAGGATGGAGAACAAAATAAAATTCCAAATGGCACAACAGAGGTAAGTAGGGAATGATACCGCTGCTTCTCACAGTACCAGATCCAAGGGGCACCCATTAAACTATGAGGCAACCAGTTCAACGCAAATGAAGATGTAGTTTTTCACACAGTGCTACAGGCCAAGTCCTATAACTGATTGCAAAAGAGGTTTGTGGACAGCAAAGGTATAAAAGTGGTCAAAAAGGGATTATCCAGATTAGTGGAGAATAGGCCATTAGTGGCTATAAAAATGATGGCTTAGCTGCAACCTGAGACAGACTGCGGGAAGGGCGGAGAGGGGAAGCATCCCTCCCGCCTGCCCCACTCTCTCCTCTTCCCACTCAGCCGCTGTTTACTCCTGTTCAAAAAACTGTTAGGTTACTGTGACTTTTGGTCTGACATAACCAGTATGGCAGTCCTAACTCTCCTGTATTTTCAGCATGAAGGTGTTATTTTGGGTGGCTTATTGCACAAAAATGCTACAATTGAAAAAAAAAACCAAACCAAACAACGCAATATAGACTGTTATGTTGTGGAAAGACTGGAGATGTGCTCTCATCTACAGCTCTGGAGTCCTTTTTGATCCTGTTTAACAAGACATAGAAGACATTTAAAAGGTTCCAAATGCTGCAATGAAAATGATTCAAAGAATTAATAGCGTGGGAGGGAATTTCTACAGGAGATATAAGTAAAAAAAGAATAAACAGGACCATTTATTTTACAATGGACAAAGGAAAACATATGTTAGAGATAAAATACAGTGTGTGTAGAAGTCCAAGAGTACATTTCTATTCATACTCTTCTAGAATAAAAAAATGCACTCAAAATGAAACAAAATGCAACAAGTGAAAGAAGACAGATTTGTTTGCAATTCCCAAATATCTTTTGAAGATTACTGCTATCACATATCTTTGAAATAAATATATCCATAGCAAACAGACTTAACTGTTTTCTTAGGGAAGAGCTTTTTCTGTTTTGTTTGCTACTCAAGAGTTTCAGCCCTGTTTTCACTTGAAAAAAATCAGTGCCGTTAACATTTTTCATTTTTTAAACTAAATTTTGAAATGCATTTTTAAGCCATAATTTTTTAACAGTCAGAATGAGAGTTAAGGAAGAATCTTATTTCCTCTCAACTGGCATTGGTTTTCATATGCTTTTTTGTTCGGTATTGGGCTGTTTCATTTTTTATGGGAAAAAGATTTTTCTCAAAATGGGCTAAACACAAAAACATCAACAATGTTGCAATTTAACTTTCAAAAAATCATTTTGAATTTTATTTTCACAAAAATAAAAATGAAAAAAACAAAAGAGGGTGATACATGAGGGAATTCTTCATAAGAGACAATTCCTCTTTTGGAAATTTCCATCAAAGTAAATGCTTTGAATTTACTTTAGTTCATAAGTTTCAAAAGGAGATTAAAGGCCGAAGGAACAGTAGGACCATCCACATTGAGAAGCGGTTATGCATAAGGGAAGAGCCATAAATAGGTATGGTTCTGTTTATCAGCCATCCATTAATTATTGGTTTAATGTAATCCTAGAGAATAAGCAGGTAAGCACAGAAAACTGAGTTATGAGTAACCTCCAAGAAGTGTTGTAGCTGCTGTCAGTGATGCTGGGATATTAGTGTACATGAGCCATTAATAAAATACAACTTAGCAGTTCCTACATTTCTAGCAGGTATTTATGCCTAGTTTTGGGTTGTAATCCTTATTTGAGTGAATAAATAGTGTCCAACAAACAAAGAAATGCTGGTGGATCATCTCCTGGTGCTCACACTTTGACTTTATTGGGTCAAAACTTTTAACTGAATGTAGCGAAAGTTTTGCCTGAGTAAAATCTGAGCGACGACTTCCAGGTCTGTCCCAGTGGGACTGCTCTCAGGAGTAAGGGTTGAATTGCTATACCACAAAATACCAGCTGTAGTTACGTTAACCAGGATAAAGTTTCAAGGGGTATCCAATCCCAGTGCCTCAATGTAAAGCTAATCACCAGCTGGACTACAGAACAAATTTCCCCTCTGGTATAATATCGCACAATTATATGCATTATGAGGGTTTAAAACCTGGCATTGGCTGTGCTATTGTTGGAACTAGGATAGCCACTCCAATTCCAACAAGAGGCCATTCATCTGCACTAATTTGTAGGTTAGGGAAGGTTTTAAAATAGGAAGTCTTTTCTTATGCAAATAGGGACACAGTAAGAAAGCAGGGGCCTGCAGGCAGCAATCTGAGGCATCACCAGATCATAGAGGATGAGAGCCACCAGGCCCATGCACCAGGGCAACCTTCAAAACCAGACTTTCATGGCACCCTAGTGTAATAAAAGCCTTAAGGCCGGGCCTCTACACAAGGATGAGTTTAAATGAGATTTTGTATCCAGCTTCTAAAATACTGCTAACAACCCTTCAGTCCAAAGAATTGCAAAGAAGGAATAAAAATAGAGAAATTAATTCTAATAAATTATTCTCCTGAACAACTGTTTTCCCTTTCATTGCTTTCCCTGGATTCACACATGACTGTATTTGAAGTATTCCGCAAACTCTTTGTGCACACAATGAGCACTTTCACTTTTGATCCATGACTCTTGGTTGTTTCAGGGCTGTGCATTGGACATGTAAGCCACACGGCATCGGTTTCTTTTCTATGGGCTGTCCACCACAGCTGACTTTAGCCCAAGGCTACCCTGAAGAAAAAGAGGTTCCTGTCTGCCATAGTGCTTAAAGCTACGTCTCTTCTTGAAGTGTCTCTCAGAGTGTCTCTCTCTTCGTTTACCGGGAAGCTGGCTCCTTCCACTCCTTTCAGTTCTGAATTTTCCACTGGAGGAATCATTCCCCTGTAGAAGTTTTGCATGTATTGTCTGCTGCATATGAACTTCCTGCTCTCAGTCATGTCATGGACACTCCCTTGAACTCTCTAGGTACCCAGGGATTATCACTTCCCTACATCATCAATAGCCTTTGGGAACATCCTTCAAGACCGATATGAAGGGGCAGGATGATGAATCCAACCTCTCATACTTCCAGCTTGAGTCTTTACTCTCACATGCTTTTTGTATGCACAACCAAGATCAAGAGGCATTTCCACAGTAAATCCTGATGTACAGGTTTTCCATAGTGATGTGAAGGCTAAATTCACCCTATTCTTCTCGAAAGGAGCTGAAGGCAGGTCCCAGAGAAACCACTACAAGTAGAAGATGCTCAACACCTTGTGGTCCCCTAGACAATGACCCCAAAACACGGTCCCAGCAGACACCTCCCACCCAGACTCCACATTGGGTGCCACCAGACATAGCCTCTACTGGTGAATACCAACATGGGGTACCTTGAACTCTACTGTCTCTGTACCTGCTGCCTCAAAGTGGGCTTTGAACCAAAATCACCATGTGATATTTCAGTTGTGCTGCTCAGCCCATGGTCTAACATGTTATAAACTGGCATTGCAAGCTTGGGCATGATCACAGCTATCATGTCTTGCTGAGAAGGCATGAAAGAAGCAGGGCCCACAGGACCCCAGGCAGAGATACTGCAATCTGCAGCTCCTGGTTTGGTAAGGGTTTACTCGTGGACCCACCTCATCTGTTGGAGAGGTGAAAGTAAAACCTCAGCTTCATGTCATCTGAGTGTAAACCATTAACACAGACCTTATTTGTTAATTTTAAAAGCAGCAACAGCCTAGACTTGTCATGGGAAATTCTGATATTTCATGTAGGTAAATAGGAAGATGGTGTCAAACTTCCTTGCAAGAACAGGCTGGACTTCAGATGCAATTTCGTATCCTCCCCATGGCTGTGATTTGCAGGGAATATCACTCTGTGGCATTGCAGCACACTAGTCACACTTCCAGCTCCAGCTATTGCTACTCTTAAGCACTGGGGACTCTTTCTTCTACCTTCTTCTGTACCTTCTTCTACCTACTTAAGAAAAGCAATCAACCTTCTAGAGTAAAATTTAAATGCAATGAAAAATGTTTTGATAGGTGGAAAGAATAATGTAATGTCTTTAGTAGCCAAGTATCAAAGCAGCAAGTATGTATTCCCAGCTTATACCATTAAGGTTATAAACACATCAGAGGTTATAAACACATCAGACGTTATAAACACAATTCCCATAAGTGTAAGACAATAACGAGGGTAGACAAAAAAGATAAGGTCTTTGGCAATGATGCAGAATAGGGCTGTTTTGCAGTTGGGCGGATGGATACATTGGACAACGTTGCAGTTCTAATTCAGTACTTTATATCCTGAAAGTCAGCAGGGTGTTTTTAGACAGCAGCTACAAAGTTTAAGCATCTTATACAACTCTTCCGGTGTAGTACACCCCTGCTAATGTCCGAGTTCAGCACAGCACAACATACCAGAAAATGGACCTTCTAGAAATACAGTGTAGCACATACTAAACATACTAAAAACTGAGGAGTCCCCAGAGTAACTCAGTGGAGAGTGCCCTTACAGTGGGGATATTTTACAGGAGGCCCATTTGGATTTACTTTCATTATTTAATATGTTTATCTGTGATCCAGTATAAAAAATCTACACCCATTTCTTGCCAAGTCTGCAGATGACACAAAAATCATGGAGTGGTAAATAATGAGAAAAGCAGATCTGTTCTACAAGCAATCTGGTTTGTATGGTAACCTGAGCTCACTAGAAAAAAAAAAAAAAAACCCAACATATTTTATTGTACAGTCAAGCATAATTCTGAGTATCCCAGATAGTTTGTACACTGAGGATGTGGGCTATATTTTAGAGACAGAGACTTAGAAAAGGATTTAGAGGTCATGGCTGATAACCAGCTGAGCTGCACAACAGTTCCCCATGCAATGCACTGAAGAAGAGAAAAATGTGATCTTGGTATGTGCAAGCAGGGGACTATAAAACACAAGGATGGAAAGGCAGATGCTCACTGTTCCTTGGACTATTAATAGCAGAAGGAGAGCAGGTCCAGCTCCGATGTCCATACTTTAAAAAATACTATTGACAAACTGGAAAGAGTTCAAGAAAGAATTACAAATATACTTGCAATTAGCTAAAGCTGTTAGTGAGATACTGAAAAAAAAAAATAATCTCAATTCATTTAATTTATCCAATAGAAGAATAAATGGTGATTTGTCTGTGGTTTGTAACAGAGCTGGCTGGGTATTCTGTCTCAACAATAGAAAATGAAATTTCCACACAAATTTCTATAAAGAAAAAATAATGTTCATTTTCCTTCAGGACAAGCAAAATGAAATATTTCACTGTAAGCCACTCCACCTCAATTTGTTCTGTTCAAGGAAACTTTAAACTTCACCTTCTTGTGAACACATTTATCTGCAGTGTAGGTACCTGTTTTCTCCTACGGGCCAGCCACAAGGTAATTCGTCACTTCATTCAGAGTTGTATATAACATTACAGGAGCTGTAGTCCAGCCAAGAAGCCTCTGCCTAAGTTGAATAAGGATAGCGTTTGTTCAGGCTATAATTCCCAGGAGCAATGCAGCATTATGGGAAAATATTTGGCTTTAATATTGAACTGACACAAAAGAAAGCCCTGGTCAATCAATTCAGCAAATTCAAACAACAAGGGTCCTACATTAAAGAAAATTATAGTTTTGTTTAGATTTGTTTGTTTGTATCTTTCCATTCTGGAGTTTCTTTATGTTAATAAGGAAGCTTTTTGGTACAATCTGAAGTGAAAACAAATGTTGACAAGTCGTATCTGCCCACTGTGTGAAAATTCCAAATTTTGTTCGGTCTTAGCTTGCAAGTAGCTGTATTATATTTCTGATACCAGGGGGATCTCTGAATTAGCAGACAGAGACACGACATCCAGTAGGTGGAATCTGACACTAGATTAATCCGAACTAGATAAATGCCAAGATTTTAACAAGGGAGGGAATTAAACACTGCAACAATTTATCTAGGAATGGGATAGACTCTCTACCATGTGTGGTATTTAAAGACGGGCTATCTCCCTATCTGTTCTAGCTGGCGATTCAATCCCACAGGCTGTGTTGTAATAGATAATAGCAGAAGTCCCTCCAGTCATAACATCTAAAAATCCGAGAAGCAGCATTGCGTGGAGAGAAACTGCTAGAAACCCTCTGTCTTCAGGGCCTGAGAACAGTGATGGTTACATTACACAACTGAATACCTTTCCCTGTCCATCCGTAATACAGCTTCAGTGTAATTAAACATTTCATAGAAATACCCTATAACTGCTTTGTGGTTTGAGGCCTGACTTAAATCTAGCCATTGTAACTGGTGCTCGCTGCCTCGTGCTCAAAGAGCCTTTTTCTTGCTTTCTTACTTTTCTGGTGCTCAGTTCCCAAACAAATAACCTTGCAACCAGCCTGTTCTGGCTCCTGGACCAAAGGAGGACATTTAAAACCTGATGAGAATATTTTTAAATGATAGGTTTAATTAGTACAGAAGTATTAAATGAGAACGCAGTATGGCCACTGCCATAAATGAAGTGAAAATAATGCTGGCACCATCGCTCACCTCCAACAATGTCACACTACGAGTTGACTCCTGTTTTCTGGGGGATGTTGACACAACAGGCAGAGCTGAGAGCCTGCAATAAAAAGAGCGGGATATTCTAAGCTCACGTTAATCCATCCAAAGAACAGGAAAACCTCTTTCAGTAACAAAATAGACCTTCTTATGGTCAGTAATAGCAGACTTCATCGACTGACAACAGCCTGCTGAACACAAAGGAAGTGTGACTTTTCCTTTTTCTTTGCTACGGCTCAATGGTTTTGTTTTAGCCTGCCAGTCAGTTTGTTTACAGGAAAAACCTCTTGTGCAAAGAGTACCTTTCCTTGTGCAACACATTCCGATATGCCAACTGAAATGACTCTGCGCTGACTGCGCTACCGGATAGCCTTTCACATGACAAAGTGTTGGAGCTACGTGTGCAGTGATACAGTAGGGGCTAGTTAAGGTTTCCAAATATATGGCATTTGAGCAGGGACCGGTCTCGCTGTCGGTTTTGTCTCCACTATTGCCAAACGACAAAACATTAAAAGCTCAGCAGCACACAGCACCATTAAACTGACTGATGGCAAGAAGATGTCAGAAAACACAGTTCTGTAAATCTTTCCCTGCACATATAAAAACAGGTCTCAGGTTTCCCTGCCCCCTCCATACACACACATACACGTGCATCTCATAATTTCCCAGGAAGCCTAAACAAATTGCATTACATCTGAAGCACTACCTCACAAAACAAAGCACCAAACATCTTATTATTCAAATACTTGAGCAACGTTCATTATGAATTCTTGCAACTAATTTCCCCCTTTTTGACACGCAGTATGAAAATAACAGTCTCCCACTTTAAAGATGTGGAAACAAAGAGAAAAAAAGAGGCTGATGTCACCAGGATTTTGGAGACAGAGCTCGTGTGAGATGCAGCTAGAGATGAGGGCTCACGTATCTGGGAAAAACTCTCCCAAATGTCCATGGGAGCTCTTCACCCACAGCTGAGGAAACAATGAAAACTCAAAATTTCCCGGGTCTGGTCTCACTCTGTGCTCAGCCTGGGCTGCTCTAAAATTAGACCTGTTTTACAGACTCGGCTTCAGCTGCCACAGGAAGCACAGGCAGCACATGCCAGTCTTGCGAGATGATTATTATTAATAATAACAGGGAGGTGCTCCCAGGCCAGGGGCAGCCCCGTGCCCCAGCACGCGTGGTGGTCAGTCCCCACGCGGACGTGCTCGCCATCTGTGATGACCGAACAGAGCAAGGGTGGAGCAGTGCAAATGTTGTTATTATTAGCCCTCACAGGGGATTTTTTTCATACAAGCTGTCCGTTTGTTTGGTAGATCTGAAATGGCCAGCAGAAACGTACCGCCGTCAATGATGCTCTTGTTGGGAAGACTTCCTCGGGCCCACCGTGGCGTTTCTGGGAAGAAAAACCCCTCCTGGAGAAACCACAAGCCGCCCTGGGTCCCGCAGGAATGTGGAAGATGAGGCCCATTTTCCTGCATGACCTGACCCCCAGTTTAGCTTCAGGCAGAGTTTTGGTTAGTGCAAGCAGTCCTCAATGCAGTTTGCAGTCCTAACAAGCCAAAAGAAAGACACTTGGACACAAAGCTTTGGGCCACCCCCTGCTCATGCTCCTGCCGCAGGATGGATGCTTGCGTGACCCACAAAAAGGCTGGCTGGACCCCACACCCAGCACTACCTATGCTGCCATGGGGTAGCCCAGGACATCCCCTATATTGCTCAGAGCCTAAGCATACCCCACAGGGGTGCAAGGACAGAGAGGGCAGGCACACATCCGTGCAGTAGGTGCCCTGTCCCTCTCCCACGTCTGCTGAAATTTGGCCTCCTAATCCATCATTTGCATTTCCTCATGGTCGCTGTGACGCCTGATTCATAAGGGATAGCTCTGGTAGGAAGGAGAGACCCAAAAGATCCCCACACCCCATGCTGCTGAAGGAAAACAGTAGCACATTTTGCACCACGTGATGTGTGGGAGCTCCATGAGGTACTACATTTCTCCCAAGTACAGCTGCTCTTACAGACTTTCTCCCTGGGTAATGTGGTTCCACGTTGCTTTTAATGAGGGACTGTAGTAACAAAAACATATAATGCTTCCCCATGAAATAGGCTGTCATCACACTAAGAAATCAGCTTTTACTGCAGTGCTATTAGGAATATAATGTTGATGGTCCTGAGTGTGAAAACGGGAACTTCTCTGAAGCCCAGAAAAGAAGGACCAGTTTAGCCTCTGGTCCTAAAGAGCAGCATACAGAATTTCCCAGTTCCCAGCTGTTGCTTTAGAAACGTTGGTTTAACGGCTAACCCAGAGCCCAGCACAGAACATCAAAACAATCCCTCCAAGCATTCAATAAACAATGACAGTCCCCAAAATAGCTTTCTAGTTTTCTTATAATGTACTTCCATGCATCAACTTATGTGACCTTGAACTGGTATCATTTCTCACTTGGGAATTTTCCCTTAGCATTTGTTGCTGCAGCTCTTGAAGTATGAAGAATGAAGTGCTGGACTCTTACACTCCTTCGTTTCCTCCTTTCATTTATTTTGGGTTTGATGGGGAAAACATATGACTGGATATGCCATTACAGGCAGACAATCTGATAATCACTAGTTGATAGGACAGTGACTCCAAAAACTCTGTCTGTAGCCAGTTCATTCTCTTCTGAGGGTGAAGGCACTGATTTTTTTATTTTTCCTTTCCAGAAATGCTACAGCCTATGTCCACCATGTTCAAGATTTTTGAGACAGAGGTTTTTGGAGCCTGTCATGTTCCTTTTTTTCTTATTTACAATCACTACCAAAAAATTCTTTTCAGAGACCTATGCAGTAAGTCCTTTCTGTGGGATTTAGAGCATTTGTTCTGGTGGTCCTTATGAGGCTTAAACAGATGCTGGTTTTCACAAAGCAGTTGTACATCTTCCCAGTATGCAAAGAGGGTATCCCAAAAGGCCTGCTATCATTTCTCCCGTAGGAAAGGTAAGGTCAGCTATCAGCCACATTCTCCTTGCACAAAAGGGCCCTGCATCTTGACAGAGGAGATGCTGCGTGGGCACCAAGTCGTGGGATTGAATGGCCATGGAGGAGGTACAGGAGATGGTCTTCCCATGCATTTCCTTTCCGTCACCTCTTTTAAGCCCTTCTGTGCTAAAGCCTGTTGCTCTCTTTGTAACTTTCTTGCTCTTCACTGGTGGGATCACCTTAGCTATCAGCTAGTTCAGCTGGACTTGAGAGGGGACAAAGGGCCTGAGACAGCCACTCTCCCCTGCTGGCAGAGAACAGAAACCCACCAAGAGATGCAGTACCTGAGCGCTGGAGGGACAAAGAGACGAAGTTCTGCCAGACAAGCCTCACCTGCCTCCTAACTGAGCTTTCAGCAGCGGTGCTCCAGGGAGGACAGACACAGGCTGCACGGCAGCTCCCTGATGAAAGCACCTGCGACTTCTATGAAAGCCGACACTCGCTGCCTGCGGTGTCCCTGCGACTCCGGATCCCAAGGCCCTGGTTTACTGCAGGAGCTGTGAAGGACAGCCTCGGGCTTCACAGCAGGAAAAAAATACAAGAGATCAAGTACACAGAGACACCTCATAAAGTATCCCTTCAAACCACATGCGGATTTACAGGAGGGAAGTGAGTAGCCCTCGGGGGGCTTTCACTTGCCTGTTAATGCTGGCCAGCATGGGGTGCACTCCTGGACCCCGGGATGCGATTGGCTATGCAACCCCATGGCTATGCAACCCCATGGCTACACAGCCCCATGGCTACACAGCCCCATGGCTTCTTTCAAGCACAGAGAGGCAGCCATGCACACACCCTCGGGCTGCAGCAGGGCTGGGTGGGACACAGCTGCTGCACCGGGACGGGCAATAGCATCCTCCCATGTCCTTTCCACTGAGTTCCTTACCACTTCTGCCCTGCACCAGGGACATGTGGGATCAGCCTGAGGGGGAGACTTGGGACAGCACACTGACAGCCAGGGCTGTCCTCAGCTCTCGTCTCCCCCAGGTAAATGTGGGGCTGAGGAGCAGGAACATCCTTATCAAGTAAAACAGGCAAAGGCAGAAGGCATGGAAAGAAGAAATAAAAAATAAGACAAGCAGGAGGAAGAGCTGAGTGGAAGAAAAGGAGCATGGAAAAGTGCAGGGCTGGTGGGGGAAGCTCCTTTGCAGAGACAGGGTAAGGTGAGCAAAGTGGTCCCTCTGGATCGTACAGGGACATACAGGAAGAAGAAACGTAAAGGAAGGAGGAGAAACAGGAGATGGGGAGAGGTAGAGGAGAAGAAGGAATCTGACTAAGGGAGGAAAAAAGTAACGCCAGAGCAAAGAAATTCAGGGCAGGGGAGGAAAACTATGTACTGGAGGAGCTGAGTAGGGGAGCAGAGCGGGAGGAAATAAGCATCCCAATGAAGAGAGATAAAAGCAGAATGGTCCCAGAGGAAATGAACTGGGCACTCTGAAATAGTGTCAGACATAAATAAATCAGACAGGAACATTTGGACACTTGGAAAGATGGGAGGAAAAATACAGTGTGATATACAATAGCAGGAAAAAAGTGGGGTGATGGCAAGGGAAAAGAGGGAAAAGAAACAAAGAGAGAGAAAGAGGGAGTGAGCCAGATAGTCCAAGCAGTCCCGACATATTTACATGCACACTTTGAGGTGTTTGCTCTAATGAGCAGTTAGGGCAGCAAAGAAAGTAGAGAGTAATGCAATCACATCATTTATATGGGCAAGTGGGGATTTTGCAAGCCAGAAGATATATGCACACAATAATTGTGGGTGAAAGTTGGGAGGCCAATAATTACAGCAGTAAATCATAATCCTTTTAATATATTATCAGTTTGATACCCAGGCAATAAATGCATACGCATATGGTTTTTGTGCTTAAGAAGCGGCAGGAAACTTGACTGCTAAAACAAAGGGAAGTGAGAAGCTCAGTTCTCTCTCTCTTTTGAGTGAGAGAGTGTAAAGAAATCCATTCCCTCTCTCTCCCCCTTCTCTGTGATGGCCATCATTACTGGACCTGGCTGGGAGTTTCACAGCACAGTTATTTTCTAGTGGGAATGTACTTACTACAAAACTGAAATTTTCCACAGGAAGATTTTGATTTTCCTATAGAGAAAAATCCTATGAGAAAAATTTGAACCAAGTGTTTCATTTTTGGTGACTTCCACTCAAGCCAGAATTTTAAAAAATCGATATGAAACTTTTTATTACATTACTGTTAGTGGAACCTGGACATTTTCAGTTCAGAACAAAACATCTTTGAAATTTAGCAAACCAGTTTCTCTAAATTTTGTTACAGTCATTGTATCTGGAGCTTTGTAGTGGAAAACACACCTGTGCGTGTGTGTGTGTGCACACATACATGTGCGCATATGCATTTCCCCATATGCAAACAAACAAGTGAATAAAATTGGGGGAAATAAAGAGAATAAACAAACATCCAGAGTTTATCCTAATTTTGAGATGATTGCAAACGAAAGCCGTGTGTAAGCATTCTACCAGGCCGTCTGTGTATTTCTTTTTTTCTGAAGGAATTTGGTGATCTTTTGGCAGGGAGGGAGAAGGGAAGGCTGTTAAGCAGTAATTTAGAGCATGTCTTTAATAAGAAACACCGATCTATGTTCTGAAATGGTGAAGGGTAGGAAATCTACCACAACCTTTAGTCAACAGTTCCAGTGATTAATTGTCTTCTTGTTTAAAAATACACCGCTTTCTTCTCGTCTGAGGTTGTCCAGTTTCATCTTCCGGCAGTTGGACCTTATCGCATCCTTTGTCTGCCAGAGCAAAGAGTGAACTGTGATCAAATTTCTGTTCCCCATGTACATATTTATAGATTGTGATCAAGTCAACTCTTAATCTTCTCTTTGTTAGATAAACAGAGCAAGCTCCTCGAGTCTATCACAATAAGACATGTTTTCCAGACCTTTCATCATTCCCATGGCTTTTCTCTCTGAACCCTCTCCAATTCATGCAGCATCCTTCTTTAATTGTGGAACTCAGCACTAAGAACAACATCCCACAGTGATGCCAAAGGCAGATGTAGCCTCCCGCTTCCTATTCAGCAGTGTCAGGACCAGCTCTTTGGAGGACAGCCTCCCTTAGCAGCTCCTGCTTGACCCACACACAAACCCTCCAGTCCCACCTTTTTTGTGGTTTCAATGGCTGCGGCCACCAAACACTTGCATTTGATGCAGTAGGGAGGTTTAGAGGTGAGTTGTGGTGTCCTCCCCCTAACCCTGCTTACTGCATGTGGGTGCAGGTCACCCACTCAGGTTTGATTTGCAGGAACTGGATTCCTGCTGGAGAAAAATAGTCAGGAATCTCTCCCCAGTGTGCACTACACACATTCTAGCCACTGCTGCAGGCTCTGAACTAACAACTGATGATCAGTCTGGGGGTCCCACCTAAATCTGATTTAACATCAAACACTGCACTGCATGTCGAAACCCCAGTGTGAGCTGCTTTAATCTGCGACTCCATTCCTGTATAATTAAGATTTATAATTAAGGAAACTTTTGCTTTCTTAATCAATTTTTCATCATGTGCCAAGCTAAATACCATACAGAATTCAAAGTACCTTACATAAAATACTCTTAGCTGTGTTGATGTCCTGGTTTCAGCTGGGAAAGAGTTAATTTTCTTTCTAGTGATTGCTGTGAAAGGAATGTCAATAATGCATATTGGTTTAGTTGTTGCTAGGCAGTGTTTGCACTTTTCAAGGACTGTTTTCACCTTCCCATAGAAGCTGAGAAGGAGCATAGACAGAACAATGGAATGGACAATGGAATATTCCATACCATAGATGTCATACTCAGCACATAAATGGGGGTTGGCCGGGTGGGGAATCTGCAATCACTGCTCAGAAGGATACCAATTCACCAGGTGGTGAGAGTGACTTGTGTCATTATTGTTATTGTTGTTTTCCGTTTCTGTTATTGTTCTATTAAACTGCCTTTATCTCAGCCCACAAGGGTGTTTTTTTCCCTTTCCCTTTCCCCTCCTTTTCTCCCTCTTCTCCCTGCCCTTCTGGGGGAAGGGGGAGAACTGCGCGAGTGGCTGCGTGGTCCTAGCTGCTGGCCAGGGTTAAACCACGACGGTTGACCATAATGATAATCTTGTTTTAAAAAGATATCAAGTCAGTTGCATAAATACTTATTAAAAGCTTTTTACTATGATAACCTCTTCCACAGAGTTATTAACAGAGTCCAACATCAATTTTAATTTCTCTAAGACCAGAGAAAGTCAAATGGAAATGCACATGATTGGTGTTCTTGTCCCTTACGTGTCTTATAAATAAGACTCTATCTTTCCAGTCCTCTCAAATTTTTTTACTGTTTAATGCCTTCTGGAAAACCATTGTTTATAGTCAAAAGAGTTTCTTGACTTGTTCTTTTCAAGCTTGTGGACAGAAGTTGTTCAAGACTCTCATTTAACATACCTACTTTAGTAGCTGCTGTTTAAACATTTTCTTGAATTATTGTTGTAATGGAAAATACATCATCACTATCCCGGGATTATATATTTTCAGCTGTTTTTTTCCAACCAGCACAGAAAGTTATTCTTTTCTTTTCTGTGTTAGTATAAATAATTCCACCATCTCTATCCATTGAGAGAAACGTCACTGATAGGTTTTTTTCCCTAACATATATCAAAAACTTCTTGTCCTTAACTTGTATGATCTTTAACTCTGCTGGGGAAATACCTCTACTTAGATTTCTCTTGTTTCCCTTACAAATTTATCACCATTTCTATCTTCTGATTTAGATTAATTTTTGTTGCCTCACTCTTTCTTCCAATTGTTACATGTAGGGTGTTTTATAATAGAACAGCTTTCACTTAAGCTACGTTGTTTTGTTTTATAACAAGTATGGCTTTTTAGTGAAATGTTTTTAAATAGTTTGCAATTATCATTCACATTTTTCTGCTTAAATTCTCCCAGTAGATTTGGCTTATAATTGTTTTCAGCTTTACAAAACTGGTCTTTTTAAAGAACCAAGAATGTATATTACTGGTTCATATTTTACTCTTTTTGCACACAAATATAATCAAGACACGATCTTTTGCACATAAGCAGACATTTGCTTCAGTTCTGTAATCAATTTCTCTCTATCTGTCATAATTAGATCAGATTTTTGCTGAACTTCAGTGCATTTGAAATGCTAACAGAAGAAATAAAAGCTCTGCTCAGTGGTTAGGGGAGGATGGACTCAAGGCTCTGCTCCACATTTGCCAGAGAGGAAGTTTGGACCCTTGCAGTCCTGGGTGAGCATCCTAACCTCTGAATAATGACCCTTTGAACTTACCCTCCTAATAAATCTAGCCTTTGTTTTCCAATTTTATTCTGCCTTAAAAAATAGAGTTTTAAATGCTCCGAGACTGTAGTTAACTTTTGTGGTCAAAGTTGCATATTAATTTTCTTACTATTCACACCTAGAATGAGAAAAATATTCAGACTACCTAAAAAAAGATGTTTTAGTTAAGTCACAAAACAAAAAAAAATTCCACTTTTCATATTTGTTTAATTATTACCAACCACTTAATATTCTACTTGTGCAAATTATCTCACCCAACTTTGGTACCATTGCATGAAACATACACCCAGTTGCCCAATACTGATGGGTCAGGAATGACTGAAGTTGTTGGCTACATGTCCTTGGACAGCTCTATTATTTACTTGCTTGGAAGTCTGATTTTCTAATAATCAAAAGTGTATTGTTCCCTTTTTTAAACTTTTTCTCCATTATGACTTTAATATCCTCCTGACTATTCAAGCCAACCCTTCCATTAAGAATTTTTTTCCCTTTCCAGTGAGTAAAACATATCCAAAATTTACATGCTTCTCTTCTTAAAGAAGGTAGACAAACATGCTCAAAACCATCCTTCTATCTTCAAAGATGGTCAGCTTGCAGCACCCACCTATGTGTCACTTCCCCACCACTCTCTTCAGGTTGTATCCCTCTGCTTTAGGGATCAAAATTAATGTCCTGGGAGGCCACCTAACAAATTCAGGGCTGTCATCACAGTGCCTTTTCCTTTGAATCCAGGGTAATGAAGCTTAACAAGACCAGTGGTTCAAGACCTCCTCAGTTTCTCTGAATCCTTGCCTCTGCTATCTGGTGCCAATGTCTGCTGAACCTCCATCACACCATTTGTACAGAGGCCTTCTTTCATACATGGTTCTCTCCCTTCGACTGGGCTACGTTCACTCTTGACAGTGGATCTCAGAGATTTTATTACATATGCCTGCCTAAATGGCCACAGTTCTTACTTTCAGATGGATAACTTGCACTCATCATCTGTGGTTTTGTCATTTCTGGCTTAGTCCTGCAGCACATCCTTCACAGGGGACTACATTGCAATTTAATTGGAAGCAGGTTGTGGTGCAGAAGGCAATCACACACCTGGTATGTGCATCTCTGCTCTGGGACCCAGGTCGGCTACTTTTGAGTGGCCTGACTGATTTGAATATGATGGTTTGGGGCTAGAAAGCCCAGAGCCTCCAGGGAAGATCCTTCCTAAGACAAATACTCAGTGATGCATCTCACGGAGATGCAGGCATTAGAAACACTGATGACTGGATTATGTTCCCTTCCATATAACAGAGAAGGTATAGCCAGCAAGATAGTCCCAAAAAGCGTCCTAGGCTTCATAAATCCCTTCCTGTAGTCCGACACCATCTGTATTTATTGACTTCTAGGACATGCTACAAGACCCATGTGTTGGAGCAGCTCTTTGAGGAGCCTTAAGAGGGCTGGTTGATGAATGGGGCTCCAGTGTTTATTTACTTCAGTTTGGTAGAAGCAGTGAGTCAATTATATTGCATTTTGGTTTTGCAGTTTTAAGTTGGCAGAGTGCTTAGAGCCTATGTAGGAACATATTTTATTTGTTTTAAATATCTGAAAAAAATTTGAATAAATAAAATGATGCAGTTGGTGTAAGATTTATGATGTCCTGAATTTTCCATGATTTTAAGTGGTTGGGTTTGTACATGACGTGTTAGTCAAGTATGCAGTCCATTACCAGTCTTGTCTGGCTTTCGAAACAAAAGGTCTTTTGTTGTGGTGAATCATAGAGAAAACTTTGCAGGTCCTATTTTTATGATGACACTTACAAGCAAGAATCTCCACAAAGTCCCATCACCCTTCCTGGAGAGGAAGAGTTAGGATTCATATAGCAGATACACTGTTATCTGTCAGTCCCAGAAAGCCCAACACTGAAAAAAAAATAATTGCCGAATAACTTCACAGTTTTTGCCATCATTTTCCATGTAAGATATCCAATGCATCTGCATCATTCAGCAACAAACAGACAGAAGCATAAAGTCTCTCAACACCATTCACCCAGTTACATGCCCCATTAATTTTTCAATCAGATTAATTAACAACAAACTGATTGCCTCCCAAGCCAAGCTCAGAACTGACAAGTCTCTTTGGCACGGCAATGTTGAGAGCAGATTTATGAAAAATATTTTTATTTAATAAACCAAATGGGTACTAGAACAAATCATTTATGGATATTGTACAGTCCTGTGAATGTTAACATCTTCAAAGCAGATACTCACTTTAGCCAACTCCTCGCTTAAGTGTCCCAATAAAATATATCCTGAAGTCACTGGAAGCCTTCAGAGGACATTCAAGTAGACTCTAAAAAGCTTTCAAGGCTCAATAGATGAGCTCTTAGAGGCTTTTCTGACTGTTAGGACAAGCTTTCCTTAAAATAAATTTTGATGTCAGGAAGGCTCCCTAACACATTACCAACAGGGCCATGAAATGTTTGGCTGATCACAAATCCTTCCACACCAAAGAGAAATCTTCTAATACACTGGAAAGCCACAGCTAGGTCTAGGAAATTCTTATGTAAAGTATTTTAAGGTAAATATGGAAATTAATAGATTAGAAAAGAAATGTGTTGGGTGAGTTATTAACCGAGGTAATCCAGGCCTCCTTACCCATGTGCCACCATATGCTCTACGTTCTTCCTTAAGCTTATCCTAATGTGTTTTCCTTAAGGCTCTTTTCCACTTCCTTAGTTCATGAAATAAAGTAACATTAGCTCGTCTCAGTGTTAACAGATGTTGTGAGGAATTATTTTAAAGTCACTCGTATCCTGTATCTCTCCATATCTTTTAGCTCGATTGCAGCAAATTTTAGGAGTCTTGTCCAGAAAAAAAAAAAGGCACCTATAGAGAATTGCACCACACCCTCACTATCATTAAATAAACCCAGCATCAAGTTAAATCACTGCAGACTATTTTTGTACATTTTAGAAGTCTTCTCACATCCCCAGTTCTTCTTTGAGCTGGCAGAGATCCAGTTTGGGACACAGCTGTACATGAAAGGGACTTTGGAAAATCAGAGAGGGGTGAAACCTCAGGGCAGAGAGAGGCCATTGCATTTGCCAGTCCCTGCCTTACAGACATAATAACAAATCTGAAGTTTCAGGAGCAGAGCAAGAGGCACTACTGAGTGATGGTTAAGTATTATTATTATTATTATTCACTGCTTTTCAGTGGTATCCCTGCCCAAATACAGCCTTCTTAGAAGAGAAATTACAATTTTAGTCCAGTGGAGAAGAATGAACATGTAATGGGGAAGTTTTAGAAGTGCACTTCCAGTAAATTCAAGTCAGCACACAAAATTTTGGCTATCCACCTAAAGCCAACATGACAACAGCAACACTAAGGAGCTACAGTGATTATGAAGTGGCCTGAGCAACCGGTGTGTGACACATATGCTTCAGCGCAGGGACTTGGCTGGGACACAGCACCACTGCCACCAGGCTGATACCATCAGGTTTCTCTGGTGTGGAAACCAGGGTGGGAAGGAGGAGGTGCTAGTGTGAACACTGCTGCACCCCGTGGCTCAGGCTGTAGATCCAGGCATTGGAGATCATGTACGGGTCCCCCTGTTTTGATGTAGCTTTTCTGTCTCAATGGCCTTGAGATAACAGAGCTGGGATTTTGCCTCAAAGACACATGGTTTTCAGTGCAAAGGTCTCAAATCCTGTCCTCATGTTCATCAGTGAGGGACAAAACCACTCCATTCCTTGCTTATAAAGTTGTGTGCCGTGTTAAATTTACAAAGGGTTACAAATATGTAACCCCACAATTACAGAAATGCTCAATGGAAATTAGTTTACTTAACTGTTTTTATTGTTTGTTCTTGATTTGGGAGTAATTCCATACAGTGGCTGGCACTCTCACATCTCATTATTTTCAGAGAAAGCCTGCACTGAAACACAACTGGGTATAGATCATACTTTCCTCTGATTTAGACTCCCCACAATTCCTCCAACATGAACAGGACTGAAGCAGATTCATGTCAGGGCAGAATTTGGCCCACTGATGTCAGCCATTTGAATACACATACAATATGCTGTAAAACCAAGTATTTATGAAGACTGGGCTGTGAATGTGAAGAGACAGGGCTGAATCATATTCTCATCGTGAATGAGTGATGACACCCTTTTATCCAAACAAAAGAACTAATGTCTACTGGAAGGACGGCCTGGGGCAGTATTGCTTTAGGAGAACAAAGGCACTTGGTTTGTTGTAGCATATGCGGTAAGAGTGCCGACAGATCAAGCAAAAAACACAGCTTAGCTAAAGAAGGACATTTAGATCTACCCTGTGGATGGGACCAGGGGTCTGGCATTTACAGATTACACATTGGTTACTGAAATAGAAACCAGTGACAAAAGTTTGATAACAATAGCAAGGGGGCAGGGGGGGGAAGGAACATGAAATGCGCAGTTCTTGCATGCGGTCACTGATGCAGAAACATGGTTCACGCTTGACTTAAAGGCCCACAAGATAAGCAGGGAAGCAGTATCTGGTCTGATGGCTGAGTGGGGAAGGGGGAGGCTTTACCACTGCAAGGCCTCACATTTCGTTTTAGATGATGAGGTCTTCAGTGGCACTTCAGCCGAAGAAAGATACAGCAGGAAGGAGCAGCCATTAGGGCAGCCTTTAGTTCAGAAGGAAATTACTCAAAAAAAAAAACAACCAAGTTGTGATTTACATGTCTGTGAGCACCAAGTAGTCAGGGTACTTCCTGGGAAACTCTTTCCCTCAGAGGAAACTCAGTGACCTACACGCCCCAGGCTGCACCACTCTTCCCCCTGGTCTCTCCTGTCAGTCTGCTTTGGTTCCAGTGGCCCCTGTGAGAGGACCAGCAGCAACAGAGCAGGCAGCTCTCCTGGCCAAGAGCTTCATCCTTCAAGCCATGAAGGATGTTTTGTTTCTCTGGTTGCTGAGAAGCATGACAATATTGCATCACTCGGGACATTTCGGTGCCCGCCTTCACACCCACATGGGAATGCCAGCAGCTCCAGGGAATGACCCCAGGACCTCCCTCCACCTTGTCAAGGAGGATTTTCTGAAGATGCAGGCAAGAGCTGTGCACCTTTGGGTCAACACAGGCCATTTCTTTTGATGGAAAATTGCGCAGGGTCCTGTAGCACTGACCAGTCTGGCAGGCTGTTGGGCTTGCAAGGTGCTCCCAGCCATTTCATGCCCGGCCGTGTGACTGCGCACTTGTTCCTCGTGAGCATTTGTTCACGGGATGAGGGCCCCCAAACGCACGCCCTAGGCATGCAGTATTCATATGATTTATATGTGCGTTTTACACCATGTATGGCATACATATATGTAATGTAGCCATGGCCCTGCCCTCCCCGGATGACAACATCGCAGTGCAAACATCACGGCATCACTGATGCCAAAACACAAACATCATAAAACAATCATCACGCTATTGGGGCCATAAACATCACAACATCAACCCAGGCCCTAACAGGCTTAATTCATTCCTTTAGGCAGCGCTCCAGGAAAAATGACAAAAAAAAAAAAAAGAGAGAGAGAGGGGAAAAAAGGCAGGGCAGGTGGGTGGCACATGCAGGTGGGGAGTGTGGGCACCTAAACATCCCCTTTCCCCCAGTGTCCCCAGGAGGTTTCTGCGCTTTATTAGAACCGGCTCTTCTCATCCCAGATTCATGCATCTCAAATCAGGATAAACTCCTGTAACCACATTAGTCAATCCAGACAGATTCGTCCATTACTTAATGCATTACTCAGATTTCAGTAACAGAAGGTATGTGATCTAGAGACAAGTTCTGTTATGCTTGGAAGAAAATAAAAACACTGAAAAAAGCTCTTGGTAACTGCACCTGTGAGACAAGATTCACTGATTTGGGGAATGATGGCTAAATGTTTTCTAGCAAGTAATTAAAAAAACATGTGTCTCTATTTACATTAACAGCTTTGTTCTGACGATCATGTCAAAGGCCTAATTGACTAGCAATAAGCTATCTCTGTCAACAGAAAGCAAAGGGACTTTTCCCTCATTACTGTTTCAGCAATAAGGTTTCATCCAGTGCAGTTATTCCTGCAGTAGCAGGACAGCATAGAGAATCTGTGGCTGTTTGTTAGGAAAACAAAACAGTCAGGGGGAAAAGAAACAGGTTGCCGAAGTTAAAACAAGGAAATCATGACCGCTATGTCATGGTCAAATTTGTTAGTCTAGACTAAAAAAAAAAAAAAGAAGAAGAAAAAGAAAAGAAAATCTATAATCTAGTGTTTTGATTTAATCTCAAATATATCTATAAGAGTTTGTGTGGGCAGGAGCTTAATTTGGTTTTTTGCCAAAAAACATCTCCCAAAGGTTGCAAGTGATTTGGAAACAAAAAAAATGTATTTTAAAAGGTAACAAACCTCCACTGCTCCTCACCCGCTCTTGGTTTGACACCCAGTTGCAGCATTAGTGAATCCCTTGAGTTGTCGTCCATGGCTCCCAGCAGCGTGCTTGTTGGCTGCTTCCTGTGGCCACTTTGTCTGGAGATATCCCTGCTGGAGGATGAGGAACTGTTTGCTGCTTTGCTGTTGCAGCTGAGGAAGGCTCCCTGACCTCTCATGCCACGTCACCAAGGACGGAGATGGATTCATGTTGACAAATATTGCCTTTCCAGTGATACCACCCTGGTTCCTGCTCCTGGTTTCCCACTCTCTCCTCCTCCTCTCCAACCCAACAGGGTGGCAGCCCCACACCGCTCTGTGAAGGGGGAGGGAAGAAGATGCCTTTGGGGACTGGGGTAAGGACGTCAGGGGGCTAATGCATGGCAGGAGGAGCTTCCCAGGTCCTCAGTACCTTGGCCCACCCGTGCAGTGCTGCTTTCCTCCACAAGGCTGTTTGGAGAGAATCTGATAAAAGGTAAATCAGAGCTAGAGGTCCTCTGAGTCCAACCAGTACTAACATGCCTGGAGATCCCTTCATGCTCCTACTCCTCTGCACCAGCTTGGTATCTCCTCTAACCCTGCCTGATCTATCCTGCTCTGGACCACTTGTGGAGACTGAATATTTTGCTTCCCCAAGCTCATGACAGCCCTTGGGGTTGGTCCACATTATTCATGTTCAGTATGTAGCAGACCAAAGAGCACATGGATTAAATCAGAGAAGATGATCAACACTGATAGAGAGAAGTGACCTTAAGGTCTTAAGCTTATACCAAATGAGCACCGACACTGTGACCCCCAAGCACAGCAAAAGCTAAGAGATCTGTCGGACTGCAGCCCTATTGTTGATCATGGCTATCACCCTCTCTGCGGCATGTTTGCAGGCATCAAGCAGAGGAACTCAGCATGACCATACCCTGTGCTCCTGGCTGCTGACCCCCTCCCAGTACTGCCCATGAGCAGGCAGCTTCACCAAACCCTGCATGCAGCCCACTGAAATTTGCTGTTGCAGTGATACATGCCACTCAGACCCAGTAAAGGGGACCCTTCGAGGCTGACTGTATATGTCAGTGTAGACATACCGGGAGAGTGTTTGGGAGGTAAGCCAGAAGGTGAGTTTGTGGGACTTTGTATCTGCAGTCTTGTCGATGTGTGTGTTGAAATCTCCCAGGATGACAAGTCAGGGTATTTCATCACCATTGTCAACAAGGTATCAGTGAACTCCTTTATGAACCCTTTAGTCTGTAGAGGTCTGTAAATGAGCATAAAACTCTGTGTTAGCTTTGGCTCAGGTTTCTATTGTCAGATGAATGAATTCAAACCTTACTCTCAGCCTCCATTAGAGCTGCCAAATCCCACCCAGAGGAACTATCTGGGGCAGCAAACTGCTTTATCAAACCTCTGTGCCCCTGCACTTAGCTGAACTGTTTGCCAAGTCCTGTGGATGATCTCCTTGCTTTGCAAAAAAGACCATGGACATCCAGGGAGGTTCACAAACAGCACAGATGCTTTCTGACCCTGTTCACCAAGTGACAGGCAGACTTCCACTGAGGGGACAGTATATTCACTCATCAAGGGCTATCAAACACTCCCATGACCATAATCAAATTTCATGGGTTAGGGTTTCAGCAGCTCACCTGCAGGAACCTGGAAGTATTGGATTTTTCCACCAGTGTGCATCTGGCTGCATGTTTTCGTACTGGTTGGTTTCTTCCTTACCTTGCTCTGAAGTTTGACCACAGCTGAAGACTCAGTGCTTGAGTGGGTAGCAAGGGGGTAGGTCTCTTTTTTTTTTTTTTTTTTTTGGTGAGGTGTGCCTTTTTTACATCTCCTGAGATAGCAGAAGTCACCCCAAACCTAATCTTTAAAACTCGATTGTCGGCTAGAAGAAACCGCTGTTCCCTGTAGCTGTGACAGGAATCCTCTCAGAAGGACTCAGACTATTTGGGGGCACTTTTCTGAGATCCATTCAGCTTGTATTCCCATCTTCCCTAGGTCTGCCCAAGGATGGTTTGGGTCCTACCCAGGTGAGTACGTGGGCCCCTAGATAACAAAGTCAACAGTAAGAACGTGAGTGCCAACAGTATCCATATCTTCACAGGTAGTCAGACAACCAGGAGCACGCCTGACTAAATGAGCAAGACAGAGACCATGCTGCTAAGCAAAGGAAGACGCCCTTTTTACATGCTTATAACATGGGCTATATGTAAAAATAGCCGCTAGTCAGCAGCAGTGTGTTGCTCGCACATGTGGACAATATGAGGACAAGTTTATTTCCGAGTCCCCTTGCTCCTATTAGTCCCTCACCTTTGATTTTATGTGGGTTATCCAAGGATGAAGGTTATCTGAGGATTTATTTTCAGCAACAGATATTTTTAAAGAACTGGAGGTTATCTGAGGTTTAGCTTGAAAATAACAGTACTTTGGAGAGTTTGCAGCCCCGCCTAGTATCATTTAGTTGAAGATATGCCCACATGCACAACTAGTCAATTCACTCTGGTAATTCAACAGCGTTGTTGAATTCCTCACTGATGCAATGGTTTCACTTGCTAACTTTTATAAATAACACTTTCTAAAAATCTCTGTTTACCCAGGACATCCTGGCTAACAGTGTTTTGGCACAGGTTACTCGTTCCTTCGTCATTTTGTAGCAAGACCTCAGCAAAGCAATCCACACAGACATGAGGCTGTCAGCCCTTACAAAAGTCCAGCTCAAAACACTGAGTAAAATCCTCTTCAATAGCACTCATTTTCAAACCATATTAAACCCTTTCTTCACCTTCAACTCTGCCCTCCCAAAAGATTCAAGTGCACAGTCTCAGGTTTTGTCTTCGAGGCATCCAGTCGTCACAGACTGTGACATCTAAAAGTTCACCTAAAGCTGTAGGAAGAAGGGTGATTGACAAGTGCATTCCTGACATATTAAAACTACCCACAACAGGGCAAAAACCCAACCGAGCTCAGAGGTTTCCTACAGGCAGATCTCAAAGTGTACAACAGACTTCCCAAAAAACTAAGGGGCTTGATAAATCTCATTCCCAGCAGCTCCGTAAGTGAGCACACACTTGTTTGGCTCATTTTTGCTAATAAAACCCCAAAGCAATGTTGATGAAAGAAAAGAGAAACTGGAAAAACTGTGACCCCATCTGAGAGACCGTCACCATGCCCATGGTTCTCCATATCCCTGAGGAGAGGAGGAGGAAGCTGCATGGGACAGGGATAGTCACCTTGTCCAGCGCTAGCTGGATGGGGCTGGGACACCCTGGTGATGAGGGCGAGCTGTGCCCCAGGCAGGTTTTACACCAGTGCCTGGAGGTACATCCCAGGCCATGGGGTGAGCTGGAAGGAGCTTCTCCTGCAAGACTTCAGGCAGCCTCCAAAACCATAAAAACAGCCACAAACCAGGACCCTGTGTCCCATTACCTCCACGTAAGCAAACATCGGCAACCTGCCCTTTCTGCTGAAACCCATGTTTGCTTTTGTTTTAATTGAGCTGCTGAAGAGAAGACACCAATGTGGCTAGAAATAGCATATTCAGAGGTCAAGAATTCAGTCTGTTCTAGAGAGGCCTACCGCTGGTGCTTTTGGCAGGGCTAATGAGGGGCTGCCGTCAGCCAGTCCCCAGGAAGCACTCTCGCTCACAGAGCAAGAGCCGTGCAAGTGGCCAACATTCAGGCTTGGCTGCCGAACCAGAAAAAGGTTTTCAAAACTTCAGCTCAGATCAACCTGAATCATTTTCCTGAGGCACAGAGGGATGAGGGGGAGCTGAAAAATGTCCTTCACTTCTGTTTCACATCTCACTGTTTCATTTTCAGTCACTGGAATGAAAAGTAGAGGGAACAAAAGGCCAGGCAGGTCCTATCCCTTCCTTATCCCATAGCCCAGCAGTGAAGGGATATGCATAATCCAAATTCAGTTATTTTTCCCCTTTTTCTGAAGGAATTTGATCCCCACTTCCCCCATCTATTTCACAACAGCATCTCAGAAACCTTCCTCAGGGGTTTCTGGGCATGACCCATTAGTTGAAGCCAGATGATCCCCAGGACAGACCAAAAGAGTCTCTTTCCAGGGTATATGATGGTGAATAAACTCATTGGGCCTGGAGATGTGGGTTCAGAACCACTCAGGCAGAACTGCAAACCGTACCTGGTTACCTCACTTTTGGTGCATGCCCTATTGACTTTGTGATTGTGTGAGGTGTTAGGACATTATCACAAGTTTCAGGACTGCCCCCCTGCACACACAGCTTCAAGCCCATGGATTCATGATTCACTCAAGGATGACTACAATCACATGAATGGAGTGTCTTGTTTCATCTTGTTTTTTTTAAAACTTCAACTACAACTGGAGGGACACAGTCCATCCCAAAGCCCCAGGCTTTGACCCAGTGCTCCACATGCCTGAAATCTCATGACCGTGTTTGGTGTAAGGCTGGTTGAAGCCTGGGAAGACTGTGAGAAGTTAAACCTTGCTGTAGACCAGCTCCACAGGGTACTGAGTGGCATCATCTAACCAGGAATAGCATTTTGGGGTCATTGTGTATGATGCTGTGGTTGAGCAAACACTTGATTTTTTTTTCCAAAGGAGAGATATAAAAGCACTTGGAAGAAAAAGGCCTAAAGCAGTCTTTCTAAAAGCAAGAGGAATAAAAGCAATGAAGATAGTAAAGAATCCTGCTGAAGGCACCAGTATCGGAAAGGGCAACATTTGCATTTTTCTTTAGCCCATGAAAAGATGAGTGCAAAAGGAGACTTCAACATGTGCTGTGGGGGAATTGTTCAGCATCAAGAGAAGGCAGCCAGCCAGCCACATTTCCCTTCAGAAAGGATGCCATGGAGTTTTCAGTGTTCAACATCCCCACGCCCTGGGCAGCAACCAGAAGCCCCTAACCTTAACGTTGGTTGAGGCACAGAAATGGCTCACCTAAGTTGTAAAAACAGATCGGGCTCCAGGGGATTCCCTGTCCCTCCGAGCAGTTTGTGTCCATCTGTGTTGTTACTGATATCAATCATTATCTCGTCCAAGCGAAAATGAGCAATGTTTGCAAAGAAAAAGCAGAACAAGAGCAGGCTTTGCCAAATCAAAGAGGGCCCACCAACAAGTTGATGGTTATTTTTCAACAAGGGCTTATTTTTACTGAAAGGTGGTAAAATGTGTGTCATTGTGAAGTGCCATACATGTACGTCACTTATAAACATTGGCATCCATGTGGCATATGACCTTTGCTCCTGTGGCAATTTTGTTCAAGAGAAAAATATGTATCACTAACTCCATATGTTTGCCTAGAGTGTAATGCTTATATTAGCATAACAGTGTCTTACAGCATCACTACAGCTAAGCTTGTGTCAGCATTTCCATTACTACTAACCCTCTTCAGGACTGTTTGGATGAAGCAGGATGTGTAAAGGACTGTTTAGGGGCTCAGTTTCAGTCTTAATTTTAAAAGTATTTGTTTTTGTTAAATCAGAAGATGGCCAGGCTTCTTGGCCTCATATTTGATCAATCATGACTTAAAACTTATTCTGGGCAGTGGTGGTTTTTGTGGATGGGATTATAGCTATCTTTTCATAACCAGGAAAAAAATCTTGCCAAATAACATGATTTTAGCATGAGTTTCACAGTGTGTATTGCTATTCTAAAGACCTAACTCCTGGCTTTTGTGCACTTCTGAGAAACTCCTATTGAACTTTTGTTTATTTGTTTGTTGCTGTGTTAAAAATAAAACAAACAATTTCTGAGAGAAGCCAGGACACACGAACTTCAAAGATTCTCATAACCCAAGTCAAACATAAGAACTGCCAAAAGTATTCATTTTAACTAATATTTTCACCTACAAATTTTCATGGTTATAGGCTAAATATCTATGTTCAGCTTATATATCTATTACAAGACATAGATATATAAATATTATATTTTTATATATATTCAGGCTTACATATAAATAAATACATTTAACTTACATTTTCAGCCTTACAGCCTTCAAAAGCTATAGGCCCATAGCAAGATTCATGACATTCAACAAAATAAACTGACAGTGTTAACAGGGTACTTAAGCAGAAAACTCAGAAAACCCTCCAGTCCAACCCACATAACAACTGTAATTTAATCAGGGATTCTGGTTTGCAATATGATTAGAAGTTACAGAAAGGACAGAAGCTACATGCATGGCAGGCCAGGGTTTTTGCTGGGTTTGGTTACTATCCACATATTTAGCAAAAAGGCAGTCCAGTATTAGCAGTGTTTATGGACAGACAACTAGAAGTCACTGGAGGATAAGAGGGTGGTTGTGATTATGTAGAGGAGTTGCAGATACATATCAGAAATCTCCAGGTAAATTAAACAGTTTTGACTCAACCTATCACAACTAGACAGCTTTTGGAATATGAGGTTTTACACAATTTGGGGACTATTTTTCAATGACAAGTTTTAAAGGCAAAAAGAATGGGGACAGTAGTAAATTTCACATATAATCACTACTGATGGTGTCTGACAAGCCTAAACATTTCTCTAATACAGGGTATTGTCCTAGTGAGGGCTAGATCCCTAGATGAGTTTAAAAGTTGTGTAGATACGGTGCTTAGAGACATGGTTTAGTGGCAGACCTGGTAGAGTAGGGTCAATGGTTGGACTAGACGATCTTAAAGGTCTTTTCCAACCTAAACAATTCTCTGATTCTATGATTCTAGATGTAGAAAGCCTTCTTCTGACAACAGAGAGGAATTCATGCATCTTTAATGGTGTATCAAATGACAGCCTCAAATACCCTTTAAAACAGAGGAGACACATATTGGGAGATGCCCATAGGTGTTGTTTCTCTCCTCCTTGTGGATGTTCCTTTGGGGTAGGGGAATAAATGAACTGTTTTTCCTTTAGAAAGAGAGGAGGAAAGAGACACATTATTTGTCAGCAAACACGAAAAGAAAAAAAAAAAAACCTTGACTGCAATTAGCAGATCTAGAGTAGTCATAAAACCTACAGTTCACAACACTTGTCACTGCAAAGATACACAACTCTCCTGATAGACCACAAGAGGTTTGTTGTGCTGCAAATTAAAATAATGTCAGGGACCAAGGAGGATGTGGGCACAACCAGCCCTGAGCAAAAGCACTTGTCCCCTACCAGGGACCTGCAAAGGGGGGAGAAAGGAGGTTCTCCTTGCCCCCCGGGGCCTTCTGCTTCTCAGGCCAGGACACTAACACAAAAGGATGGGCAAGCTCTGATCCCTCAGCTCCGGAGGAAAAAGTACTTGCTATTTCCATACCAGAAGAGGATTCAGAGGTGTGGAGCTAGACACGTCAAACATGTTGCTCAGAGCCAGGTGCCGGAGCTGGGAGGTGGCTGGAAATGCTCACAAACACCCATTTGCCCCCTGTTTCCTCTTCTCTCTTTCCAGCTTCGGCACATTGGTCTTTCTGGGCTGGTTTTCAGAGGTGGCTGTGGATTGAAGGGGCAGCCTAAGCACCTGACTTCAGCAGTCTGGATTGCCCAGCTGGGGTAGTGCAGCTCCCAACCTATATGCCAAAAAGAGAGTCTGGCTCTCACCCTGCTCCCTTGCAGGGAAAGGGAACACACAGCTTCAAAATAAATGGCTGGGGAAGAACAGACTGATTCTCGGCACCCAGTCATGTCTGCAGCACCTTTGCAACTGGCTTTTTCCCCTTTAACATCAACATGTCTTCAAAACCCCTGTTCTTTTTCCCTCCTCAGTTGCTTTATGGCTGTGAATCTCCTTCTAAACTGAAAATAATGCACATTGCAGTCTTCTTGGTTGCAGTGGCTTCGACATGCCAAGCATTTTCATGCACGTTAATAAAGCAAAAACTGGGAACTGGCACAGCTTTCTCTTAGTTCAGCTTGGGCTTTTAATACTTGTTCTGTGGATGCAAGCCTTACTGTCAGGGCTATCCTTTATTAGATGGAAAGAAGCTCTTCTATTCTTATAATGGGTTTCATTGAAAAGCAAAGCCACTTCTCTGAATTTATTTAAGTGCAGAGCTAGAATAGAGACCAGCATGATGAATTTTAAACAGAGTTCACATCTGGTCCAGAAACCACAATCAATTTATTGCTGTATCTGAAACATTTTCAGCATCTGTCATATAATATATTTTCACACGTTTCTAACAAGACATTTTCTTGGACGTAACATAGACAGGTATATCTGTCAGTTCAATTTCATGCAAACGAAACAGAAGAATTTTTGGCATGGTTTATTATACTGTCTTTGGAGCAGTGTAACTATCATGTGAAAAGGGTATTATTTAAGGATGCCAGAAGCTCAGCAATTTCTTCCAAAACGTGGAACTACTGACTACACAGCAGATTTTATTTTTTTTAAATCTATACCTTCCTTTTTTCCATTTTGATAGAATCCACTATCCAATATATTTGAGAGGTGCATACCTCGATATTATAAAACCTATCTTAGCCCATTCTGAGAACTCTCGCATTTTATGTTAAAGTGGAATCTTCCACTCACGATGGCCATTTAATCACAACTTTATTCGAAGTTTTATTAAAAATTAAATGGCAGTACAAATCATATTAAAATCCTTAAGAGCTTCACGTTTTCACCCAAACCTCTCATGGGCTTTCCCACACAGAACCACAGATGTATCGAATAGCTTGACAGCACTGCAGCCCTATAAATAGGCACGCCAACTTGCCCCCATATTGGCCCCAGTACAACCATTTACCACCTCATTTTTGGCTACATAAACTGCCTCTAAGCACTTTCTCATTTGAAAACCCTGGGGTTCCTGTAAGAGCACTGCATCAGCACACAAAATCCTGCACTCCTCACCCTTCCCCCTGTGCTCATATAAGATCATGCACAGCCATTACTTCTCTGATGAGACAAATAAAAGGCAGTCAGGGGTCTGGGATGAGTATCGTGTCCTGGTGATGGTTTACTCGGTTTGTTTGCTCTTTTTTATCTCACTCAAATTGAGAGAAGATGAAGTTTGTCGGGGCTTAGTGGGGTGCATCCGCAAGCGAACGAACCTGCGCTTTTGCTGTAAGCACGCTCGAGAAGTGCGGAATCAGATGGGCCTGCCGCATAACAGTTCCCCACTGCGTGAGGAAGACCCTGAGATGATTAAACATCTGTTCCTATTAAATTAATATCTGCCATAATTAAGGGTGACATTTAGCTCCTTGAGCCAAGAAAGAGGACCATACTTGACTATCAGGAGCAACTCAAACAAACGTGGTCCCTGCCTGGCAGGGAGGTTTTGGTCTTTTGAAATTTGCTTAGATATTGGCTATAAAACTGAGCAAACTAACATGTGGCTGCAGAAAACCTGCAGGTAAAATTGCTGGAGGAAGGGGAGGTTTGTAAACAGTGACTGTCTAGGGCTGTTTGTGTCACGGGAGCAGGGGACGTCTGCACAGAGGCCATGGCGCTACAGGGCTTGGTGGCACTGTGCAACAGGACACCATGGTCTGGAGGATCACAGCTGAGCGACTGAACCAGGCATGGGGTTGGGTGATCCCATCCCAGTATTTGCTTGTTTTTGCAGCTTTGCAGTGGTTTTTTTTCCATCGCTGGACAAAGAGGAGAGTCCTATGAGGAGGGGAGTAGAAGGCAGCACCCTCCCCTGCATCCCCATGCGTCCCATACCTCAGGGATGCTCAGAAGCTTGTTTTCCCATGCCAAAATCAAGGTGGGAAGTGACAGTGCAGGGGCCAAGGCAGGGTGAGGTGGGTGACTGTTTGCTGGGCTGAGGTGCTCTTAGGCTGGTTGCCACCTCTGAATTTCTCCCCCAGGAGGTCTAGAGAAGGCTTGAGTCAAATATGGTGCTTGAAAAAAAATACCAATTTGATTTCTATTGCATTTTCATTTGTAATAAATGTTTTACTGACATTCTGGATAAGCCTGTGATGGTTTGAAATTTTGCTCTTACGAAGCTGAGGTATTTAATTTAAAGACATTGTGCTCTAACAAAACTTAGGATCCTGATTCATATTATCACTGTTGTTTAATTTTTCACATTTATTAATCCAGGTTTTCACAAGCAGATTCTCTCAAGCTATTTTATGTGTGCTTGGTTCCACAGTAAAAACAAATATATTTCCAGTGAATTTGCCACATGAAGCTTGCCACCTCCTTTGAATGAGTTTAACCATTTGACTACTAAACAGCACAGCAGGTATATGGTGCTGAGCAACTCCATGTCCCATATATGTCTAATTAAAGGTATGTATCAAATTAAAGTGCCAGTATCTTAGTGAGGTGTAGTTCTTCAAAGGAGCCCATAAAAGTTACAATGGCACAAGACAGCAAAGGGTTAAAAAGGTATATACCTCACACTGTGGCATGCGCTGAATTAACAAGCAAGAAAAGGAATTTATTCATGGGAGAAATTAGGTGATATCTGACATTTACTTAGAATTGAGCTTTTCCAATATATATTTCTAATTATTTTAGCCTGAAAAAGAGGACACTCTACTTCACCTGTGGCTTTGAAGGGCTCTAAGGTCCCCATTTAATAGCAATGTTTTAAAATAACTGCATGTTGGCTTTTAGTACCAAGTTATTCAATAAAGTGCAGAACTGACGGGTTACAGAAAATCACCTGTGGAAAGAGTAGATTTTTATCTTTCTCAAAACACTGTGATATGTGTTGCCAAGATTTATAACTTCCCTAGAAGCTGGAAATCCAACTTTCTGCAAAGGCACGGAGAAGTCAATGAGTGCTCTGCAACGAGAAAGCCAAATCTGTGGAAGAAAACAGACTCTTGAGGAAGTGGAACACTTACATCTATTTACACATCTGCAGCTGTTTGGGACAACTGACATTCAAAAAAGAAAATTCTCACATCTTTCTCCCACATAAGCCATAAATAGCTAGGACAAGGTCCTCACCTGTCTTAAATTTTGCTAGTGTGCTGTAAAGAGGTCACAGGCAGACAGGGACTGACTTCAGAGGCAGATGGAGACAGGGGCTGCAGATGGATGGTGCGGGGTGGCAGGAGACAGCTGAAGGGGTTAGCACGTCACCCGGAGCGTCCCGTGGGCAAGCGTCAGGTGAGCAGGGCACCGAGTGTGAAATCTTGGCACACCAGTGGCGAGCACTTCTAATGATCAGGCTGTGATTTAAAAGACAAGTCTGAGCCTGCAGCATAAAGCAGATAGACGGTGCCAGGCCATATCAGATTAGAAGCTGCACAGTCGTGTTTCGGGTTACAAGTATTTCAAATCAAAATGCAATGATCAATTTTCCCCTCTCTCCGTCTGTGCAGTTCTGCAAAATGTTTTTACTGTCTCAGCTTTAAATATTGATGCTGAACATATGTATAGTATGACAATCCACAGGCATTTTGTGCTTTAATTCTGCAGGGATAACTCAGCTGTCTCCAATACCACGTATGCTGCGCTAGTTGTAGTTTAGTGTTAACAAACCTGGGACCTCTGTGTTTCTTCAGTTTTTCTTCAAATCACCATTCATACACATTATGCTTGTTTCCTGTCGCTGCACGACATCTTGAAGTCATAGGAAACGCATGTGTGTACCCAATTTGTCTGTGATGAGCCCATGGCGGGGGGTTGGAACTAGATGATCTTTAAGGTCCCTTCCAACCTAAACCATTCTATGATTCTATGAAGTTCGTGAATTAATGCAAGATCATTTAGACACCTTTCCAAAGAAGAATATGGCCCATACACCCCCGATCTCAAAATATGGCATCGTCAACCACAGCCAGAATTATGAATGAACATGGGAGGCAGAACCTCATTGTACAGCCTTCACCAGAAAGCTCCCTAAAATTGGTTCCACCACAGCTTCTAACAAAAAGGCAAACCAGCCCCTGCATCTGAATCACCCACTCATCAACCTCGGGTAGGTCTGCTCACTTTCTCTATGACTGCCTGGGGTTTGTTTGTTTGTTTGTCAGGCTGGGATCAGTCCCAGTGGGTATTGCCCCTACATCTAATACCCAACAGAGGATCTCCCGAGGCTGCCTCAAGCTGTAGACCTCAAAAGGCTCAAAGGGAAGGATGGACTTCTTTTGACTGTGTACAGCTCTGTCTGGTTTCCCACAACTGTTCAACAAATGCTCTTCCTTTGTAGGAGAGGTTTGGCTGAAGACTTTCATGTCCGGCCGAAACACAACGCAGAACCTTTTTTTGCATGCTTGCAGCATCAGGACTCAGACTCATGACAAGAACTAAGCAAATAATTGCTTTTTTTCATCTCACTGGCCAAAAATTGTTTGGGGTTGACCAAAACCAAATAATTTTCAGTGTCCCCACCCAAAACAAAGCACTTCAAAACTTCAATCTAACAAAAGGTTTGTTTCAAACAAAAGTAAATACAAAGCCTTTTGTTTTCCTGGGGAGTGGAGAGAGGAAAGGGAAGTACTTTATTATTTTTTAATTAAGGTTAGGTCAGGCTCTAAAAATAGAAATCGCAAAACAAACGAAAGAATATTTTTTTTTTAAATATTGAGTCAAAATGCTTTGGTTGTTTTTCTCCTTTCGCTCTCAGAAAACGTTAGTAACTTAAAAGTGCATTTTCAGCAGGAAAAAACAGCACAAAATTTCATCCAGATCAACTCTTGAACTGTTGCTTTCAAAAAAAAAGGTCCTTTGCTATGCTGTCACTCAATCTGCAGCCCACAGATGACTGGGATCAGCACCACAGTTGGGAGTAGTCTGCAAAACCATTGCAAAAGAGTGTGCTTGCAAAGCAAAATAGTCACAGTTTTGCATGCAACCAGTGGGTGCACAAGTGTTTGCCAGGAGACAAAGGTCAGAGCTGGCTCCCTACTGCTGTCAATTCCCATGAGGATCATCCTCAGGGTCCCCAATTCTTCTGATGAACCTGTTTAGTAAAACTACAGGTTTCGGTAAAGCAGTATCATATTGTGTATCTAGATATGAAATACTTTATCTGTCTCCCTCTTCCCCTTCCAACTGGTAAGCACCAGTGGGACACAAGATGGCAGTAGGTTTTTTGGGTTTTCTTTTTTTTACTGAAGGGTGAGGTGGTTGCTAGACTGAAGGAGGCTGCTCTACTGCATTAACTCAGAATTAATTGCGTGAACATACCTGGCAATTATCCAGTAACGAGCAGAGAACAGAAATACAGAGAAGGCCTGTTTCTCCTCACTTACTCTGATCTGTGCCTGGGCATAATGGTGCATGTCACCCAACGCATCTGGCAAATCTCATCATAGTGTCAGGCAATATCTATATCCCCCTTTGCTCTGCTCGGATGTAGACATCTGCAATTAGAGGAGATGAATCCCACCCATAGACACCTCCAATGGCTAATGCTAAAAACAAATACAGAAGCATTCAGAGCATGCTCCCCATTCCCAAACAGTTCATATATTTTATCCAATAATCATGTAATGCCAGAGGAGTAAGTTATCTCAGAGCCCTGATCCTCCAGCCGAGAGATCTAATCCCCTGGATGCAGGGAGAAGCACCCTCCTTCTGTGGCACTCTTACCACTCTTGTATTTCTTCCTACAGGCTTATCAGGGGAGATGGAGGACACTTCTTGATGGCCTCCTGCACCAGCAGAGATGGAGCTGCTGTGCTGGGAGATGGAAGCTGTGTGCACAGATCCCTTCAGGGCCAGTGGAGATGAACCATCCGTCCTCCCAGCATACCTATCAGACCATGGTCCTTTTAACATCTAAAGGGACACCTCCTGTATTGAGAGGTGAAACAAGCACCACACCACCCAATCCTGACAAGATGGGAGCAGCTCTAGGCAAATACAGCAGCACTGCTCTGGTATGCACTGGTGAAAATCCAGTGAAGTAATAGTAATAACAATAGAACCTCTAACAGTAAAGAACAGGGTACAAGTTTTGAGGATCCCTGTCTCGGATTTGGGCACCTAAATTCTACCATATTTTCTCTTTAAGCAACTAAACCCTCAGCGGCTCTGGAACTTAGTCTCCAACTCTCATTGTCAGAGAGTGGCCCATCAGCTGATCCCAGAGGGGTAGGAATGCACACAAAAACTTCTAGGCTTTGACAACCCTCACCTCAGTGTGGGTCCATACATGACTAAGTGCATTAACCGTCACAGATTGGAGATGTGCTTTAACTACCATGAGCTGCACAGATACTTTGAGGAGAGGCAGCTATACACATTAATGTGATACATTGACTTGCAGCTGTTGTGCTGAACTTGTCTGGTCTGATTGCTTTCTGTAAAAGCTATGTAATAGGGATTGAAAAAAGCGTTTTCCAAAGGACCTAAGTTAGTAGTCATGTGCACTCCTCTGCCACTGCGTCTCTGCTGACCTCTCCGATGTGCTCTCAGACATTTCATTCTTCAGTACAGCCGTACTGCACTTCATTTCCTTCGTGCAACATGAAGCAAAGAGATGTAGCAGATGCATAAATCTGACATTGGAAGCACCTCTTGAAAGCTATTTGTGGAACAACTACTTGAGTTGATTTTGTTCTGGGCAAATCATACCTCCCAAAGGACAACTTTTTCCGGTGGGACAACAGCTATCAGTGAAGAGCTGCTGGAATTAAAGCACAAGTCAGCAGTCTCAGTGAAGAGGCAGAAAATTGATGATCAATTTCTCTTTTTTCTCCACAAACTGTCCTTTCCACATCAAACCTCAGACTTGATAGCAATACAAAGAAAACTTCCAGATCTATAGCAATGTGTTACAACAGTGTAAGTTGCTTTTCAGGGCCGGAAATTTGGTTCTTTTAGCAAGCACTACCACTAAAAATCTTTTTTAAAGGCCATAGAAAAGCACACACTAGCCAACTTACCCCAAAATGTGAAGTCCAACAGACTGTGTAAGTTCAGTATCACTAAGGCTGGTGAATAATCAGTGGAATGAAATCTCTGCCCAGAAAAATACCCTGTCTATGGACTAATGCTGCAGACACCCCTGAACAGATGGGACCCAGAAAGGTCCATGACATCTAGAGATGAAAATAGCTTTTACAAAAAAAATCAAGATCGCAGGCCTGATTCTGATCTCACCTTGCCGTAAATCATAAGTCACTCCATTTAAGCTGGAAGTTAAGTGAAATCAATTTAGGACCCTTAATTTTTAGGGAAGGATAATTATTTTATTCCCTCCTTTCCAATTGAAGCAACCCATCAAGCATCCAGCTGGCTACAGGCTGTAAAAGAGCATTTTTCTGGACAAAATCAACCCTTCTCCCTTCTTTAAATCCCCTGCCCTCTAGTAAAACACTTTAAAAACGTGTAAGAGCTATTTTTGTTGGGGTATGCCCAGTTGTCCCAGACATAATATAGACTGTCTCCCAGTCCAAGATCAACTCAAGTGGCCACTGTGAAGCTGTGAAGTCAGAGACGTGTAGCATGGGAGTACCAGAAGTACCTTTTAAAACAAAAGGTAGGTCTTTCCCCTTCCCATGTCAAATCACCTGCAGTGGGCGGAGATTCAGCTAGCAAGTAGCTGCCTGGCCTGTTGTTGGGCTCTAAAGACATCTGTCTCTGAAGGTCTCTGAGTTTAGGTCACATTCATTTTCAAAACAACTCAATTTCTTTGGGGAAAATTAAAAAAATTACTCCAAGATACATTTCTTCCTACATCTGTCAGGGTAATGGTACACATCCTGATCTGCATGAGAGATGAGCAGGCTCACAGACGTGCCTTGGTATGGAGCCAGACGCTACCAATATTAAAACATGCAGCTTCTGTGTCCAGCCCAGCATCCAAACTGAAATTAAAAAAAAGTGCACAAAACTCTCCAGAGAACCTGTGTGATTCTTACGTCTGCTCACAGTTCAGTGGTTGCAATAGCATTAAACCCTCTCCAAGTAGGGTTAATTCTATCTTTTTAATTTAAATGAAAATGTTCTCCTTTTCCCATGTGAGCTTGTAAAGTCATGGGAATGTATTCTGCTGCCTTCCTGACATAAATCAATGGATATATTAGAGGGACAGGCCAAAAAATGTATACATTTCTTGCCCTTCAGCTCTATTTCACCCATAAGCATTTGCCCACATCCTGGAACAGAAGAAATGTTTTCTTTCCATTGAATTTCCGACTTTCATATTTCTACAGAAGTTGGCCATCACCACACAGTTGATATTAACAACTTGATCCAGAACCCGTTAGGAAGAGAAACTCTTTTATGAGGATGACAATTATAATCCATCCAAAAATATCTACAAACAGAATAAAGTGAAACACAAGTCAACTTTTTTCTTGAGGATACTGTCTAATACAAACTCCTTTCCAGTCTGGCTCTCCTTCAAACATAACTTTATTTAATAGGTAATTACCAAATTGTTCATCCTACTCCTGTTCAGAATATGCACAAATTCATAACTTTGAGTATAACAAAAGACTGAAAAACTGTGAAGAACCACACATTTCTTGGCCAACAATGTACAAACTGTGACAGTTTATAAATTCAGGCTGCTGGAAAGTGCAAGTTTATGGTCCTTTCTAAACTACCACATAGAATTGTTACAGGCAATGTTAAAAAAGTAGGCAAGAAGGAGAGAAAATCAAAACATAAATTAATTGCATGTAACATGCTGTAAGATATAGCTGCCATTCCTGTGGACCACTGTTTGGCTGGGGGCCTGTGTATGCACAGTGAACCTCAAGGCATGCTTGTTTTCCATACGTTTCATAACAACTACAGTTCTCTGCAGAAGGTAGCCTTCTCTGTTGTTTTTTTTATCTTCAAATCTATCTTGAACAAAAACACTCCATTTCTCAAGTGCACCCCAAAGTGTTCTGTAGCTTTGACGTAGCATCTTTCTGCTGTCAAAGGAACATGTATGACTCCACCCCCATTAGTATGAGAGTATAATCTTTACTGAATTCACTCCTCAAACAATCCACACAATAGGGAAGGCCAACACCACCACCCCAATGGTGTCTCAGGGAAATCATCAGCAGGATCCATCACAGTGCTTAGAAGTTTTCGAACCCTGGATTAACTACTGCTGGACAATTCTTCCTTACCGTTTCATCCAATGGTCTGAAGGACCTTGCATACCAAAATGCCCCTACCATCCCACCTAGTGGTCAGAAGAACCCACTCTGTACCAAAAAAACCTTGCCAGTTCACCCTTATGGTCTGAAAGACCTCCTGCACTAAAGAGCTCCTGGGCTTCATAGACCTGTGTGGGTCCTGCTCAGTTAGAAACTCAGTGCTTGTCCTGGTTTGAGGTAAAACAGAACCAAATTTCGTGGTTTAGGCCAGACTGGCCACTGAAAATGAATGACAGATGCTCTCCCCCTGGTGGGGGAGAGCATCTGTCATTCATTTTCAGTGGCCAGTCCGGCCCAAACCATGACACTACTCTTGGTGCATCCATGAGAAGTGCTTTGCTGAAGATGACATTCAGGGAGTCTGAGATGGTGCAGAAACATTAGTCCAGATCCACTGTCAGCATTGTCCCACACATGAGATAACAGTATTATCCTCAGCCGTAACCAGCTACCATCTTGTGCACTTTCCTGGCTTCACTGCTCACCTTGCACCGCCTGCAGTCTGCACACAACTGGCACCTGCTGCTGTCTATTTTTGGTCAATTCAGACACATTTCCCACCCTCTTGGAGTCCCTCCACAGCTTCCCCAAGTCACAAACATCTATACAACACTTGCTAGACCACTACCAGTTTATTTTCCTGACAAGTAAAACAACCTTTGACTTCTCCTCAGTCATTCAGTCTGAGTCTTTATCCACAGTCAACAGTTCCCCATGCAAATGGAGGCTCCCCATACATATTCACCATGTATCTCACCTCTCCAAAAACACCTCTGTCTGAAAAAGATCTTCTTATAGGATGTCCATTCCATATGTTCCTCTTTCCTTGGTATTTCCTTGTCAGAGCCAGGCAATATTTCTTTTTGACAAGACATACATTTGTTTCAGAGAGCAAAAATGAATTTGGGTTGCATCTGGGTAATCAAATTTCTGCTGGGAAAAAAGGATAAAGTTTTTTAAAAGTGATGCCTTTTTTTCAAAACAGCATTCTTTGTTTCAAATTTGACCAAAATTTTAAAAAAGAAAAAAAAAAAAACAAGCTCAAAACCTGTTAAATCAGCAGTGAATAACCTCCGATCCAAAGATTACATTTTGCAACCAACCAAATTATTTGGGTTAAGCCCAAATGTTTTCCCATTTTTCCTTTTTGCAGAAAATGCAACAATTCTTGTCCCAGGGGACCTGAGTTTTTTACCTCTTTTTTATTTCTGACATTTCATGAAGACCATAACTTATCTATCCTGATGGTCTTAGGCAGCACACCATAGCAAGCAGGGCTGTGCTCCCATTTCCCTTCTCCCTGCGTGGATCCATGAGATGGTCAACACGGCTAGATTCATCCCAGCTAACTTCAGAAGTGTAAACAACAACTTATCATTCTTGGGTTCCCTGGAGATATGGTCAGTTCTGGGGGCAGCTCATGGAGCCTGTTTTCTATTCAAGGAGCTGAGAGTGATTTACAAGTCTGAATGCATTATGATAAGATGGCAAAAAAAATGCAGCTTGAGATCAGTTTTTAAAACAAATATATTCATATTTTTGCATCAATTTGTCAATATGCTGAACATACCCCTGGATTGAAGGCAGCTGTCACTCTTGGAAATAATTATCTACTGTGATAGACTGTAATCTCCTATATTATTTCTTAATTGATCTCACACTTCACAGCTTTGACATCTTCTTTAGCAAGGTGAATGTAAATACTGTTGCACCATTCCTAGATAGTGCGTCACTACAGTGATAACAGCCACTCAGGGACATTTCTCTTTAAACTGAAAGTTTCCAGGTAGTAAACAGGTTGTCTGAATTATTTTATTTTACATTTATTATTATGTATCACTACTTTGTTTTTTAAAATTATTATTTACCTTGACATTTTTTGTCTTCTCAGAGGCGCACAGTGAAAGGATGACACAAGTAGCAACACATTGCAAAATCTATTTGGATATTAGGGAAGAAGATCTCACCATGAAGGTGATCTGACATTGGCACAGATTGCCCAGAGAGGTTGTGGAGCCTCTATCCCTGGAGATACTCAGAATTAACAGGACATGGCCCTGAGCAACATGCTCTAACAGAGCTGGACTTCAAAGCTGGCCCCGCTTTGAGCAGGGGTTGGACCACATGACCTTCAGAAGTTCTGTCCACCCAAAATTATTCTGTGATCCTGTTCACTTGTGTGTTAACGTCTCTTTAATGATTGCGGTCCCTCAATTTAATTTTGCAGGTTTTGACAGGTTTTCTGTGAGGATCTTCTTTACTGTTTCAGGGATTTTGACACCTTGAGGAAACACAAGGAATCATTTGGGTTTGCGAGTGAGCACATAAGGGCAGACACCTGTGTTTCCTTGCTGCAGTATGTCCACCACTGGCCTGACCCCAGACCTCACTTGTGTGCAGCTAGCCAGCAGCTGCGGTCAGTGAGGCTGCACCAGGCACCCTGGTCCCCCATCATCCTCCCAGGGCTCAGGAGAAGCTGAGCCTTCAACATCTGCCTACATCCCAGACATCCAGCACATGTGAACAAGAGGCTAAAGCCACCAGGTTTGGGCTGCCCTTCTCAGGCAAGCCATCGAGCCGAAGCGGTTGGTCAGCAGAAGTTTGAAGGCTGGTTTATTAATGTAAAAAATGTCCCCACTGGACACATGTCAGTGTCCAGATCTGGCGTGAGCTGAGGAAGAGCTCAGACAGAAGGTGAGCTGAGAGCGCAGCCATACCCCAGCACACCTGGGTACCTGGGTAGTACTTCAGAGCTCTACTAGTAGAGAAATTACTTTCTTTTTCCTTAATAAAGCCAAATAATTTATTTCCTGGCCTTTGCACTTTTATTACAAGCTGCTGCGTGTAAATGGCTTTGTTTGTTTGCCCAGTAGTTTTATAGCTGGACACTTCTGTAATTAAGAGTGTTTTTAACTGATATGTGTATAAAATTGAAGTGGGCAAGTGGAAAAAATAAACAGAAGGAAAGTTTTTAACAGAAGTTATTTGAATTGGCTGTGATATTCTTCCCCACTAGCGAGTGAGGTTTTAATTAGCATTGAAAATCATAAGTAACTGGAGATGAAAGAGCCCTATTAGGTCACCCAGTCCAGTTCCCTGCCAGTTCAGAATTGTGCCCAACAGTGTATTTCCCAGTGTTTTGTCAAGTCCAGCACTAAGCCTGTTCATTACATGAATAATATGCTCTTTTGAAGTAGCAGGAGGGGAACCGCTCACAATCCAGATCCAGGCACTTTTTACAGTTTATAACAAAAAAGAATGATAAGTGAAGATGCAAGCCAGTATAGAAATTTATATGCAGGACTCCACATGGGGTATTTATTCTCATTATTCTTATAGGGGAGCTCACACGTGAACGATGAACTAAATGTCATAGCAGGGATTGCGGGAAAAGTGTTTAACTGCTTCACTGAAATGATTCTGAAGGGGCCCAAAAGAGGGAGAGAGGAAAAGCTGCAAAGCCGTCTTCACTCAGCTCCTCCTGGCCTGGGTCTGCCCTCGTCCCATGGGAATACCATGCATAGCTCGCTCACATTTTCAAAAAAATCTGAGCAAGAATTAAAAAAATGAAAACAAACAAACAAAAAAATGCCCTCAAGAGCATATGTCTTGGGTGACAAATCCCATAAAACAAGCAGCCAGCAGTGAGTTGTCAAAAAGAAGTGAAGGTTTCTGATAGACCAATGAGTCAAACCAGATCAGGATGGCTAGTATGAAAACTACAGTTCAGCAGATGAAGGCAAGAGATCCCTCCACATCCAATAGCAAGGCATCAGTAGGATTTCTTTAAAATATCTATGACATTTTTCTAATAAAAAATGCCTTGCACAGAATACAACTCTGTTTTATACATCATTGTAAGTAAAAATTACAGACAGTAAACTGCAACAGCAATTTGATCAAGAGGACATCAACATGGACCAAAAAAATCCAGTTTCAATCACTAACCTAGTTAAATATAGTTTTATAGAGACATGGTTCTGCATACAAAACTTATTCAATCCTACAGAAGATCCTTCCAAGCAAAAATGAAAATTAGAAGCAAAACTGACTGGTGATTCCAAACTAAGAAACAAAAATGTAAATGGTAAATGGAGTTCCTTAGATAGCCAAAAGCATAATGACATAATCAAGAAAGATAATGACATTGACTAAAAGGCCATCCTGTTGAAGGGAAAGATGCAGTTAGAAATAAAGTAGCAATATATGACAGAAGGGTGAGGAAGGAAGAGAGTAATTAATGTAAACTAAAAATTGACGTATGGAAAATTGATACGGAAGTCTAAAGACATCAGGATAAACTAACCCTAATAATAACAATAAAGGGTATTTGCAAAACACATAAATCCTTGCAATATTTCAAAAATCATTCTAGATGATGTCTGAATTGCAGAAAAATATGCAAGGAGGCAGAAGTGTTGGACATGTAGTACTGGCCTGTATGTGGAAAGTATGGTAAAATGCAAATACCATATTCTTATCACCTGAATATGATAAGAAACATTTGACTTCACAATAAGAAAGATGTTGAAGATCTACTAGCTATAATAATTTTTATATGAGGCTGCCCATAGAATGTACACCTAAAATTTCTTAGACTTCTGCTTAAGGCAGTAATTGGCCAACTTATATTCAATTTTGATGCCTCTTTGAATGCTGGAGCCATTCCACAGGCTGAAAGCGTACAGTGATGTGTCAAAACACAGAAGGGGCAGGCCACGTGGCACAGGTAGCCAAAATCTGGGTAGCTGGATGTTAATCCTGGGCAATTTACAAGTCAATAATGAGTGATTCTATCACCAATGAAGAGGAAGACAAGGATATAATTATTGGTAACCAGTACAATTTCACAGGGAAAAGGCCTTGTCATCCGAAGAATGAAGTCAGACTGGTGTTTATTAGGTTGTTAAGTGTCCAACTGAAGTACACATCAACTTCTAGGGTGTGTTCAGCTCCCTAAAATTAGCATTATACGCAGTCAGTAAGGGCTGCAGTAACTGAACCAAGTGCTGGCTAAATGACATATCCAAAAGTAGTTATCAGCAGGCGAATTTTCCATATGGGTGCACCTGACGGAGAGCTCTGCAGTGATCAGAACTAGGCTGTACACTATTCAGCTCACTTTTCATCAGAGGCTTGGGAGTAATAAAGAATGTTTTAAAGCAGTCAAATGCAGAGCAGCGCACCTAACAAGGAATACGGAGCAATGTGACAGTATGAGAGCCCTAAGGCCCTTTAGATTTTTCACCAAATTTTTTCCTCATGAAATGGCTTTAACCCATAACTATATGACGACTAAGTCAAGCAGAAGAGTCCCCAAAGGAAAGGAGAGCTCCAACTCTGTAGCATGATGACAGTATTCAGCTGCTATATGGGCGCTTATGATCAGATCACATGGCTGATGACAGCACCATAGCTCCAACAGAAGAGGCATAACAACAGCAAAATCCACTAAGGGTACCTTACTCAGGTAACAAGGATGGAGACTCAAGTCCTTGGCTGGGCTGGAGATGCCAAGGGACTCCACCTTCTCATGCTCCAGGAGAGGACCACAATTAGCTTTCTGTTTGTGACCTCTCAGCAGGACAAGAAACTTTTCTAAATCTCTCACAGGTGAGAATGTACCAAGCAGGAAAAAAGCTTTGTCATGAGTTCAATCACTCCATCCCCTTACAGACGATAAAATAGTAAGCTCTGGCCAGAGAAAGGTATGCGCCTGGGCATCGCACACAAACAGGTGCAGAGAGGATGCTTGCAGCAGGCCCAGGTCTAGGATTTAGAAAATATTCCCTGTATTCTGGCAAGACAGAAAGAAGATTTTCTGCAGTGCTGTCATTCATCTCCTTAAAAGGATAGTCAAATACCTGAGAGGATTCAGAAAGATTTTTAAAATGTTTTAAAAGGAAATATAAATTGCCTTATAGGGAGAAAATCATAAAGCACAATCTATTTACATTATTTTTTAACAGCTAGAAAAAGGACTGGGATGTGAGTTGATTACAGCATATATAAGTACCTTCACAGAGAGAAAACACCATATACCAAAGGACTGTGTCACCTGGCAGAGAAAGGCGTAACAAGAACCAAAGTCTGGATTCAGCTTCCAGCCAAATTCAAATAGGAAATAAGGCACAATTTTTAACCACTGGAACAAACTACCAAGGGAGTGTTAGAGTCTGCATCCCTGGATGTCTTCAAATCCAGGCTGGATACGTTTCTGGGTTCTGTGATTTAGCCAAGCTCAGACATTATTGGGCTTAGTAGGAGGCTGACTGGGTGAAATTTAACGGCTTGTGATGTGCAAGGGGTCAGACTGGCTGATCTAATGGTCCCCTCTGGCCTTAAATTTTGTGTAAGATTTCAGTTAACTAGCAAAGCAAGTGCAAACGACCCAGTGGTTGCAATATATTGCTCCAAGTGCGGTTGACCAATTTCAAATAATTAGTTATAACCAAATCCTTTCTTAATCGCAAACAGAAAAAAAAAAAAAAAAAAAAAAAAAAAGGGAGAGGGAGTTAGTCCCTGAGAATAATTCACTCAGCTTTAATCCAGAGAAAAATTGCATCAAACTCCCCAGAAAAAAAGATGTGCAAGTCTTTTTACAGAATCAAACCTAGATTTTACAAGAACAAAAATGGCTTACGTACTTAAAAGTCCATTTAGCGCTTGGCATAGAGCTATTGCTTTCTACACTGAGTGCAAGCACACTTCAAGGGCACTGGGGATCCGATTACTATCCTGCAAAGTGTAGGGGTTGGCTGAACAACTCCAGAGTAACTGAAATACCAGGGAACCTGGCCTATTCCCTGTCCATAAAATACACAGAAAATGATCCCACTCCCTGACATTTTTTCAGCTGGGACAGCTGCTATAACAACTCAGAGCTTTTCAATCTCTGTACAGAGCTCATGTATAACCTCTTCAAGTTTTCAGCCTGGAACCACTTTTCTTCCAAGCCCATTTCACTGGAGCAACCAAAAGTGCTTGGGGAAAAGCTGTTTGATAGCCGGTGGGGGTGGGGGGTGGGGTGTCATTAAATCAATGAAGAATTTAAAAGATGGGGAGGGGGACAGGGGGCAGGGGAGTAGGGTAGAAAGATTTACAGGAAAAAACAACATACAGCTTGAATCCAGTCCAAGAGGAGCCACAGGGGGCTGGTGCCAGTCACCACTGATGAAAGGGTTTGGATTTGTCAAGGAGAAAGATGCCGTGTAAAAATTGCATTAAAAGCTCCGGTGAAATTGCATTAAGGGGCTGGTCCCTACGAGTTTTGCCTGAGCAATGACTCCAGGTTTGTGCACTCTAGGATGCATACTGATCCCCTCCTTCATGCCTTGCTCTTCCACAGCGGCCCTGCACCTTCTGCTAAGGGCAACGCTCCCCGCAACGCCGACCCAGGCTGGAGGGAAATGCCATGTTTAGAGAAGTGGCTGCTTCAGCACTCACTGCTGGATTTAACTGTTTAGCAATGTTTTCCAGACACTTGACTCCCTCCATCACGCAGCCCAGCCGGAGGGCTAAGCCTCTTTGGAGTGGTTCTTTAGTTGTGTTTTTTTCTCAGTGGAAATTTGCTATAGCTGTGATATGCCTCAGAATCCTCCCCCTGTGCCTGCTGATGGGGCAGAGAGCCCCACAGCCCACCCCTGCCCAGGGGAGGGCTCAGCAAGCGGCCGCGAGCTTCTCCTAAACCTTGCCAGCCCCTCAGCGCCCCTGGCATCCACTTCCTTAGCATCAGGAGATGGGGGGACTAGTAATTTGTACATTACTAGTAACTGTAATTTGCTTGATTTAAGGGGCTGATGGGGTCCCCTCTAGTATTTGGCATGGGGATGTTACCCTTGGCTATGCTCATACTCAAGGGCAGAAGTTTCCATCAGCAACTTAAAAGCGTTATAATGGAAACAAAAAGGCAGAGTCAATATAAAATCTCCACCAGTGAAATCTGAAGCATTCAGCAACTGAATGCAAAACACAAACCAGCAAACACTCTTCCAGCAAGCCATACACTGTTACCTTTTGACCGAAGCAGTCGGTCAATATCCAGGGTCTTATTCTTCCCAGTGGGCTGGAGAAATTAATGATAGTGCCAGGTATTTCTTTGATGGAATACTATTTAGTTTGAAAGACTGTAAACAGAGCCTTATTTCACTGAACAAACTGGGAATCAAGCAGCAGATTTGCCTCTTTTCAGTCATGTTACACTCAAAAAAATCTTCAGAGCTTCTCAGACTGACGATGCAAGGTCTTCCTCATTGTCTTCTCCTAGGTGCTGTTGCTCCCAGAGCGCTGAGCAGTGACACTCTGCATTTGCCCAAACACCCCCAAAGAAGGGCTGGCAGCCCCTCAGGTCAGCTGCTCGGCAGCTCCACACCCTGCTTGCCTGTTGGGCGGTGGCTCCTGTTGTTTCAGCCCTCTCAGCCCAAAATACATCTGCTTATATTCACCCCAAATTAGGGAAGGCCAGACCCAGCACCAGTCCTGGCAACGAGGGCCGGGGCAGCGACCTCAGCCCCACACGTCCCGGCTTTACCCCTCCACCCCCGAGGCACCGGGCTGCTCTCTGGTGAGTGCAGCGGCCTCCGGCTGTCCAGCTTTTCACAGGGAAAAATAAACACCCCACTGCGAGCTCTGCTTCACCCCAGGGCACAGCAGGGACTTTTTCAGAGGCGTTCATGAAATGCAAAGAGTTTTTCACCAACTTCTGTAACCCTGCAGTGTCACCTCAGCTGCAAAGACACGTGCACCACACTTACATCTTTCGGGAATTTCCCTTTATTTCACTTTCTAAAATGTCACCCTCATAATCTTTTCGGTTACAGGCCTTCCTCTCCTCACAACACCATCAGCCCAAGGCTTGAGGGTAAAAGTTTATAAAGTCTCGCTGTGCTCACCTGGACAGGTTCTGAGGGACCTTCACATCAGGCCCAGTTCTGCATGCTCAGTCCAGGTTTTGCACCACATGCAAATATAACTCCTGGTTTCAGGAGGGTTTTGTTGGCTTATTGTAGCCATGATGAGAATCAAGCTCCCTCTGGAAAAGAAGCAGTGTTATTTGTGCCACAATACCCATAGCTGTACCATGCTGTGGCCTAGGGAATATGCAACACAGCTCCAGCAACGTGAGAGATAAATCCAGGCTTGAAGCATGAGTTCATTTCTCGCTGCTTTTTTTTCTAGCTGAGTTGCAGCGTCACCATTGGCATAAACAGCCCTGACTTCTCCATCAGCTATTTCCTTCTTCACTTCCTCCTGCACCAAGTGCGTGTTTTTCACATTTGTATAGTACTTGCAAGCTCAGAAAAGCTCATCTGACTGTGACTGAAACTCTGGCACATAGCTTGATTTTTTTTTTTTCCCCTTTTACTGAACTATTTTTTGCGTGATATGCTGCCAACTTCACTTTTCCCCCCTTCCTTCTATATAAACAATATTCCTCTTCCAGATATTTCTTACACATTTGATAAAATGTGTTGCATACATAAGATGACTTTGGCTCAATTTTATAAAGATTTGGCGTAATGCAATATACTAACTCAACTTTGATTCACTAAAAAAATATATGTCATTAAGAGCTGTATATACTTCTGATTTTAGTGTACAGCCATGATTGACTGTTTCAGTTGTAAGTGATGAAGGCATGGCCAAATATAAATAAAAGCTGTACACCACCTTTCAAAGACGTGCCTTTTATTTATTTTATAGGAATGGATTAGGTTCTAAAGTTTTCAGGAGGTGTTGCTTTACCAGTGGCACTTCTGCAAGTACAGCGGTGTTAACCTTGGTTCCCTGGCCAGATTCCAATGTGGTTAATTATATTCTGCACACTGTGAAATTCCCACATAATTTTCAATTAAGGAAGTTATTTGCCACTTCTCCCACTCCTTGAAAATTGTTGGTAAGATCTGCTGCATACAAAATGGCTGCTGTGCTCCATCCCAGCGGTGACTGCATGTTAGCCAACACTCGTATGCAAAGATGCCTTGGATATAAAATAAGTTTGGTCCTTTATTCTGATCAAGGTCAGCAGAAATTCTTTGGTCTTGTGCTTCAGAGGCAAAAAAGGAAGGACAGAGGCTGGGAATGTATGAAGATGTCAAAATGCATGCATGAACCTCACCTTCTTAGTACTGTTTGGAGCCGACCTGCACCCAAACTTTGACTTGAATAGTGAATTATTTGCGTTAAAAGCCACTTATTTGTTGTTGAACCCTAGAGAGGGTGACAGAACGATTACATCTGGCTGTTAAGGTCTCCCCCAGAAGAGGAAACATTCAAGCTAACATTCACACCACCCTTTCAAGGACCTCCCCAGGCTGGGTGGCCTCTGGCAGTGAACTTTCCTGGCGAGCACAGTGCTTGCTGGCCGAGATATCCTCAAACACAGCCAGAGTTGCTTTGCCCTTGTCTTGCTGCATGCACACAGTGTCCCAGCAGACTCTAGTCTTGTTGTCCAGCCCATCTGCCACCCCAGGATGTTGTTGTTGTTCATGAGGGTTGGGGAAGGGCAATGGGAAGGAGGCTATCTATGAGACTGTGACCCCATGTCAATAGCTCGAATTTCATGCCAGATACTCAACACCATGCCTCGTTTACAGAATCACAGAATCACAGAATGGTAGAGGTTGGAAGAGACCGTTGGAGATCACCTAGTCCAACCCCCCTGCCAAAGCAGGTTCACCTAGAGCAGGTTGGACAGGAATGCATCCAGGCAGGTATTGAATATCTCCAGAGAAGGAGACTCCACAACCTTTCTGGTCAGCCTGTTCCAGTGCTCTGTTACCCTCAGTTTAGCTGGTAAAGAGCCTTTTCCAACATGATCAGGTCTGCCATTCCACATCCCTTGTGGCCTTGCACCTTCAGCATTCACTGACAAGGCCGGATCATGCTCCAGCCAGCTATCAGAGAAGACACTGCCAGGATCACTGAGTGCTTCAGCCTTCACAGACGACACCAAAAAGGGAAAAGCCTTTCCAATTCAGGATGCGTGCTGGAGTGCTGTTGGCCAAACCAAGGCTAATCTTGGGCACAGGCTCAGCAAACATGTCTCCTTGCAAGGACAGGGTTGTGTCTGAAGTCACATTCCTACATCATCACATTCTCCCCAGTCCCTGTCTACAGTGGCTTGTTCCTTTCCACCTCTGCAGGGCCTTAAGACACTTGAGTCTTCATTCTTCCCTTCCAGCCCTTCCAAGTTTGGTTCACTCCCTTACTATTAAATTAACAAACATTATAGAACACTTTTCCCCAGCTCTCCTTCCCCTCTTTTTCTTCATATTTTCTATACCCTCTTGTCACCACTACAAACTTCCATGTTCAGCATATTCACTAATTTTTGGATTTCCCTGTCCCTTCTCATCAGAAACACATCCTTTTGTGAAGAAAAAAAGCTTTACTCTCTCCTGTATTTTTTTCCAACCCTAGCTAAAGATTCCTCTGTACTGGAGAGGGTGGCCGTTCCCTCTATTTGCAACAACCTGATGTGACACAGACACGGTACTTTGCACACTGGTAGGTCTACCCTCTTTAAGGCTCTGTAACAAATGTGTGGCCCTCCTTTCTGTCCCCATTGTACATACAAATACATATGTAGATGCCAAGTCTTCTGTATTGCAACACCATCTCAAAATTGCCATGCTACCAAGGTCTCTTCTTGCAAGATAGCTTGTGAGCAGATCCCCCACCTGCTCACTTTTGCCCAAAGACACACCTGAGCAGTCCCCCCCACCAGGTACATCCCAAACAAAGTCTTCTTGCCTCCTTACTCTTGCCTTGTACTCTCACCCCTCAATTCTATTTCAACATGACTCATTACTTCTAAGATTTTAAGCAGGTAAATTGAATTACCTTCAGGAGAAGCTAACAGAAGCCATCATGTTAGTGAGAGAAGAGTGCTGGAAGAGTCCAACCTGGCATCTTTTTCTACTGACAATGCCCTCACCGTCTCATTTATTATAATGTTCTCAGGAGTAGCCTATTCCATATCTTTGTCAACATAAGGAAGGTCTCCCAAGGCATTACGTTATATTATGGATTGCTGAAATTGAGGTTGGCTATGCCAAAAGTACTTTTCCAAATACAGTCACTGTTTTCAAGGCCAAATTGTTCAATAATGGCCTACATCTGTCAAACAGGGGCACTTCCACTGACCAAGTGATAAATTTAATCCATGAGAAAGCTCAGAGCACATAAATTATATTGTTCCCTATCCAACTAAGCTAGAGAGTAGTTAACTCACTGTGAAGCCGTTATTTTATAACATCTGAAAAAATGTTCATAATAATGGTTCTGTGGAGGCCGTTTTAGAAGTGGGTATAATATTGGAGTGCCTGTGGTAGTGACCCTCTGGGAACAGCCCCTTGTAAACCATTCATAAACAACATGGAGAGGGGGAGCTGTGTGTGTGGTCTTGACCTGATCTTGCAACTTTGGGAGCTGAACAGCTCAAGGTGGATCCATTTCATAATTGCCTTATTTGTTTTGAAATCTCTCAGCATCCTTCAGATGACCTTCATAGGAGCACAAAGCAAGAACTGTAATTATTATTGTACATAAATCTAATGCTTATCACAGCGAGTCCCTCAATCTCTACTGGAACCTCTATGCATTACTGCAATAAAAACAAAGTAATACTCCCACTAATTACAAAACAAGTACTTAATCTCTCTGTCAGTAAATCTGATGTTGCCAGCATGGCTCACAGACCTAGGTCTGATAACTGGCAGACAATAAATTCTACGAATGCTACGTGACAGACATCTATTTTGAAGATCCCTCTCAGCTCCTTGACTTCCCATGAGTTTCTCAAAATAACTTGGTAAACAACCTGCTAATGCTGAAGGTGGGGGCACCGCTAAAATTGGTCCCTACTTGTCCACACAAGTCCTGGGATTCCAGGACTTCAGCAGTCCAAGCATTTTGTGGCCATGCTGGGCATATGAAGTGACATATATTGCAATTTCTTGGCTAACCTGGATTAATGGTGGCATTCAGACCACTCCGGCTTGTAATTTTGAAAAGGTCACCTCAAAGGCCACTGGTGCAGACACAGGAAGAGATAGTATTCTTATTTTATACCGCTGCACTGCAGAAAGTCCCAGCAACAGAAGGAAGTAACAGATAGCTGTGGATCCCATATTTTTTAAGAGTTTGGCAGTAGAAGCAGCCACAGGAACCCAACTTTGCAAACTATTCCCTTCCCCCAAATCCTAATTAATGTAATAATATGAGGAGTAGCAATGCTTTAAATCAGAAAGGGGAATATATTGAATAAGCTTTTTATAGCTCTGAAAAAGTCTGCCTGCCACTTCACAGAACAAACAAGAAGGTGTTGTTCTTGCCAGAAGGAGGTAAAATCTTATTTCAAAACTTGTTTAACAAAATATTATCAACAGAATATGAAGAAGGGGAGAAAGAAGAACAGAGATTACCCAAAGGAATAGTATGTAGGCCTTGTCACAGCAGGATGGGATATTGTCATTTCTGCTAAAAATACAAATAAAATGTCTTCACAGAGATGCAGAACTTCTTAAAGATCTGAATTAAAGCAGAAATAAGAATTATTGCCTCAATGGACAGTAGATGCAATCTAATCCCACCATGCTTATCTTTTTACTGCATGATCAATAAAGTCAATTAGGGAAAAAAAGCTGTGACAATTACAGCAATTGTTTCTTGTGCAGCAAGGTTTGACATCATCTGATGGGAGGTTAATTAATAGTTAACTTGGACAGCACAATTACCTAGTGAAACCATGTTGTTAAACCTCTGGCTGTAACTAACTTGTAATTTGAGAAGAATTTGCTCACATCTGGCTCTGGCCCATGTCGGAGACTGGGGAGTTTAATGGCTATTGACTCCTGCAGGTATTTAGATAAGTGTTCTGGGTTGCTGCCTCATGAAAACAGACCCTTGTTTGCTCCTTGCATGCGATCATTGGAAGTATCACCTGTATTTGTTCTGCTCTGGAGATAACAGTAATGACCGACTGGCGTGGACATATCTAGACAGCAGCGTCCTGCTCTGCTCCAGTCCAACACACGCAGGTGCCAATGCAGCCACGTGATGTACAATCAGCAAGGAGAGCATGGATTTCTTCTGATTGATATCTAAACATCAGTTACATAAACACAGAATTAACTCAAAGGAAGAGCAAATCAGTCTGTCCTGAGCTCTACACCAGATGATGGTCAGGTCAGAACATGAACTGCATTCTCCCACTTGGGGCTCTCCTAATTTAATGGTATGGTGCTTCACGGGTATATGATTTGAAACACACATCCTTGGCCCAAGCCCTCATTGCCTGGGCTTCTCAGTAACGTCACATCTGTGACTGTTGCCCAGAAGGGCAAGGACCAGCACATGGGTTGCTTGCTGGGTGAGCTGTTGCGGTTGTATATGTTCATCATGCAGTGTTTGTGACCCGTTTCTCTCACTCTCCCAAGTCTCAGTTGATGTTTGCACAACCTCTAACAGAAAAGAGGCTGCTTTGCTTCTGAAAACTAGCTAGTAAGTTACTCTTCATAACTTCAACTGTTAAGGTCCACTTCTAAGACCTAGACAGTTAGTGGACATACAAAAAAAGCAAGACTACTCTCCATTTGTGTCTATACTACTAAGTTAAGCAGTGCCTGGAAAGAGTCCCAAGTCCTAGAAAGAGAGATCATCCCTACTGTTAAGCTGCTGGAGTGGCCCAATTAAGGTACAGTTTGGGCCAGTGCTAGCTAGAGCGTCCCCCAGAAGTTCCCAGGCATGGTTTGGGAGCCAGAGGGTGTCCAGGAGCGGGTGTTCTGCACATAGCCACCCTGCTCCAAACACCGAGGTCCTCTGCCTGCCCAGGCACCGGCTGCTCAGCCTCACGAGGGTCAGACCCAAGCATATTTCCTGTACTAACACACACGCAGCCTCAACTCCCAGAAGAAAAAGCTGGCTTAAAGCTGTCAGAAGATATAAAAAAGAGCAGATCTGCTTAGTACTTGATGATGAAAAAAAAAAAGTTAAACCAAACACTTTCCAAAGATAAAATAACGACTTCACTGAGGACAGAAATGTCTCTTCATTGAAATGCTACTGGATGAGTTTTATACACGAAAATGTAGTTATTTTTAACTTGATTTCAAAAGGATTTTTTTTTTTTTCAGATTAAAGTGCATTTTTGCTTTCACTTTCTCCATTTCTCTGTTCTGCCTTTCTACACTGGAAAAAAGAAGCAGGGAACTGGAGAGAAAAGAAGGGGAGCTCTTTGGGGTTCTGCTCTTCTTCTTCTGTTTTTCTTCTGTTCAGAAGACGGTAAGGAAGAATAAAACATTTCTCCTGCCAAAGGAGAAACAGCCAGAAAATCTACCTAGCTGCTCAAAAGAAGATGGGAAATGAGAAAGAGAATTAGTAGAAAAAAATTATAATAGACAGAGGGCCTGGGCAGAGAGAGGTAAGGCACTGGAAGCAAGGTTGCATGTAACGGTTGACTGGAGATGAAATCCATCTGGAGCTGACCAGCTGCTTTGAGTGTTTGCTCAAGCTGTACCAACATGACTCGAACAATGATTCTTCTGCTGGTCCAGGTCCAACCTCAATTCTTTAGCTCAGTCTGCATGCTCTGGACGTCTGCATCTTTAACAAAAAATAATCATCAAGGTGAAAAGAAGGCTTTAATTGGGCATATGGCACCCTCAAACGGGAAGGACGGAGACAGAGCCCTTTCTGTAGCAAAGAATTTTGTTTAATTTCCTACTTGGGGAAAAGAGACAAGCACTGTATAGTATAAAAAAGGGGGAAATAGTGTGATATTGGTCAATAAAACAGTGAGACAAGAAAATTCAGAAAGCCAAGAAAGGATGGACACTAGTGATTAATATTAATTAAATCAATTAAGATCCATTGAATCAGCAAATTCACATGCTTGAGATTTATTTCATTTGCAAACTAAATCCTGGCACAATCAGGAGTGATTCAGTCTATATACAGAGACTTTTCTAGAGAAGTCAGAAGTACTAAACACAGTCTAGGACCAGATCCTGCTTATTTGCATTTCTTATGGGAGAAGATGCAAAGTAATATGTCAGTGGCAGAATTTTGTCCACTGAAAGAACTCCAGCACGCATTTATCCTGATCAGGCACTCATTTCATTTGATATCACACTAATTTGACAAATTCGAAGGTAATTCACTTTGAAAAAAATAATTTTTTTTAATATAAAGATAACTGTAAGGTTCCCCAGTGCTTCACAAAACCTAAAATAGAGTCCATTTCTCCCATTTCTAATTTGCAAATTCATCTCTGTATTTAACACACCAGTAGTGCCATGCAAATGCTTGCAGTGTGGTATTAAGAGCCGTTGGCCTGAAAAAAAGCCATGGAGACAGTGCAAATCTGAGACGTTGTTAAGCATTTTGCCATTTGTGGCTGGTCGTGCTTACATGATGATTACCCATGCTCTGTTCCAGTTATTCAAATGCAATTGCCAACTGAGACTGAAACCCTGGTCACTACGTGGTCTGGGTCCTGACAGAATAGGGGATTTCGTACTACATCGTGTTTTGTAAACAACAATTTGTTGCATACAAAAACCCCGTAAGTATTATTTATCTTGATGTAGATTTCAAAATGTCAAAGAACAGGGCTAATTAAGGTTCAATAACATTTAATAATTTGAAGCCCTTTTTTCTGTTTTATTATAGAGAAGGAAAGCAATGGCCATTATGTCCTAATTTGTAAACACTTTATTTGATGGTTGAAACTGGAAAGTATGTTAGTGTTGTTTGTCCTGTCAAAGGCTTTGGAATGGTCTGAAGTCTACAGAGCTACATCTGTTGCTACTTATTGAGGTTTTTTTCCCCCTATTTCTAACACAGTTTATAAAATGAAAAAAATCTTAAACACTGTGATTAGAATTTAATAAGGGGACTTTTTCCTCCTAACAAAAATTAATTAAACCTTTCTTTGACCTTCCAAAAACAATATATATCTTGTAACACACAAACCCAAAATGTTCTTCAGTTTTCCATCTTGTTTGTGGATGCAAATTCTTGTGGGTACTGAAGTTTAGAAGTGGACTAACAGCAAGGAGCTAAACTCACCGACCACATTTCTGTCCTTTGCACTTTCTTACACCACGGAGGCACCAGAACATCTTCACAGGAGCACCGAACCACATGGTCCACCACTGCAGTGATCCACTTCCCCCATCCACTCCTCACAGGACAGAACCCAAACCCAACACCCAGCTTCATTCTGCTGCAGTTTTAAGCACAGAGCTGGAAAACCACTGTCTGCCCCTCACCCCACAGTCACCAGCAATCCACAATTAATTAGTGTGGTTTTACTCTCACAACACCTTAGCAAGGAAGGAAAATTTCATACCTGTTGTACTGGAAACCAAGCCAAGGATTGAAAACAGGTTTGCTGAATACCATCTTAATACCCTGCCCTGTCTGCTATTTGTCAGCTTTGACGGCATACTCACTGCTGTGCCAAAGCCCAGCCTAAAGAAAAGCCCTCTCTTTCCATCTTCCTCCCCTGCAGGACAGACACAAAAAAGGGCAACCCACCATCTGTGCTTTTGAGTATGCCACAGGTCTGGCAGAAGGAGTGGGATTTTAGCATGCAGTTAAATAAGATGTAGTCGTCTTGCAAAAAAAAAGTGTTGGAAATTACTCCGCTCCTAAGGGACAACCTAGAAAGAGGCAGAGACCGAGCACAAAGCAGGTAATGAAGAGACCGTCAAGACTGGCACCAGCAGCAGAGCAGAAGAATTACAGGAGATGCGTGGAGAAGAGTTTTACACCCAGTATTTAAAGAAAGCATATCCTTGGAATAAAAGTGATCATTTCAGAGTCAGGGCCATAGGCAGGGGATGTATATTAAGCAATTATATGGAAACATCACATGAAGGGACTCGGGGATAAAGAAAACAGACATAAAGGGGCATCCCAATCCTTAGCCTCCTTCCAAGTGGAAAAACTAGGCTATATAGGAAGGAGAGTGTCGGCTTGGGAAAGTGAGATGCAACTTATGAAGACATGTCTCTTCAGTGTCGCTGCCTCAGCTTTATAAGATTTTGGGGAAAAATTCCTTTGTGATATTCCAGCTCCATTGAGAACCATGGAGCTGTGCTTTCATCCCATCTTTGTAACACTCCTCTTCTAAAATGTAGAACAGTGCAGACAAATTTTAAAACATTGTGGTAAAATTCATACAGCTCACATATTTGTTGGCTTTGAAACCAGTAGGGGTCCAGCCTCCTGGTAAAATCTAAAAGCCAGTATTTATACAATAACAGTACAAGACTGATTCATTTTTCCCCTTGTGAAAATGCAAATGCCAAAAAAAAGGTTAACTAAAACCTGGAAAAAATCTGCTGTGGTAGTGTTTTGTGGGAGCCATCATGCAGGTCTCCTGTGACTCTTTTCTCTTCTGCACTCTAAATTCCCTTATTTTGCTGCATTTCCCGTGCACTGCAGACTTTGCACTTGCAGATAGGAAAAGGAAACCCCCAGCTACGGTCCATCATATAGGAGGTAGTTCTTCCTACTATTTTCACCTTTGACAGAACTAATTCAGAACATAATGACAAATTGTTTAAGGAAACTTGAGTACGGCTAAGCCAAAGTAAAGCAGTACCGCTTCACTGCTCTGCAGACTGAAGTGGAAAGAGCAGTCCCATCAGGAGTGACGCTGGAGCTGAGTAAAACAGACTGATCTGCTCCCCATATAACAACCAGCACAACTAAGAAAAGGCGATGATGACAGTAGTAGGCAACTCCCTTCTGAGAGGTACAGAGGCACCCATTTGCTGACCTGATGCAATCTCTAGAGGTGTGCTGCTTACCAGGGGTTCGTATCAGGGATGTCACCAAGAGACTACCAAGCCTCATAAAGTCCTCTGACTATTATCTGCTGCTGTTGTTTCACATGGGCACCAGTGATACAGCCAGGAGCAGCCTGAGGAATGCCAAGAAGGATTACAGAGCCCTGGGAGCGGCAGTAAGAGACTCTGGAGTGCAGGTAGTTTTTTCATCAATCCTCCCAGTCAAAGGGAAGGGGGTTGATAGGGCCAATTGAATCTGGCAAATGGCTACAGGACTGGTGCCACAGCCAGTTCAGCTACTTAGATCGTGGGACTCGCTTTGAGAAGCCTGGTCCACTGGGGGCTGATGGGGTCCATGTCTCAGAGAAGGCGAAGAGCATCTTCAGTCATAGGCTTGCCAGGCTGGTGAAGAGGGCTTTAAACTAGAGTTGCCAGGGGAGGGGAACCTCAATCCATCCCACTCCTACCATTTTGACGCCAGTGCCAGCAATAGATGCCCAGAGCCTGGAAAAGGATGACAGGTCAGCAGGAGAGCACCTGAAGTACAACACAAAGGAATTCCAGCCACTCCAGCCAGTAAGTCAGCTTCATCGGGGCCCAACTTAAATGCCTCTGCAAACACACGTAGCATGGGAAATAAACAAGAGGAGTCAGAGACATGCGCATGCCTGCAGGGCTATGATCACAGAGATGATGTGGGATGGCTTCTGTGACTGGAGTGTTGGAATGGAAGGACACAGGCTTTTTAGAAAGGATAGGCAGAGGAGATGAGAAGGGCCAAGGCCTCCTTGGAATTAAATCTGTCAAGGGATGTCAAGATCAACAGGAAGGGTTTCTTCAGGTACATCAGAGGCAAAAGGAAAACTAGAGAAAATGTGGGCCCACTATTGAATGGAACAGGGGCCATGGTGACAGATGATGCAGAGAAGGCAGAGTTACTGAATGCCTTCTTTGCTTCAGTCTTTACTGCTTAGGCCAGCCCTCAGGAGTCCCAGACTTTACAGGTAACAGAGAAAGTCTGGAGGAAGGAGGACTTTCCCTTGGTTGAGGAGGATCAGGTTAGAGATCAGTTAAGTAAACTGGACATCCACAAGCCAATAGGCCCTGATGGGATTCACCCACAAGTGCTGAGAGAGCTGGCAGAAGTCATTGCTGGGCCACTCTCCATCAGGTCCTGGAAAACAGGCGAGGTGCCTGAGGACTGGAGGAAATCCACTGTCACTTCAGTCTTCAAAAAGAGAGGAAGACCCGGGAAACTACAGGCCAGTCAGCCTCACCTCCATCCCTGGAAAGATGATGGAACAGCTCGTTCTGGGCATCATCTCCAAGCAACTGGAGGAAAAGAAGGTTATCAGAAGTAGCCAACATGGATTCACCAAGGGGAAGTCATGTCTGACTAATCTGATAGCCTTCTACGATGGCATGACTGGACGGGTAGATGAGGGGAGGGCAGTGGATGTTGTCTACCTTGACTTCAGCAAGGCTTTTGACACTGTCTCCCATAGCATCCTCACAGGCAAGCTTAGGAAGTGTGGGTTGGATGAATGGACAGTGGGGTGGATTGAAAACTGGCTGGTAGATAGAGCTCAGAGGGTTGTGCTTAGTGGCACAGAGTCTAGTTGGAGGTCTGTGACAAGTGGTGTTCCCCAGGGGTCAGTACTGGGTCCAGTCCTGTTCAACATATTCATCAATGACCTAGATGAAGGGGTAGAGGGTACCCTCAGCAAGTTTGCTGATGACACAAAACTGGGAGGGGTGGCTGACACACCGGAAGGTTGTACTGCCATTCAGTGTGACCTGGACAGACTGGAGAGCTGGGCAGACAGGAACCATACTAAGTTCAACAAAGGCAAATGTACTGCACCTGGGAAGGAATAACCCCATGCACCAGTACAGGTTAGGGGCTGACCTGCTGGAAAGGAGCACTGTGGAAAGGGACCTGGGAGTCCTGGTGGACAACAGGATGACCATGAGGCAGCAATGTGCCCTTGTGGCCAAGAAGGCCAATGGCATCCTGGGGTGCATCAAGAGGTGTGTGGCAACCAGGTCACAGGAGGTTATCCTCCCCCTTTGCCCTGGTGAGGCTGCACCTGGAGTCCTGTGTCCAGTTCTGGGCTCCCTGGTTCAAGAAGGACAGGGAACTGCTGGAAAGGGTACAGCAAAGGGCTACAAAGATTATTAGGGGACTGGAACATCTTTCTTATGAGGAAAGGCTGAGGGACTTGGGTCTGTTTAGTCTGGAGAAGAGAAGGCTGAGGGGGGATCTCATCAATGCCTATAAATACTTAAAGGGAGGGTGCCAGGAGGATGGCACCGGTCTTTTTTCAGTGGTGCTCAGTGATAGGACACGAGGTAATGGGCACAAACTTGAACATAGGAAGTTCCATCTGAATGTGAAGAGGAACTTCTTTCCTTTGAGGGTGGCAGAGCACTGAAACAGGCTGGCCAGAGAGGTGGTGGAGTCTCCGACTCTGGAGACATTCAAAACCCTCCTGGACACCATCCTGTGCACCCTGCTCTAGGTGACCCTGCTGTGGCAGGGGGGTTGGACTAGATGATCTCCAGAGGTCCCTTCCAACCCCAGTGATTCTGTGATTCTGGGGTATCGCCCTCTATGTCAATGAGCAGCTGGAGTGCATGGAGCTCCACCTGGGGATGGATTAGAAGCCAACTGAGAGCTTATGCATCAGGATTAAAGGGAGGGTATGGACAGGTGATGTTACAGTGGGGGGTCTGCTACAGGTCACCTGACCAGGAAGACTGAGTAGATGAGGCCCTCCATAGACATAGAGGAACAGCCTCATGTTCACAAGCCCTGGTCCTCACGGGGGACTTTAACCACCCTGGTATCTGTTGGAGGGACAACACAGCAGGGCATAAGCAATCCAGGAAGTTCATGGAATGCATTGATGATAGCATCCTTCTCCAAGTGATAGAGAAGCCAACAAGGAGAGGTGCTATGCTGGATCTTGTTCTCACAAACAAGGAGGGGCTGGTGGGAAACGTGAAGTTCAAGGGCAGCCTTGGCTGCAGTGACCATGAAATGGTGGAATTAAAGATCTTTAGGGCAGCGAGGATGGTGCACAGAAAGCTCACTACCCTGGACTTCAGGAGAGCAGACTTTGGCCTCCTCAGGGATCTGCTTGGTAGAGTAATGTGGGATAAAACCCTGGAGGGAACCCAAGAAAGTTGGTTAATATTCAAGGATTACCTCCTCCATGCTCAGGAGCAATGTACCCCAACAAAGAGGAAGTCAGGCAAAAATGCCAGGAGGCCTGGATGGATAAGCAAGGAGGTCCTGGACAAACTCAAACATTAAAGCTAGCCTACAGAGGGTGGAAGCAAGGACAGGTAGCCTGGGAGTAATACAGAGAAATTGTTTGAGCAGCCAGGGATCAAGTTAGAAAAGCTAAAGCCCTGACAGAATTAAATCTGGCCAGGGATGTCAAGGGCAACAAGAAAAGTTTCTACAGGTACGTCAGTCATAAAAGGAAGACAAGGGGAAATGTGGGCCCTCTCCGGAAGGAAAGAGAAGACCTAGTTACCTAGGCTATGGAGAAGGCTGAGGTACTCAACAACTTTTTTGTCTCAGTCTTCACCGGCAAGTGTTCAAGCCACACCACCAAAGTCACAGAAGGCAAAGGCAGGGACTGGGAGAATGAAGAACCACCCGCTGTAGGAGAAGATCAGGTTGAAGACCATCAAAAGAACCTGAAGGTGCACAAATCTGTGGGACCTGTTGAGATGCATCCACAGGTTCTGAGGAAACTGGCGGATGAAGTTGCTAAGCCACTATCCATCATATTTGAGAAGTTGTGGCTGTCTGTTGAAGGTCTCACTGACTGGAAAAGGGGAAACATAACCCTCATTTTTAAAAAGGGAGAAAAGGAAGACCTGGGGAACTACAGGCCAGTCAGTCTCACCTCTGTCCCTGGCAAGATCATGGAGCAGATACTCCTGGAAACTATACCAACATGGCTTCACTAAAAGCAAGTAATGCCTGACAAATTTGGTGGCCTTCTACAATGGGATTATAGCGTTGGTGGATAGGGGAAGAGCAACTGGCATCATCTACCTGGACTTGTGCAAAGCATTTGACACTGTCCTGCATGACATCGTGGTCTCTAAATTGGAGACACATGGATTTGACAGATGGATCACTCAGTGGATAAGGAATTGGCTGGACAGTTGCAATCAAAGAGTTGTGGTCAACAGCTCCATCTCCAAGTGGCAATTAGTGACGAGTGGCATTCCTCAGGGGTCAGTACTGGGGCTGGTGCTGTTTAACATCTTTGTTGGCAACATGGACAGCAGGATTGAGTGCAATGTCAGGAAGTTTGCTGACAACACCAAGCTATGTGGTGCAGTCAACGTGCTGGAGAGAAGGGATGCCATCCAGAGGGACGTGGACAGGCTTGAGACGAGGGCCTGTGTGAACATCATGAAGTTCAACAAGGCCAAGTGCAAGGTCATACATGTGGGTCAGGGCAATCCCATGCACAAATACAGGCTGGGCGGGGAATGGATTGAGAGCAGCCCTGAGGAGAGGGACTTGGGGGTGTTGGTGGATGAGAAGCTCAACATGAGCCACCAATGTGCACTTGCAGCCCAGAAGGCCAACTGCATCCTGGGTTGCATCAAAAGAAGTGTGGCCAGCAGGTCGAGGGAGGTGATTCTGCCCCTCTACTACACTCTTGTGAGACTCCACGTGGAGTACTGCATCCAGCTCTGGGGCCCCCAACATAAGAAGGATTTCAACCTGTTGGAGGGGGTCCAGAGGAGGGCCACAAAGATGATCAGAGGGCTGGAGCACCTCTCCTATGAAGACAGGTTGAGAGAGTTGGGGCTGTTCAGCCTGGAGAAGAGAAGGCTCTGGGGAGACCTTATAGCAGCCTTCCAGTACCTAAAGGGAGCCTACAGGAAAGATGGGGAGGGACTCTTTATCAGGGACTGTAGTGACAGGACAAGAGGTAACAGTTTTAAACTGAAAGAGGGTAGATTTAGATTAGATATTAGGAAGAAATTCTTTACTCTGAGGGTGGTGAGGCACTGGAACAGGTTGCCCAGAGAAGTTGTGGATGCCCCATGCCTGGAAGTGTTCAAGGTCAGGTTGGATGGGGCTTTGAGAAAACTAGTCTATTGGAAGGTGTCCCTGGCCGTGGCAGGGGGGTTGGAACTAGATGATCTTTAAGGTCCCTTCCAACCTAAACCATTCTATGATTCTATGATTCTATGATTCTATGTTTCCATTTTTACCTGAAATTATTTCAGTCCTGGTCAATGCAATCTGGCCTTCTAACAAAATAATAAATAGGAAGCATACATAGAAAACTGATGTTTTCAAAGGAATGGTTTCACTGAAATACTGACATTCTGGCAGTGGTTGCCATTGTGAAATGTCAACCAGCACTGCTAAGTATTTTGATTTTAGCTTTAGTAGCGGCTGAAGATGTGTGAGTGAAATCCAGCCCAATGCTCTAACAAACCACTTGAGCTGTCTGCAACAACATTTTGTATGAGTTATTATACTAATGGGCAATTTAGTCATTACAACATGAGAAGTGAATGCAATTCAATTTCCTTTTAATTTAGCTTTTTCTCATTTTAATTAATTTTTATAATTATTACAGTAGTAATATTGCTCAGCACTTACACTGATCACAGTTTAAAAAAACATTTCCCTTTTTTTCCAGATTGTCAGCCTTTCCTTGGCCCTTTTGCCATACCGGTGGCATAACAAAACCCTATAAATCTAGTGCAAGGGACACTACAAGGCATTCATCTTCTGTGCCACATTCCATATTCCATTAGGAATATTTGTAGGATACAGGAAGCAGGCGGGATGTGTCACAACAGCTAAGTACAGTTTAAAACAACCTAATCTGCCTTAAGGAAAGAGAGTCCAGGAAAAGCAATGGGTGGCATGAAACCATCTTTACCTCATCTCCTCACCTATCCCCTGTATTACTTTGGGTGCAACCATAGCATACACTAGCCACACTGAAAACCCCTATATTACGCCCTTAACAGACTCAGAAATGGTCTGCACTGTAAAGAGTTTCCTCTTGAAGAGCTACTGGGCACAGCTCAAACAGCCCAGGAAACACGGTCTGAGATACACTTGTTTCTTGCCGAAATGAGCATCTGTGATATGCTTTTAGGAACCATTAGAAAATGCCACTTTCTGAACAGCATTCCTTGAAAACAGTCCTTTATTTTTAGATAGTTTTCCAGTCTCAGATTTGCCCAAATATAACCAAACCCTAACAACTTGCTAGAAATCAAGGCAGACTATCACCACAGTTTATTAGAGAGGGTGATGAGTGTTAGATAACAACAGATCCATTAAATATTTTGGTCTTCAATGTAATAAATACTTCAAAACAGCCACATGAAAGTTAAGAAAGTCACCATAGAAAGCAGCATATGCTTACACAGTAGGAACAACAGGATATACATTTAACATGCTTTATTAGTAAAATCAAAAAAGCATTGAAATTCCAGTGTGTTAGCATACTCACAAACTCAGTGAGTTTGCAAGAATCAAATGACATATTAAAAACTCAGCTCTTGCAGAAACAGCTTCTTCTTTAACTGTTTCTGTTCTTTTTAGTTTTTAAAACCTTCTCATCCACTATTCATTGTCACAGCCTTGAAATTCCTTTTTCTGATGAGTAATTCCACATTTGCTTCATTTCTACATCACAGTGTCAGCTTAGCCACAGACCTGGCAAACCTTCCTTTTTTAAGGATCTCATCAAAAATGGACTAACCAGGAGCCTTTGACTCAAACATCTCATCCACTTTGCAACAGTTCAAAATAATAAATTTATGTGATACAGAATTAATGCACCTAATTGTTCCTTTATGAGGAATCATGGGCCTCTCTCTCAAAATTTATCATTAAACCTTTGCCTCCAGAATGGGATGCTCACTTCTGTTATTCCAAATGTACCAATGTCTGTTACAGAAATGAACAAATATTTTTGACAGGCATCTCAAAATTGTGTTCCTAGTTTAACAATTCAATGGTAAATTTTGGAATGTAACAGATACTGTCGCATAATCCTCAAAGGTCACGACCTCAGTGTGATTTAGAACCTTTAAGTGAGACTGGATATTGTTTTTAGGAAACATGCAGATATGCTTTGTTTCAGTTTTATGGAAAAACGAGCCAATCTCTATATGCAGGTACTGCGATGGCTGTGACAGCCTATTCTGGACCCACAGATCTGAGCCTTTCTCTCACCCATCCCTTCTGGAGCCTGAGCATCTTCGTGATACTTGCAGCTTCACATTAGGATAATAATCGCAATTAAGTCTCATGTTTCAAGCTTCACCTGTGCTTACCAGATGCTTTCGTATGCTTAGGATCAACAGCTTTGAGGTCTGGAAAGGATTTTCCACTGGGCAGGCTGGGAGAAGTCTGCCATCTCTGCTACTCACGGGGCAATGCACCAACACGTATCGCCTCCATCCATACAGTCACAGAGGCACAAGAGGCTTCCTGTTCTCCACCAACAGCACTCACTTTTTAACAAGAGGAATATTCCTCCCCACCCTGGGAACTGAGTAAAATGTGACGGTGATGAGCAGGCTATCAGGTGTAATCTCTGCAAAATCTACAAAATGTGACTTGGCTTCAGAATCCAAGCGCATTTACTCGCTCTTTAGAGAATTTGGTTACTACCTTCTCAGTCACCGATACCTAATACAATTAACAGGGAAAATGAATGTGACAACTGGCTCCTCCTGCACTTGCTCGTAGATGATGCCACTTGGAAAGGATCGGTTACACGAATTACCAAAGGGACAGTTGGATCAGGAAATCTGATTTGCTTTGTAAAAGGTACGAGTCTGTAGGCTGAGGAAGCTAGAGGCTGCTACGTGTCTTCCTTGGTTTAAACAAAAGGTTGAGTTGCTTTTTGCCATGTTTCCCCAGTTTCACATCACTGCATCATTAGTTTGAATCCTTCTCAGAAAATAAGTATATGGCAAATGATGCTTCATACCATATCTGTGGTGTAGGTGATAATATGGGGTGAAAAGTGTGGTGGCAATGGCACCTCTGCAAAGAAGCACTTCAGTTGTGGGATTCTGTAACCTTAATTTATGTCCTACTCGGCTTTCTCTTCTCTTTTTTCCTGTTGTGTCCTAATTGAACCTCATAATTAGTAGTAGTTCTAGTTCTCCCCCTGTATTAATAAAGCTGCTTTTTCAGTTGACTTGTGACCCATCAATTTTTCCAGCATCTAATAGTCAAACATGACCAAGCCAATGCTTCCCAAGAGAGCTACAGACAATGGCATGATTTTAACAAGTTTTGAGGACTCCAATTCCCCAGTGTAGTCAGCGCTCTCTGCAGGTATTTCACACCTTTAGAAAAGACTATGATGCCTGACTTGAGGCACTATGGGTCAGTATTTTAACAAATGTTTTCACATGTGAGTACACAAAGCAGTTATTCAGCAATATACAAGATCAGGGTCATAAGAGGCTGCCTTAGTGCTCTTTCCATCTCTGCAGTTCTTTTATAGAAATAATGTATGAGGTCTAAGTATGGAAAAGATCTCACAGATTTTAGTAAAACTTTGGAGAAAACATCCAATACATCTGAAATATATATGGATGTATTCTGTTCTTTGTCTTTTCACTGGTATGCTCAGTGGTGTGCTGAGCACAAGTTCAATGTTCATTGACATTCAACAATGAAAAACCATTAATCAATCCTTATAAAGAAATAAGGAAAATGTAGCAGCCCTAAAAAATGTCAAACTTGACTTCTCTAAATTTATTTTCTTCCTCTGTATAAATCAGAGTTCAGTTTACACTAATTGTTGTGGGTTGAATGTAAAAGGTATGGCTAAGCAGCCACCGAATGTTTGAGCTTATTTCAAATATTTGGACATATTTGGTAAGATTTTCAGACCCTGCTCCATCTCTGTCTCTTCTGCTCTGTGGGAAGGCTGTTTCTTAACAGCTTGACAGTCCTCTCTAGATTTCCCCTGCCTTGGGTTGAAGTGGGTACAGGACACAGCTGGGGTTCTCAGCCAGCCTTACACTTTCAGGGCTTTAGTTAATCGCCTTCCTTCCCTCTGACCCCGATCACTCATAAATGACAGAGAAATGCCATTTAATATCTTATCTGCAATCTTTATGAGAAGGAGGTTGGCAGTTCCTAGTGTCATTCGCAACAGAAGAGTGAAATTCACGTAGTAAATCCTTTCCCATCACTAGCACTATATTTTTTGTAAGTGGCAGACCGTTGTATTATCCCTATAATCTCTAGGATGATCTTTCTGCAATATTCTTCAGTTCTTGCCCTAACGAAGCTCAAGCTGACTTAATGCAGAAATGAAGAAAGTTTCTGTTAGCCAGTGATACATCTACTAGGGGGAAACATGAAGGATTTGAATTTCTAGGGCTATTGCCAGGGCAACTTGTGAGGGGAATAAGATGGGGTTGCTAGGAAAGCAACAACAGGAGCATCTCACCCAGAGAAAAACTATTGCCTAATCACAGGCAGGTCTAAATCCAACCCTGCTGCAGAGGCATCTGGTCCTCATGTGGCAGAATGTGGCTATCTGAGCGGCATGTTGCACAGAGACCAAAAATGTTTCACTGTGGCTATGCATATCTCACAATAAATGAATATACTGAAACAGAGGTAGCTTGGGCAGCGAAGGCTCCTGTGCCGTATGAGACCATTCATTCATCCGTTCTGCTGGTGCCTCTCTTCTGCCACTGCTTTTCTTCCTGTTTCATCTTAGCCAGGGAATGAGTGTGGGTGGGAAAAAGGGGGTGTTCCCCATGGCCGCCCCATTGTGCAAAGGGGAGGTGGGGAGAAAGGGAAAGAGAAAACAGCTGAGCCTGTTGGGACCTCTCGATCATCACCATCTTTTGACTCATAGGTTTGCCTACCTAAATGAACAAAGCCAAAAAAATAAAACTGAGGAGCCTGGTCCTGCATCTGCAGATTCGCTATGTGAATTTGTGCAATTTCTTCAAATTCTCTGTATCTAAGATATTCTGTTTTTAAAATGGAGCTAAGAGGTGCTGCCCTTTTGAAAGCATTTTCAAAACCTCATATGAAAAATACTTAGTGGTATGTCTCATTTTTACCAGTGCAGCTGTCCTGCTCAATTTATTTCTTCCTGGAGAAAGTGTGCTCTACAAAATAAGATAATACATTTTCTTGGCTCTGTTCCTATAGCACATGAATACAGTCCCCAGCTCCACTGAACATTGTAGCAGAAAAGCAGAATACATTGTTTGCAAAGTATTTTTGTCTTAGAGAAGCAAAGGAAATTAATTGGTTTTCCATACAGTCCCTTAGTCAATAGTGAGCTCATGCACAGTATCGAAACCACACCTCTTCAAAAATATACATGTGTCATATTTTATCTATATTTTATCTGTTCTGCACTTCAGCAGCCTGCTTTAAAACCCTTCAAGAGTCATAGATTTTAACTGGCTGGATTAGACCATAGATATCTTAGCTAGCATATAGCTACTCAACTGCATGAATTTCTATTATTGTCTGAAAACAAGATCCTTACTTAAAAATGGAAAAACTCCTCATGCTTTATTCTCTAGTTCTGTTCTCGAAACACAGGCATGTCTGCCCACAAACAGCAGCTGCCACATCTCACCCTAAATATACCGTGCCCACCTGAGCTTTTAAAGCTCCAGCAAAATCTTAAGAGCCAACATAAAAAGTAGGCAAGGAGGGTTCCCTGCAGCTCCTAGTGAATTCCAGCAGCCTTACAAAATCTAGAGACCATCCTGCTCATTCTTGAGTACCTGCACCTGGTACTGCATTGACAAATCAGGTCTAGATCCAGCCGCGATGGAAGACAGAGGACAGAGTGGTGAGCTACTCCATATTGCCATAGAAGTAACCCAAGAAGGGAAGTGCAGGGGACAGAAGGAGACAGGGGCTACAAACCCATCACCTGCTCCTGTAAATGTGCTCTGGCTACCAAGATCTTGATACGGCACTCTTCTATACCACAACATACACAGCACTGAATGCTCTTAAGCCTTCACTCTCATCACCGCATGATGAAAGTAACAAATTTCCCTTGAAATCCCTTTTCAAATTCATACATACAGCACCTTGTGGAAACACATAAATAGCTTCATGAGATTAATCAAGCTGCCACAGCTCCTTGCATCTCGGTGAGCAATGGCTTTTTGTGTAAGAATGAAAAAATATCAGCTAAAATATTGAAACCTGATGCCCCAATCAGACCTAAGAGGTCTTTTCCAAAGAAACCAAACTTTTTCAGAGCTTACCAGCATTGCTGGAATCTGGTAGTGCCCAAGGGCACCAACCTGGGATGCATGCTCCCCTTGGTGGCATTGGAATGGGTAGAAAGTGTTCACAGAAAAGTAAGAATGGAGTCCAAGAGGAGGTAGACACAAATTTAAAATCTGAAGTTTCAATTAAATCGTTTTCTGACACTGGTAGTCCCAGGCTTGGAATTTGTCTATCAAACCTCCCTTAAGGATGGTGCTATAGTTTCTAGACTACATTTATTCTGTGATGGCTCTGGGCCTAGATGTGAAGCAAGTATTTCCTGAGGATAGGTCTGATCCTACATTTAATGAGGAGGTTGTGGTGGAACAGCTATTGCTACTGCAGAGATATATAAGGATGAATTACCTCTTTGTTCTTCTGGGGAGGGTTTCTGTTTCTTTTGAACATATCTTTGAATCCTTGAGGTTCCTATATCAACGCAAAACCTCAGCATGCCCAGTATAAAAAGGTTTACATAAACCTGGTACATGGTGGGGAAAGAAGGTGGATTTTCGAAAGGCAAATGATTTTTGCCCAACTAGCAAAGACAGTAAGAACAAACCACAGCCTGCTGTACGGAGCTGGTCTTTTGCATGCCAGCTTTTTTTTTTTTTTGTGAAAACAATGGAGTTTCTTTCTGTAAGATGAAAACAGGGAACACAATCTGCTAGCCACATGGTCAACACAAAAGCAAATCACAGAGGATAGTCTCTTCAAAATTGGTGGGCACACTACACAGGTTGTGTCCTTTACTCCCTTGCGTCTCATTAGCCCTCTGAAGCAGCAGGCAGAGAAGGCAAACTGGGTGCGAGATGCTCTCACAGCCAGGAGAAGAGAAGGATTATCAGGATACAGAGGTTGAGAGTAGATGGCCCACCAGCACAGCCCTCCAGCAGCTCCACCAGTGCACTGCCTTCTCTCTGGTGGAGCAGCCACTACATCCACGAGAGGAGGTCATGGCCCAGAGATGCCTGGCATAGACAGTCATGCACCAGCCCTGCTAAACCACTCCAAACCCATCCCCCAACCACTCTTCAGCTCCTGACACTGAAAATATTGCACCACCACAGTTCAGCCAAAACCAAGCCTTCAGTATTTTGGCCTGCTATTGAGGGACATATTACTGTGGTGGGTTTACAGAGGAAAACTTGAGGTACCAGGCATTCTGGAAGCAGTTACCAAGAGCTTGGCAGAGTGGAGAAGCTGCCATTTCCTCTGGAGTTTTACAAAGGAAAAGTTTTTTCTGCTTTCACCTTTAGCTTTTCTGCCTTTTCTGCATACCCACGTGAAGGCCAGCCACAATAACTGCACTTTAAGCAACACTCGCTGATCCAATTATTCCTGCCTATTCTTTCTCTTGAGTTAAACTCTAGACACTTTATCTAACCCTGGTACCGGTTTCAATCACAGAGAGCAGTTTGGGGAGACACTTCTTTGTTTTTCTTGCTTCCTTTCCCTCTGAAAGGGGAGGAAAGGACAGAGGAAAAGGATGAAGCACTGGACAACTTTAACGACAGCTAAGGCAGATGCAGCCCCTCTTTTACAGCTTATACACATGTAATTGGTAACAGTGCTTGGGCCTTGGACTAAAACTATACAAATTTCCTTTTATTTAGCCAGTCCTTTTTCCCCAACCCCCCCAAAAAGGCCTTAATCTAAATCAGATCTGGATATTCAGGAAACGTACAGGCCACTACAATGAGCAAAACATTTGCGAGATCCAGAGACTCAATTTCCTTCCTAAAGGAATAGCACAACAGGGTTTATTTTGTAAGGAGGAAAAAATCCCTTTCTGGGTGCCTACAGAGGATTTGCTGTCTCTTCGGCTGAGCCCCTCTGGAGCATCCAGAAGCTGAGGACAACTTGTTCACTTTTTAATGATTTTTTATCACTACCTTGTCCACTTCCAAATGTGGAAAAGATTCTAGCATCACACTGCTAACACCAAATAAAAACTTTAGTCATTTCCACCCTCTCAACAATAAAGAGAGAAAAGTGATGATAGTAGAATTTTATTGGCTTTATTTAAACAGGCTTCTTCTCCCCCAACAATACTGTGCTACTACTATAAAACTTTTCTGACACATTACTTTAAACATTAGCGCATGGACATGCCAGCTCTGCACTTCAGGAGCTACAGTTCAATGCCAAGAGCTATTAGTCACATTAAGAAGTCTATTCACAATACGGCAGACAGAGAGGAGAGCGTCTGAATCCTCCTGCTGCCAGTGCCACCCTCCGCCCTGTCCCCCTCCCTGGCTACAGCCGGACCCACACATGGGGCAGCTAAGAGAGGTTTTCTACCAGGGGTTGGAAGCATGAAAGGGTTTGGGCAGGGGGGACTTTCTTTCCCCTGATATTAAGGTGGATGCAGCTGCAGCGCTCCACTGGGACTGCTGCAGTCAGCTGAGGACAAGTGATGAGAGAAGGGAAGAACAATGAAGTTAAGCAAACAGAGGAATGTCTCGTCTAGGTCTGGGGAACTTCTAGTCTAAATACATCGCTATCCTCCTTTCGTGTACATGTGTGTGCTGCTTTTCAGGACAAATGGGGCCTTTCTTTTCAGCCCCTTTGACTTCGGCAAGGATTGCACAGCTGGGACGATGACTTGTCTCCTCTTATTAAAACCAATTCTTCCAAGTGCCGACTGTGTCTACGTGTTCCTCTGAGTCACTTCTTCAGAGGAAAGAGAAAAAGAGAAAATATTTTAAGACCTAATCTATCATCTTTATGCGCTTATGCCTATATTTAATCTGGTTTGGAGTGAGAAAAAGATATCTAATATTATTAAAAATTGTGATTTATTAAGTAACCATCTTGGGTGTTTATCTGTCTACATTTTTCCCCATGTATGGAAAAGGACAAGAGAATCTGAAATGACCAGTGCACTCTGAAGCAAAGACACAGCCTAGCCAAGGCAGAAGGAATATTCCAGCAGACAGAGAGGGAGGCAGCATCCAGAGGGAATCAAACCACATATATGACTGTAGAGAAGTCTTAACCGTACATATAAAAATAGTAATATCGGTGGGTTGGTTTTTGTTTGTTTCTTTTACTTTTGCATTTAAAACAAGCACATTCTCCTACTGATCTCAGGCCGTACCAGTGTGTGACATAACACACATGCTGAAAGACAGTATGGAAAATGTGTACACACACTGCATAAGAGAGGCTACAATCTGCAAAAGTGAATGTTGCATCCATATATCAATTGAAATGGCCTACAGTTCAGGGAGTAATTGTTTTGAAACAATCTCACATGAATTCACCTTCACGAGATTAGAGGCTGATGTCACCACAAGGGTGAAGTCATCAGCAATGACTTAAGCTAATGGGATAATGCCAGAAGAACTCGATCGGGCTGTTGTGCAGAGCTTAACTCCTTCCGAGCAACGAGGAATGCTGAGAACTATTTATCTCTTTTGTTTGCAGCATTTCCTGAGTGGGTTTTAGCACAGGAAAGCTCGTGGTTGACTAATGGGGACAGGGAATGAAATCTCCTTCCTACAGGGCTGTCGGTGATCTCTGTTTGGAGATTTTAAAGCCATATGTCTGAATTCAAGTTGAACTTCAAGAGAGAGAAAACTGGCAGTAAGCTGCGGGGAAAATTTTGTGATGCAGGGTCGAGTTCCTGCAATGCTAACTCATGGGAGTAGTCCCTGCTTACTTTAGGTCACCGGGATTCAGCAAGGGGACTTGGCCCAGCTTTACATTCATTAGAGACAAAGACGTAGAAAAGAGATGTGGCCCACAGTGACTACGGCAAGCTTTTCCCAGGCGTCGTAAGCAAACCCAGCTACCCATAACTGCACGTGGTGTGGCTGACACAAAGCCATACCAGGTAGCTGTGCCAGCTCAACACGAGCTGGGAGTCTTCCTGAGGTAATAGAAAAGCACATGATTTAGAGTCAGCGGCATTAAAAATCATCGGAGTCATCCCGGAAAGTACAGATATTTTTGTTTGACTGTGTAATGCGTGCTTGTGTGGGAGTGGTGTGAGCGCGTTCTATTTCCAGGCTGTGAGCACCGAGGTGTGACAGGCCCGCTTCGCCGCTTGTTCGGTGAACGGTGCCGGCGGTGCCACTCCCTGGCAATGGTGAGGAGCTCGGACAAAGCAAAAAGCTCTCTGAAAGAGCCGTAAACCTGAGAGGTGGGCCCAATCCTGGGTGCCACAGAGTTCACTGGTGCCTTGTGCTTGGATTAGGCTGCCGGAGAGGAGCGTGCAGGAAGGATTTGTCGGCGTGGTCAAGCGACCTCTGCCAAGCTTGAGAGTGCACGCTGCCCTCCCTCCTGATGTGGATATCCTCCGTGCACACGGTCAATATGGCACCTAGGGCAGCTCCTTGGTCATGGACAGCATTTAAGAAAACTCCCAGGCCGCACGTTCATGCACTACCACTTCACACACAGCTGCAGAGCTCAGGTGGGCTCCAACTCCGCTGAAGCCAGCTTTGCTCTGCTCTGCTGGAAATAAGAGTAGAGCTTGGCCCTCTGTCTCCTTAAAAGTTTTTTTTTAATGTTTTAAAGCCAAATATTTTATTTAACCTCCTCTTACCCTGCAGCACTCTTGCACCTCGTTTGCTTTGTGAAGTTTGAAAGAGAAAAAGCAGGGCAGTCATTTTTTCATTCTGTCATAAAACAAGTCTACGTTTTGGGTTGAAATGCTGAAGGTTAAATGTTGAAAGATTATCTACCAGTACGCACTGGTTGAATTATAAATATGGAGATGCACAAGTCCAGACGACAAGGACATATCTATCCTAAAAGACCTTAAGTTATGACCTTTCCAACATGGTTCAGCTGGTAGCCCGTAGGCCAGATGTTGCTAAGCAGGTTAGCCCATCATCTTTTCCAGAGGAGATAAAGGATGGCTATTTGGACAACAGGAACAGCCAAATGTCCCCTGTGCCTGCCCAGCTGTCAGACCTGGCGCCACCACAGGGACCTGGGACCACTGCCCACTCCTGACAGACAGGCAGAGAAGCCCCGGCTGCCAGCCCCTCTGGCCATGTCACTGCAGCTCACAAGGGGAAGGGGATCCCAGAAATAAATTGCAGCCCTTTTGGCCATCAAAATGAAATCATGTGTACTTAAAAGAGCTATGTTTTAGTTTCAAATGGCCTCATGTTAAATAGCATGTTCTCCTGAGCAGGAAGCATTTACTGAAGAAAAAATCTACAGCTGCAGAGGAAAGGACTCTACACTATTTTAGGGCCAGCTTGTGCTTGTTTCACAAGACCCACACTGTATCAGACAGAGAAATATCAAGTTGTTCAGAACTGTACTGTAAGCAAACTTATTACCCTTCCTCCTTCCCCCTTCCACTGCACTCTCCATCCAGGCAGTTCCCTTTCAAAGCAACCTCTCCACTCTGAAAATGGATCGACAGTATGAACTGACCACAGTCACATGTGCTAGAATAGAAGACATCTTCCACACAGGTAACTCATGGCTGTTTTGAAGGAATGAAAAGTCCATCTATTGGGGGGGGGGGGACGACGGACGACTCAGCTTCTGCATTTGCTATTTAGGCCTCCTGTTCTGGCTTCTTACCTAGGCAAAGGATCTGTTGCTCAGGCTAGCACTGAAGGCAACTTTTTAGCTGCATAACGTGCTTGCAATAAAACAACGGGTCAGGGCAGAGGTAAGAGTATTTCTGTGGTTTCTAAGGAGCGGGAAGTACCATGCCTTCACCCCAAATCTATCCTGACCCTGGTCTGAAGAACAGTGATCCTGTAGGGCTTACTGAACTAGCACAGTTGGATGCTTCCTCTACAAATCCATACTTAGGGTCCTCATCCAAGTGCCATACAGTTAAATAAAAAAAAGCCTCCAAATCCTGTGGCATCAGAGTTTGACAGAAGTGCAGGGACCTGAACTCCCTTTACAGCTAGTGAAAGTGAGGGAGCTCCTCCAGAGCTCAGTTTGGGTGACAGGCAGGCTGTCTTGACCTCTGAAGGCACCGACTTCCTTCCACCGATTGCGGAGGGACCTGGGAGACCCTGGGCACCTGACAGGTGCTGCAGGCAAGCACCTAAAATTTGCTGGAAGGTGACCAACATTTCATGCCTTGGGAAAGAAACCGGCACACACTTTGCTCTGACAGACTTGGACTCAGGTTGTGGTGCCCAGTTCCTCAGGAGACACTCTGAACCTTTCCTTCGAACAGAGAACTGTAACGGTACCATTACCTCTTCTGCTGAAGGTAAGAGAGGAGGTAATTCTACCCCTGTCATTATCCTAATGTGCCTTACATTGTGGCCTAAACTGGAAGCTTATAAAAAATATTGAGACCTTATATTCTGCAAACCAAGTCCTGAAAAGGGAAATTTGTACAATCTCAATTACAATTTGCTGTAGGAGGTCCAATCCCAGCCAGTTCTCCAAGGCTTGTGGCAGCTGACTTATTATTCTAGCACGCTTGATGGAAATACAAAATTGCATATCCTTCTTTGTAAGATGACTTCTTGGGCTCTGGCTCTCGCTGGCTGTCAGTGGATTATATATTGGATTTTTCTGTCAGCATGTAATAAAAGGAAAGTTTTAAAAAAATAAAGCAATACATGAAAATAATTCCATTCATATTAGGTTTTGTAAAACCCACCAGCTAGTTTTGGGCTGCCCATGTATGGATAACTGAATGAAAAGGAAGAGGTCTCCAAACCCTCGCAGAGCTATGCAAGGGATGGCCATTAATTTCATTTTAATGCTACCAGGGAGGACTGGGGATTTCCTGCTACCCGCAGTGCTCACACACTGTAAAGGATCAACTCTAGACTTTGCCCACCTTATATACCCAGAGCTGGGGTAAATTGCAGGAGAGGCTCATGCTGTGTTTTCTCCCAAGGCGTTCATCAGAAGGCTTTCCATATGCCATCTGGCTGAGGTTAGCCAGAAAAGCACCAGGAAATTACTGTGGGGATGCCTTCCTCTTCCTCCTCCTTTTTCCTCACTCCTTCAAACTGCACAACCATAAATGTCTGTCCAAAATGCCTTAGCAGTGTCCCTCTCAGAGCTTGCTATGCACCATGTCAATTTATTCAACCTATTGATGGGTGACACTATCCAGTCTTCCCCAAGCAAAACCCCCACACACACATTCAGCAGCGCTGGTCTCTGATGGATCCAACAGGATGCAGTGCACACCATTGCACATCATCCAGCACAAGGTGCATCTTTGTTGACCACTGCAATCATCTCAGCCCCAGTCCCCACATCATACGGGAGCCGCTTTCACACAGCAAGCAAAACTGGTAACACATCTTGCTTGAGAAGGCAGCACCAAAATGGTTAAGCTACTTTGCTGGTAAGATTTTAGTGATCTGGAAAGGATAGGAGAGTTAGCCCAGCCACATATCTACTCTCTGACTCAGGAGAAAAATTTCAATTGTTTTATTAAAACATGCCTGAATTAACAGAGCTACATAAAATGATCCACAACTCATACTGTATCTAGATTTGTGCAAATAATCCGTTCCTCAGTTCCTTGGCAAACAAACAACATCCAAAAAAAAGAACAAAATAATTTTATTTTAGTTCGAACATGATTAATTTTAAAACACAATTTAATTCCTGTATTTAAATTTAGGTACATTTGTAAACAAAATATCATTTTGGTAACAAAAAAGCATTTTATTTAGAAAACAACCATTAATATTTTTAAAAAGAATCAGCTCTTTTTCAGCCAAAATAATTTGATGAACTCAACACAAATTTTGCCAGCAGCTTCAGTAACCCAAATCTGCATTTTTTCTGCACATAAATTGAAAGACCAAAACATTTCACCCAGTTCTAATTGCAGCTTTAGTCCTGAAAGACATCCATGTTTCACTCCCCTGTGTTGGAAGTGGCATATTTTTCTTTAATTGCTCTTAATATCTTTCATGATATCAGGGAATTTGAATAGTAAACACTGAAAAGAAAATCTTGCTTTTTGTTATCTGATCTTTAATCCCAGCTTTCCCCTTTGTACATTATGTCTAGGGAGCTATGTTTTTCAAAAACATAAGGGAAACTCATCTGCTAATCTGTCAACAAGCCATCCATCTGTAATGTCTGCTCTACATTTGTTTTGCTATGTCACTATGCACCGAATGTTTGATGCAGATGTTTTGACATGAGTGGTAGAGCAAAATGAAATTTGTTGTTTCCTACCACCACCACCCTCAAAAGAAGGTTTATTTAAACAATAAAATCTGCCCTGCTTTTTAAAAATAACGCAGTACTCCATGACAATGGGTGACTTCTCAATACCTTCAGTCAGAGCATCGCCTTGCTCCTTTAAGGAAATCACACCAACGATATTAACATTCCAAATCTTTTATAACTTCTAAAAAGATACAGAAGAGTGATTTGACTCTGATTTGCATATGTATGTTGGAATCCAATGTTCACCTTCTGTCAAAAATGGGCAAAAAAGATAGTTTGCAAAAGGCATCTCCCAGACGAGAAGTAGCCCAAACACTCAAAGCCAAAACTGAAACGCTCCTGTCTGTCTCGTGCATTGCACCAGTAATTGTGCCAGACATCTTACCACCTGAGGACAGATGGAAAGACATCTGTTTTCTTTCAGACAGTGCCTTACACCCAGCGCTGGGTTCCTGCTCACTCAGTCCGCTTTCTTTAACTGCTTCTGCTTCAGGAGAAGGGAAGAAAAAGCCCAAATCCCTATTTCCAGCAGATATTGCACAGGCAGTGTGGCTCAAGTAGAGATGGTTGGTGGGACACCCAAAACCAAAGTTTCGGGTTCAGATTATATTGTCAACAGGTCAGGAGATATTTCAAAGCTGTATTTCTTGTGAAGGCATAGGATGCCACGTTGTCTGGGTGCTACTGGGTTGCTGGATAGTAACCTGATGGCATTTTTCATTCAAAATACCGCAGTGTATGTAGGAAAGGGCCATGGCCATATCACCTGCGAAAGGACTGGGTCATGGCGTGCATGTGAGCCCGTGCAGTGTGGAAGGTGTGGATGAGTGCTTGTGCCTGATCTGATACTCCAAGTCAGCCTGGCTTCCTCCCTTCCAGGGAGCTCCCAGGGCAAAAAAACAGGGCTAACGGCTGTGCTGGAGAGTGCCTGCTAATGGCGGGGCTGGCAGATGAGTTTGGACTTGAGAAGAAACACAGACCCATGCTTATGTGGTTACTCAGACACATCGGAAGGGTAGAAATTCGTCCCATTGAACTGTACCCATGGACACCCTCAAGTCACTGGGTTGAGACAGACTCCTCCCAGAATCAGTGCCTCGCCTTAGGTTCCTAGTTTAGTTCAAAGTGAATCACACCCTGGAGCAGGCTCCAGGCTCTCCACAGGCTCTCAAAAACCCCTACCAACTATCTTAAACTATATTTCTAAAGGTAGATGGAACTAGCTCAGCCATAGTGTCAACACCAGTACATTTTACGGGTTTTTTAAAGTGCTTTTCTATCCATCTTCACTACAAATAGGATCCTCAAAAATATTTTCTTTTAAATTTACAGTGGAAAGAACTATGTCACAGTCACATTTCCAAGCCTGGTCAGGGTGTCCCCAGCAGCCATCCAGAGAAGGGCTTTTAGGTGTGAGGAAACCCTCAACCTGTAGAGGCATAAAAAGAATTCATGACTGTGAAGATGATGCCACCTGGACTACTTCCAGAGGCCCTAGGACCATCATAAACTCTCACATGGCTGCCAGCCAACAGCTTGCAGCTGAGGCGGTTTTTCTGCTATCCAGCTGGGAGGATGAGACACATCAGGAGAGGCAGATTGAGAGCAGCAAAAACGAGAAGGAGAGAAAACAAGAGAGAGAGCAAAGGACCTCTGTCTTCTAGCACTGAGTCTCACTGTATGACTAGGTTCAGTAGCTAGAAGACTCAGTAATATTTTTATTACTTTATACCACCTCATCATACCACCTCATCCTCTATCCAGATCAGCTCTTCAAATCATTGCATCTCCCCAGCACTGTGAACATGACCATGCTTGACTCTGTCCCATTTCCTGTTGTTGACATCCACATCTCCTCAGCGTACTCATCACATGAAAAATGAATGCTAAGCCAAAATGCCATTTTCTGGAACCACCATGTTCGTTGGAGAGTTGCAGACAATGCAACTGCCTCTGTTTCCTTATTGAGCTAAGTGACTACAAGGATAAAGAAGCAGTATGTGTCTTGAGAGGAATCAGTTAAGAGGTTTATACTGTAAAAAAAGAAATCTGAGACCTTGAAGGAAGAACTGCCGACTTTCTAGCTCCATTACCTGTATCGGCTGTTCTCCCGATTTCATAGTTTCAAGGGCTGATAATATCAAAGATGTCTATCCTCTTCATACAACTGTTATTATTGCTGCTTATCCAAGAAGCCTACATTATCTTAGGAAGGAACTGTGGTTATCTGAAACATGATAGCAAGCACAGCTTTTCTGTTCAGGGATTCTTAGTCATTCTCCCATCCCTAAACCTGCTCTTGTAATTGTAGGGGGTGAGGCTCTGCAGATTTTCATTTCCCTGTCACAATGCACAGCCAGTTCAAGCTAGCAGAATTAAAGAATTGCTCTGGCTGCTTCAGCTGTTTCAGAGTCTGCGAATGATTTGGTTTCAAATCAGAAAAATCACCACTGATCGGTTAAAGAGAACCCTCTATATAAGTGCTAAATGACTCAAAGAGCAAATTAAGAACTAGCAGGTGGCACAAGAAGTTGTATATGGCTCTGTAAGCACCAATTTAATCTGGCTGGCTTTTCCCAAAATTAGCAAGGACACCAATCATATAAACGCAGATGAAGTTTTTCCTCACAAATCAGTCCCTTCCTGGGCGTGCTTTTACTTAGAACTCTTTGGAATTGCTTTGCATCTCTGGGGCTTGTCTGGGGATGAAAGTATCAGGAAACAAATCCAGTGTCCAAGCGTGCTTTCACCAGAGCCTAGGGGCAAAAGAGAACGGCTGTGCAAGGCGTTGTGTCTTTCTGTAGGCACTTCCAAATAATGCTGATCTTTTTTTTCCTATTGAGATGTTGCATTGTAGAGTCCTGTCTATTGCACCATTCTCTGTCCCATCTTTTAGCGTTTCCCCTCCTCTCGGAACCTGTATTTGAGATCCTTTTTCAGTGGCTGCTTCCCAGAATTCATTCCATTTCAATATTCCCTCTCTGTGCATCAAAGGTCCATGAGGATAATTTTTCCATTTCCACGGGTCCAGATGGATGCAAGTTTTTAATTCTTCTGACTGAACGGGTACATCTACTTTGGGGTTCAGTTTGGATCAGGAGCACACTTTGAAGTGAATCTCCAGGTTGTCCCCACTTAATGTGCGCTGGTTCGCATCACAGAGCGGGCTCAGAGCACACAAACTGGATTTCTTTCAAACGAAGCTGTTGCAGAAGGTGTGCCTATGGAGCCAACCTGCTCCAGCAGCTAATGGACATGCTGTGCATGGCCCTGACTAGAGCCAGTGCAAAGTAAACCCCCCTGAAGCGTGTACGGTATGGATGCCAGGACCTCAGCCACAATTGTTTTGCTTTACAAACCTCCTCCTATCGATCCGCACTGCCTGCTAATGCAGATACAGTCAGCAAACGCTGTAAGAAGTCTAGGCTAACTTCTGAGCCTAAAATCTTTAAAATGGGGTGTAAAAAGAACTTACTTAAAGCAACGGAAAAGATGTCTAACAGTTGCTATATAAATCTTATCTTTGTATAGATGCAGTTAACCTGCAACACAAGCGTTCCCAGAAGCACAGCTTATTTCTGGTGTAACCTGAGTTTACATTTGGTCTTTTACTAGTATAAATATTTTAGTAAAACAGGCCAGATCACAACTGGCACAGTTCTCATGGTAAACTTTTAAGTCTAAACGGCTCACAGAGTGAAAAAGATTCCATCCTTGATCCACAGCCTAAGGGACTGGCATAAGAGCACTGCAAAACTGATCTTCTGAACACTTGAGGAAGGTTGTGTTCCCATTAAAACAGAGATCAAGGCTGGGCAGAACATTCGAAGGATGTTCACCGCTGGGCGAGATCCAAGTCTGTGATCTCTCCTGAGGACCTCTAAAACTATGGTGATTAGGGAACAGGTGATTTTGTATGCTAAATATTTAAAGGCAAATGTTGCTCTCCTAACAGCTAGTGGAAAATTTATCATGGGGAAAAATCCCCCATTACCTTTGGGGAAGCCAGTAAGTCTGAAACTTCCACAAAGGTACCATCTAATGAAATACTCACTTTTAAGATACAAGAGATGTCATGTCCAGCATGACTTTTGGGGTTGGACCTGGTTACCTTTTCATTAGTTTTATGCTGATGTGAAGCTAGCTTACTATAGTACAGCTATTCCTGATTTACAGCACTACAAGTGTTAAAGGATCTGGCTACTTGGGTTTATGGATATTTCAAAAGGCACGAGGCCAATGGATAAATGGACTTACTGGAGGATAACACTGATCTCTGGAATACAGTGTGGCATATCCCATTTCTATTATGAAATGAAAATTACAAAGAAAATAAAAGAAATGGCTCCATCTCCATTTACGGGAAGATATTTTACAGGATGTGACACCATTGGGAGCTGGCAACTCTCTCTGTTCAGATCCATAGATCTAATACCATTTCAAAATCATTCCCTATACTAATGCCACCGTGCCTCCTATTCCAAGAAACTAGCGCTCTGATCTAAGAACAAATTCCTTTTGAAGAAGGCAGTTATGAGCGTGTAAGCTCATATGTCGACAATGTGCTTAAATGCTTTCCTAAACTGAGCTCTGAAACTCGTGGAATATGACATAAAAAGTCCAGTGCCTTCATTTCTAGAGGAGCCATCCTCATTGCACACATTACCGTACCTATTTGCTCATCAGCACCATTCACACAAATATATTCATTCACCTCACTGTTATTATTTATTGTAGCTCTCCTACCTGCCCCTAGCCAGTAACCTTTGCTATTCACAGCTTACTGGTTTTCAGCCCAGCTTCTTTGTTTAAAATTTTGATTTGCCAAATCGGAGGACAGAAATAATGTCATGTGAAACTGGTGATCATCTGCACCATACAAATAAAGAATATTAAAATGCCACGTAGAATAAAATGAACGCTGCATGTACCAAAAGCAATACCCAAAACACTTGGGAGGCATTTGGTCTACTGAAAATCAGAGTGAACTTCCAACATATTTGCAAGCAGACAAATTGCAGTGAATACTGCAAATATCTTCTGAATTTTGAAATAACTTTCATATTAACTTTGACAGCACTCAGAGGGGGCCTTGTCTGATGTAACAAGTTTATACAATGGGTTTACACCTCTTCATATGACTTTTGTTTTGTATTATTCTTATTAATTATTTGTACTTTGGTGATTTCAAAGAGCCCCAGGAATGGACTAGAACCCTAGGGAGCATTGTACAGACACAGGAAGAGACCATGCACAGAAATATTAAAAGTAATCTGCAAGTTGCACTGTGTCTGAATATGCTGTGCTTTGGGAATGACTTTGTAAGCATTTTTTCAAAGCGTCTACCACTCCGATAATGGACTGAAATACCTTTGGGAAGGCTCTGCATGACAGCATGCATTCGTATTAAACATAGTAAATTTAAAACTCTCTCCCATATCACACAATAGTATTAGGCCTTTTGAGTTCTGATGAAATGAAAATGTCTCAAGACTGTTATACTTCTGCTAAGCATTTTTTAAAGACTAAATGAAAGAAAATAATGAGAACTACATACTCCTATAATTCAATTAGATAGTTGCGTCATATTAAACTATGACCAGGATTCCTAAGAAAAATCAGACTCTGAAATAATTCTCCATTTATGATTCACACAAACATGTTTTGTTGTTAACACTCTGCAGATCAAAGAAAGAACATGTAGAAAAGCTGGGGAGAGTTTCTTTGCTCACTGGAATGAGAGTTTTGTGAATATAAAGCACAAGAGAAGCCTCTTTATTTAGAAGCCTCTTTAGTAGCTGAGTCACGTACATATTGTTGGTCATGAAGAAAAGTTTTAAAACAGCCTGGCAAAACCTTACCTCCCAGAGTTATTATTTTTTTAATTGAAAATATCACCAGTGTTTTCATTACCATAGTAAAGGGCAGGCAGTGAGTTCTGTACCTTGCTTGGCATATTTCCATGATAATTTTGCAGAAATGCTTTAAGATAATGTAACAAGCAGAAAATAAGCAATCAGGGAGCCTTTTCAATTTTTACGCAAGTGTGTGCCTGCAGTCCTTGCTGCCAGCGAGCCTGAGCCCCTCTCTGGCTTGCATGGGTGTTTCTCTTGCACGTGAGGCAGCAGCGCCATTGCCCGCTTTGCTGGGACCGAGGAGGCAAACGCAGTGTGACAGCACGGGATGCCAAGAGCCGTACCTGCACCCAGAGCAAGGTTGAGAATCTCCGTTCCTTCCACTTTCCCTCTCCCCAGCTCCCGTCCTCCTGGAGCAGGGTGGAGGTCCCCAGTGCTGGATGTCTCCAGCCTGAGAGGGGATGGGGCTGCAGCATCTGCAGCGGCTGGGGTGCCGGTAGCAAGGGGGGGAGAGCACCTCCAGCCCAAAATGGTGAAACCTCCAGAAGCACATGTCAGTGAGGTATGTGTGATGAGGGGCCACTATGAGACCAAGGGCACCTGCCAGGATGCTGAGCCACTCTTGATGCCTCTCCCATAACAGGTCCCGTCCAAAAAGGCCCCTGACTAAACTGTGAGGGACCCTGCATGACTAATAAGATAGCATTGCATTTGCAATGAGTCCTGCTTACCACTGCAGCAAAAGAAGAGCTTGAAGAGCTCAGGCCAGCCAGAATGGGACCCCACTGTGACCCCAGCAGGAAGAGAGTGAGATGTCCCTTGCCACACTCCCAATTTCTGCATGTCATCAGTTGGGGACATCTGAGTTTGCAGCTTTCCTAGTCCCATCTCTTTCACCCTGGAGGAACTAGGTCTGCATCCACAACTCAAGATGTGGAAGCACTGAGGATTTATACAGGTGGATAATGACAGTTTCTGTTTTATTCTGTACTCCTTTTATAATAACACCTAATGCTCGCTTTATCTTTTTGACCACTAATAACCAGGGAGCAAATGTTAACTCTCCTGAGAGGTGGAAGTTAGGTAGAGGCATTATGAAGTATGTACGTACATAGCTGGTCTTATTTTTCCTCTTCTGTCTCACCTTGCATATTTTGACAGTGAATTCCTGGTCCCTGCATGTCTGGTCTTCTGCAAACATTGCCTCTTTTTCATGACATAGTCACTCAATATTATAATATTCGTGCAACTCCTCTCAGTTGCATTTAGTTTTACTATCCTAAATCATTTTTTATTACCCCTGCACATTGCTGCCTTGGTACCATCCCTTTTACTAGGTCAGTGATGAAGATGCTGACCTGTACTGGTGCCCATGGATTCCTTCAGGTAGCCTTTCTCCATTGTGTAAATGAATAACTTCTTCCTTGTCCTCTTTTCCCATATTTTAATAAAACATTAATCTGGATCTCCACTCTGATTCCATAACAGCTGATTTTCTTTGAGAGTTTTGAATTAAAGTTTTTGAAAAATCTGATCCACTGTTTCAGCCAGATGACCTTTACCTGCTGCCTGCTTGTGGATAAGAATCCCTAACTTTTAGATTAGGATCTAGCCAGAGTCTTGAAAGAAACTGCACATTTAAAGCAAATGTTTTTAAGTTTTCTGTCTTCATATAGTCCCTGGGGATATCATAACAATAAACAAGCAAAGCAAACTTTTCACTCTGGCCTGAAGTATGACTTTCGACTTTACATGTGCCAAGTTTTGTGAATTAGTTTATTCTCCCATTTATGTCAGCATGCAGCGTAGATGTCTAGTTACCTGATTTGTAGGGGTAATCAGGTACTCAAATGACCTAAACTGCGCAATTACTGGTGCTGGCAGATTACAGATGGAAAACTAAGACCAGGCCATAAAAATTTGATCCTTTGTGTCCATAGTCATAATAAAACAGTTATGGTCGGTGATTGATTATGGGAATATTAAAATGCAGAAAAAGAAAAAAAGCTGTTTTAAATTGCATCGTATTCTCATGTTTAGGGAAAAAAAATGATTGCCATTATCTTGACATGTTTATCACTTTGAGGCTGAGCCAGTCGTTATCATGTGAGTTCATTCTGTCCTGTAGCTGACAAATACTATCATGTACTATAAAAATCATTATGGCTCACTTTTGCAGCTGTAATAAAACAGGAAAGCAAATACAGTAACCATTTATGTTTAGGACTTTAGTCTTAGCACACATCGAGTAAGACTGTGGCTTAAAAGTTTAGACAGAAAGCAACCCAGATTCTCAACTTGGTTGTGCGGGTTTTATTCCAGAATTGATCTTAATGGCAATAATTTTCATTTTTGCAAGAAAAAGAGAAAACAGAATCAGAGGCAATATATTGACACCATGGATTGTTGATCTCATGTTTGCCAAGGACTAGTCCATATTTTTTTAGCTTATCTGCCTCTTTCTTTTGGAGTGAGCCTCGGAGGTCTGAAAGTGTTCCTTGGCTGCACCTCCTATCTGAATTTTTTTTCCATAGCACATTTTGCAGCTACTCTTTCTGCAGAAGTGTTCTCCTGCAGGGCTGCTTCTTCTCTGACCACCGCCTCGTGGGTACATGCAGATTGCTGCCACACTCTCAGTTTTGTGCTCAAACCCTAATCCCTCAGTTGTCCCAACAACCTAACAGTAATGTACATCTCTGGGTTGTGCTCTACTGTGCACCAAACCGCTCCCTTACCAAAAGGAGGCCAAGATACAGTCAGATACTGCTGCCAGGGGTAGCCCAAACTCAGCCTTAGAGGTGTCCATTGGTTGCACGTTTTCCCTCTAGATGCATGCGCCAATTCAGCAGTATGATCAGAGTCATACCTACCACAACTCCTACGCTTCTAGGAGTGATGTGGGGTTTGTTGTATGCCTCAGTCATGCTCCTCAACCAGGACCAGATGTACATCATGTTTGTGCCAATTTGCACCTTTCCATCAAGAGTCTGCTGCCACTGTCCCACCCCACGGATTGAAGGGCTGAAACAGTTGAGCAGTCTCACATGCCCCACATGTTTTGCCTTTTTCCTCATTCACCATGCTTGAAAATACTTGAAATATCTCTTGGTTTTGATCACAGAAACTAAATCAGTAACATTTTACACCCCTCACTTAGCTTTCACACTGAAAAAACGTCAGATCGAAACTGTAACATAGCTGTGGACACCTGCAGCATCAAAAGACACAGATGGTCTTTTGCTTGCATTTATAAAAAGACAGGTGTGCTCCAAGAAGTGAGAACGATGGGTTCCATCTTGTTTTCTCATTTCAGGATGCCGGAATTCCAAAGTCTAAAAGCATGCCAAGCAAACAGAGCAGACAAATGCACAACATTCAACTATAACAAGGGGCTCCAGCACTTCACACCAGTGTCTTCACAGACTCACATCCCATCAAGGGTAAGGGTGAGGACTGGTTTGCTCAGATGACCAAATTCAGCACCTTGCAGAATCAGACATGAGCCAGCACCCTTGGAAGAGTAAGCATCATTTACAATGGGCTGGAAGAATATGAGAAAAATATCATATCCTGGACACTTCTTCCATGGTTAAACACCTTCGAGATGATTCACCAGAGCCTGTATCAGTCAAACTCTCTTAAAGCCATCATTCGTGGCTGATGTTAGTCTCCGTGCCTGATTTCCCTATGGAAAAAAAATAATGACAAATAAGCACCTGTGACAGAATGGCAGCCCTATAGCACCGTATTAGAACTGTCTGATGAGCTGAGCTGTTTTCTGTGTGCATACACTGCCGTTGTGTATTACAGGGGCTGTAAGCAAAAGCAAGAATGGCTCAGGATGAACAACCACCCCCTCCTTGTACTCATTTTGGATATGTTAAGAAGCAATGGTCTCATTTTTTGCTGTGGATATTTTTTATATTACCTCTGGGGAGCTAGAAGCAATGCTGAGCAGCAGGGCCAAAGACCAGCAATGGAAAACAGCCAAGGGATGGCTTTCAGGTGGTAGCGCAGGTAAAGCCGACTGAAACAGGCACCCACAAGAGCATGTGAAGAGTTTATGCCTGCTTCCCCAACACCAAGGAAAGAAGCTCCTTTCAAACTGATGGATATGTTGATAGTCTGGTGTTTTAAAACCCTTTCATTTCAACAGCTTGCAAACTACTCTGTTGAAAAAGCAAAGACTTGGTGTTTGACTGTCTATAAACATCACCAGTCCAGGACCCTTAACGAGAAGAACCACAAAGAAGTCCAATTAGGTAGGCTAGGTAAATACATTGCCACAAAATACTGAAGGCTCTTCTGAAAAGTAGAAAAGAATCCCACCTCAGCAGAAATAAAGACATTTACAGCCTAATGCATCAAGCGGTGCCAGAAAAGCTTGCAGGGATCACCTCCTAGCAGCTGATCCAGTAACCGTTTGTTCAGAATGTCATTTAACCAGAACAAAACAAAAAGTACTTTTAAGCTCCTTTCCCTTTTTTTTCCTGTGAGCCTCAGGAATATAACCACATGAAATGCTTCAGCACTGATTGGCAAGTTTCTGTATTGATTGGCCTCAGAGTCTGATTAGATAAGACGAAGCCAACTAATGAGAGCCACTAGAAAAATCTACTGGAGTATTATCTGCTGAGATAAACTCCCCAAACCCCCAAACCAGTCTATTTAGTAGATCTTTTATCTAAACATATCCTGATCTTGCTGACAGTATTGTGCACAAATAAAACAGGGATACTAACAAAAGGGCTTTGTGAAAAAGGTGACTACTGTCCTGGAGCGGAAAAGAAAGCAGATAGCCTGGACTTTAAAACCAGAAGTAAGAAGTGGAAGACTGGCATTAACACCTGCCATTCCTTACCTGTAATTCAAACTCTCACCCCCAAAACATAAAAAGGAAACTCTAGGATATTTTTGTTAGATGCCTCATGTCCCATCGCATTAACAACGCTAGCCGTTACCTCCTCTTTCAGAGGATTGGATGCTCTATCTAGTGATAATGCTTTTCTTAAGCTGTGTGTTCTGCTTATCTTCCTTCTTTTTACTTTGTCGAGTTGTTTTTCAGCTATTGTACTGGATCTGCCTGAAGCCCTCCCTCGGTTTTCACACAGCTCTTTTGGAAGTGAAAAATCTTGCTGACTCGGTAGGGATTTTGGCTGATTAAAACCTAAGTAAGGGAGGCAGGGCAAAGCCCAGCATTTGTGCTTCAGCCTTTCCCTGTTCAATCCTGCTTTCAGCCCCACCATTCCAAATCTCTGTATTTTCCACAGGGTGGAAGTACCAGTTGTTGGAAGTGATTTGGGGTATACAGGACATGAGGGGAACGTCCTGTGATACACGATCTGTTGGGATCTATGAGATGCACAGCACTCATTTAAGGCAGATGTCCAGGAAAGAATCCAGGCCAGCCCTGAGCTCGTGCATCAACCTGAAATAATTAATAAGTCTAAAGAGGAAAAAAGGAGTTTGAACAAACTGTGTGCTCTGAATTTCCTCAGAGGAGTTCGCCTGGGAAAGGCAAGAAGCATTCCTCACCCTGCTCTGGCTCACACTGACAGGAGGTTAAGCTGCAGGGATGTTCCAGTGTACTGAACTAGGCAAGGGGTTTTCGGAGCTGTTATCTATTTTAAAATAAACATTCCAGTATGTATTGTTATCATATTTTGTCCTGCACTACTCATTTAGAAAAAAAACCCTAAAGGCTTCTGAATGTCACTTTCAGGGGGGTATTTGTATAGCATCTGGCTCACATACAAAAACAATATATATATATATATATTGTCTGTCCACTCTTCCGTTCAGGTTTTTATCTTAAGAAGACTTCATTTCCCAAGAAGGCAACTGCTCCTTGAGACTGATGAAAAAGGGTAACTATTAGACATACACAGCAAGGCAGACGGAAGCCACCTCTAGCATTTTTCCTTTTTGGGGCTGTCATCACACCAATTAAAGGTCTCTCACCTAATATCTTAAGTTCAGAAACTCCAAATCATCCAAGAGAAATTTCAAACGGTTTCAGAGAGCCTTCCCCTTCCTTTATGGTACAGCTTGCCATAAAAACACAGTTTTCTGTGCGCCCCACAGTCTGCTCACAGGCCTTATGGCCCCAGGTCTGGAATGTTGATGCTCCTTGCAGAGCTCACACGGTACAGTCATGGTTTGGTTTTTTTATGAGGTTAAGTAGTATATGGATTCCTTAGATAACAAAGCAACAGCAAAGCCGAGTGCAGTTCTACTGTCTCAAAACAAGAGTCGCAGGAAACGACCAACTGGCTGTGTAAGAGCTTCCCACCCTTGGCCACCACCGAGGTCCAGGTAGCTGAGCAGACAGGCAGAGCTTTGTTTCCATTTGGGTCCTAACACAGCAGCAGTACACGTTCAAAGCTGCTGTTATCTTAACAATCCTGTAATAAAAGTTTGGCCTTCCATGCCGTTGCAAAGGTTATCAACTTGTTTCTGAAACACAAATTCACTATAAATCTCCATGAGAGCTGGGACGACTGAGGTGGCCCCTTCGCAGATGACAAGGGGAGAGGGCTGGTCTCCAGAATGCCAAGCAGCTAGTGAGGGGGTCAAACTCCAACCTCACATTCCCTCCAAAGGGAAAAATGTTGATTTATGTATGCCACTTCACACAGACTATCGTGTTAAAAGGAGAAAGCCTTTTGGGAATCCCAGGGATTTGTATCTCCACTTGGATATCTCTCAGATTTGGAAATGGGAGATCCTTTGTGGGATCATGCATAGACAAGTCACTAATATGAAGCTTATCTTGGATTTTGTCTTCATTTTGTCTCCTTCTGCCTAGAGGATGGGCAGGTTTTCAAGGCTCACTTCCCAGGTAGGGGTAAAGGAAAGGGGTATCCAAGTGCTAAGAGGAGCTCAGCAATCAGCATGTGGATTTGCCTACTCTTTTTAGTGCTTTGGCAGGAGCTGGGCAATTCTGAAAACCTGCAACTGATTGTGAGCTCTGAGTCCTTCAGAAAAATCTGGCCCTTAACACTGTGTAATTGTTGAACAGTTTATAATTACCCACAGGTTTAAATTGTGAGTTTCAAACAGACAAAAGACTGAGGATTTCCTTGGCTGCTGAACTTTGAAAGCTGCTGTATTTTTTTCCAATGACTTATTTATGTCTAAACTGCAAGGTTCAGTTGTCTGTTTATATGATTTATTAATGAAAGCAAAAATCTCAAACATGAATTTAAGCAAAAACCAGGAAGGAATAATATATATTTTTCTAAAATTTACAGCAATTTGTAAAGTACTCAAGGACTTTGCACCTTTGATATGGATGACTCAGTTCTAACATAATGCATTAGCAAAGAGTAGTTTCATATACTGAAACTGAGTCACACACTACAAAACTGAGAAACAGCCTATATTCTTTGTCCAGGAGTGCTTTGCATCCTAAATTGTACAGAACAAATGAAGACGAGAGTCTGCAAACTTTACTCAACAGAAACTGAGCTGAAGTTGAAATTGGCTCAGCAGATAGCAGCTAGTAGTAGGAGAATGGGAATTACATCAGGTCATATTTAAACCATGTATCCCATGATGAATTTATTCACAGCCAACAAAAACAAGAGTCTAACATTTTGTTCTTGTATATGCTGTCTGCTCTAAGGGTGTCTAAAAATCTGTCTGTTGAAAAAGCAAGGCACCACTGGACTTTGTTTTCCTTCCAGATCTGCATTCTTGCCTTAAAGCAATTGTATTCATTGACACTATATTCATTAGTTACTTAATTTGGGCATACTGGAAAAAACAGAACACATTTGCTACCAAGTGTGCCCTTTCCATGTGGAAAATCATTAAAACCTCAGAGACATTTCAGCTCTGATGGGAGGTGTCTTTCACTAAGTTGAATCAAACCATGCATATGAGGAAATGTTGACAGAATGTTGCTGAGTTGTAAATTATCTACAAATGTGAAATTGTTCTGTGTTAACTGTGGTGTTGCTTAAAATAATATTTACTGATGATTTATCTCCTGAAGTCACATAGGTAATGATTCTGTTTCCCTCATTTCTGCTTCCTCTTTGTACAACGAAATATGTTCCCCGAGAACTTAGGTTGTATTGGGTCCTGTCTTTTCTTATAATTATGTTGGTTTTTATCTCTGCTTATTGACATACTTTGATTCTCATTGGTAATAATTAAATTAACATTTGATTATGTGTTTTCTTGGTACCTAGTATAGACCTCTCATATACGTAAAAGATGCATGCAGTGGAGAGTGCATATTCACACTGGTATGTGTCCTGTTTGCTGTATTCAAATACAGTGATTAAAATGGATCACCACTGTGAAATGCAACTACGTGAAAATCTCTTATAGTATTCCGCCTTTGCTGTTACACTGAGTGCTGGAGCTAAACTGCTTAGCTGGAAAGTAAAAGCTGGGGTTTATGTATTGTAATGCTGTAAAGTAAAGTGAAATATGAAAAATCAGTGTGGACTTTAATTATGTTGCAGAGCTTTTGATTGATAACTACTTGTTTTGATGGGCAAGAAGGAATTTATTTAGTTTGCCTGCCCAATTCCGGAACGGGCTTGCAAGGCAGAAGCCAACCCGAATAAATCCACTCAGCATGACCAGCAGTTCACCTGGAGCTCCCTGGACCCTTTTTGCATTAGGACCTGTCTGAAAACACCCAACGATCAAAGGAAAATACAAGAGTCACGTCAGCCAGTCTCTTACATTTAGACTGCTAAAGGCACGGAATACTTCCAGAGCTCTGTCTGAATCTCTAAGTCCTTGCTTAATTTTTACTGAGTTCTTACTGGGGCAAATTCTGGTTGCACTAAAGCAAAGTTCATGTTATGAGTTGTTTACATCACACACACAGCTGCATATCCCACCTCTGCAGGGACAGGCTGTCAGTTAGCACCTGAAGATGCAGCCCTGTATTTGTACATTTATTTCAGTATTTTATTAATAATGTTGTGCTGTGGCCAGCAAAATCAGAAACAGGCTGGAGTACAGCTTTGATGGCTAACCCAGTCTTTCTACGAAATTTGGGTTAAAGCTTTTGTAACTTCCGATGGCAGGAAGAAAAAAGATGGTCTCACAGCTCAGGCTGTTGAATGCTGCTTTAAAGAACTGGATCTACCCCTGCTGCCGTGGCAGGTTTTCTGTGCAATGTCAAATTAATGAAACCAAACTTGTCACTCGAGTTCACTAATCACTTGCACCCTTTTTTCCTGCATTTCCAAAACATTACGCGCTCACAAATGCAAATGAAGCCAGTGGAAACACGCCTGAATATATCTGTGCTACATAATGCTGGGCAGAGCAAGGGTAAGCTTCATCTCACCCAAAACCTTTATCTATATTCTATCTATAATCAGTGAAGGAAAAACGACAGGTTTGTGTTTGTCTCACTCTGCACAATCCCTCAGCACACATGGGGCACCCACAGACAGAAGAGACAGTGCAGAATTTCAAGACAGGGAGCTCAGGTGGAGGCAGCCCCAGCAGTGGAGATGTCTCTGCTGGTGAGCTGAGCCCTTCCCAAAGGTTCAAAGGTGGCGCGATGGTGGTGGTGGATCCTGATCTTAAATTTTTCGTGTGTCTATTCCTTGTGTGTAGAATAGAGGGTATCAGGAAGTTTCTCCCTTGTGAAGATTAATAAGCAAAGCACAGGAAAAAGACTGTCTTTAAACCAGAGTGTACACTGCAAAAGACATGGGATCGCACCTCTGCTGGAAAGGACAGAACAACTCACACAAAAGCAGCTGTTCTTCAAGGAAAGTATCCGAAGGCAACAGTCCATCATCTGAAGCGAGGAGGGTCAGCACACACAGTGATCAGTGTTTTCTAAAGGGACTGATTGGTTTTGCAAGAGCTGCAAAGACCTTTTAATCTGCTTTTAATACACCGTGACCTCTGTGCATTTGAGTCCATCAGCCAAATGTTTTTCCCTCTTCAGCCAGAAGACTGCTGCAGAGACTGTAGTTGACAGATGTAGAAGTTGTACCTTGCTTTGTAAGGAAAATTCAGTCTCCTATATGACCCTTGCATTTGTACCAAGTATCAGCTATGTGAAACTGAAAATCCCCTTAGCAAAGATCGAAATTGGGTTCCTTTTATTGCATTGCCTCCATTCTTCCCCTGATTTAGCCAGCCATAGGAAAATCATCTCTGAGCTGTGAGAAGGGGCATTCGCATCCTCCTCATGCCGGAGGGACTATTATTCATAAAGGCCCAACATTTAATCAATATGGCAACAGCTGTAATAGTTTATGCTAGCATGGAAAAAAGTAGTCAGATTCCCAAGCGATTCAGGCTTTGAGAGTGGTTTACACTCAAGCTCCAGGGCCTCCACAGCTCTCAGATCTTTGCCAGTGCCTAATCAAGGCCTTTATCTTAATCAACAAAGCCACCAATGGATTAAAACCAAACAGCATCTCTATGACACGCTGAGGCAAGTCTGGTTTACTTGGGCATGCAGCAACAATGCCAAAACTTTTCTGCCATAACCAGAAGCAGGAAGCAGTACATAAAAGCTCAGATTTAAAAAGAATATTAACACAGATATGGAAAAATACAATTTTGGACACCCAAAAAGAGCAGCTCCTTGAAGTTCCACATCACTGAGGGCAGGAGCCTGTGGGGCTGGATCCCTCAAAGCAACGTTACTTTACCACCATTGAAATACTATGAGAACAGTCAGAACAGAAGAAAAAGATGCAAAGCTTGCATTTTTCTAGGGAGTCAAATGATCAATAAAATCAAAATACAACAAAAGTACCATTGCCTGGGCTTCCCCAGCGCAGATTCTGCATTAGAGTCAAAGCAGGAGCTTGTCGTGGCATTTAGGAAGACACTAAAAATGATAACCCTGGTACCTACTCATGCTTCCAGGAGAACATCCAAAGGGCATAGCTCCTCAGCAACACCTTGGTGAAGCAGCCAGTACTTGACAACCCACTGAGAACTGTCAGCTGCACCATTTGGCTCTAGGACTTCAATGAACTGCATAAATTAGCAGAGTGTAATTGCAAATATGATCTGAGGACAGTCTGAAAATGATTCTTGCTGAGTCTGAAGTGGGGTTAGCATGACATATTTTCCTGACTCCTGGAAACAAGGGGGAATTTTAACCATTAATTTCCATGGCCAGCTTGTCCTAATCCAGCATTTAATCCTTTTCCTGCAGTTCCCTGAGATTTGGAAACCTTTATGCATAAAAATACTCTAAACCCCTTCTTTTGATTTCCCTCAGAAGAATGGCTGTTCAGCCTCTAGCAGTCCCGTACAAAACCAGTCCCTGCACGGGGAAGGTAAGATTAGGCCTTTAATGAGTACTTCATCCCAGGGATTGATTTTTGGTAATGGAATCTCTTTTGGTTATTTTTTATTTCCTTCCCTTTGTTATTTCTGTATTTTTATCCTTTTTTTTTTTTGTCCTGGTGTGTTTTCCAGACCCTGGATCCCATATTTAGTTTCCTGAGCTTCTCCAATATTCGTTCTAGCCATCCTGGTTGCCTGCCATGAGTATCAGTTTCCTTCCTTCTAGTTTGGGGGGCAGGGAGGGAGGAAAACTGTTTCCAGGCCAAGCAGCAGTGCCACTCTGGAGATCATTTGGCAGGTTGTGCAGCCTGAGAATGAATCAGTGCTTGCAATGCTTAAATCTTCCTCCGTTTCTCACTGTGTCTCTTCTAGGGAGCAAGGAAGAGGTGGTGCCAGTGGCTGCTACATTTAGTAACACACGAAGGAGAAGTAAACAGTTAAGATTAAAATTAGCTCGATCGCTATTCAAAAGTCAGGCAAATGCTGTGGCATAATGCTTCTCAATTACTGGAATTACTTATTTTTAGCAGAAATTACTCATTTTTAGTAGATTTTAAGTGAATCAAACCACCTAGCCTATGCAGCAGCTGTAGACTGCTTCCCACAAGATGCCTTCAGTTCTCTCCTATAGCCCAAAACAACTGATGGTGGAAAAAAACCTTTTTCACTACTAAAGGTGGAAGTTTGGGAACACAGTGGTGTAATGTTCACAGCTGCTGCTGCAGAGTCACCAGCAGAGCCTGGACTTTCAGATCAAGCATGGCAAATGACTACAGCCAGCACGGCTGTGGTACCTCTGCTCTGATGGACTTTGCACTTCCCAACATGGGCTCAACCCTGCCTCCACCGATTCTCGTAGGATGAGGGTACAGTCTCAAAGGAAGCAAATATGTTTCATGTCTCATCTTTCAAGGGTCAGTGCTTATACTCACAAATCCGTCCTCTTTGACATTATAATCTCTGGTTGTAAAATGGATTTAGTGGTTTAACATTAAAATTTCAGGCACAGTTAAGGAAGGGATTGCAAAAGAGTTAATAAGCATAATAGTTTAACAAACTTTGGCAGAGAAGGTTGAAAAGCTCAAATGGTCTCCTGGTGAAAATAGTTTAGCCCTGGCTTTGCCAGTCTTCCCATTAAAAACTCTCTTAAACTTTTTTTACTTTGTTTTTTAATTTGATCAGTTTTACTACTCCTGAAACCTAGAGACTTTTGAGCATGGGACAAAGCCAGTCAAATTTCAGGTAATTGTTTTGCAAGCTTTTACACTTCTGCCAGCACGTCTCAGACCTGACGTGTGATACCCTTGCTGTTTAACTCTTGGACTTCTGCTGAACCATTATTGACAGTTGTGACAAATGGTGCAGGTCTCTGTGGTGGACATAGACACATTAGGGCATATCAGAAAATCATCAAATTCATTTTGCTGGTGACCTCACATGCCACATATGAACTTTTGTCTCTGGAGGAGGTTGCATTCATGTCCCCATCTTCACTTCCCCCTTGGTTTTCCAAGGTTTGTGTCTGGGATGATTGACTGAAGCATATCTCAAGGCACGGTCACACGATGTTCTGCAGGAGGTGCCGGGGTTCCTGCACTGGTTCCTCAGCAAAGGACTCTGCTTCTGATGATGCTAAAACGTTGGCAGCAAAAGTCTGCCTAGCATTAGATCACTTCTGTCAGCAAATCCCTTCTCCCTCCAAAAATACACAACCATAGGAGGAGAAGCAGGCAAGAGGGCTGACCTAGGCTTGGAAACATGTCCCCTCAAATGGCCCTTTGCAGAGCATCTGTGCTTGCTGAGACAAGGGGAGTGAGCATGGAGTAATTCTGGCTAACTAAGGCAAAAAAATAAAAACGACTGAGGCTTCCATGCTTGCTAAAAACAGCAACTCCTCCACCTTTTAAAAACAGAGTCAGCACTCCCTCCTACACTGGCTCAATGCCCTTGACTCAGCTCTGCTTCCAGCCCAGCACCTGGAGACATCAAGCTATTTCAAAGAAAGCAACACAAGGTTCTTATTTTATCTCTTGTCACTCTCTATCTTTGTTAAATGTAATCAGCAGGTCCATTGCACAGAAAAAATTGAGGTCATTCATCGCTGTCTGTGCAGTGGACATCTGGCCACAATGTCTCCCCGTTGCTCTGCTCTGCAGTGACTGCTGGAAAGGTCATGCTTATTGTTCCACACCATCATAACGCACAATGGGACTACATTAAAGGAAACCACAATAAAAGGGATAGTCTTCTCCCACCAAACCCACTTCAAAGTGACTGGGCTCTTTGCATGTAGCCGAAAGTACTTAGGTACATGAAGAATGTTAATGTATGGCTTTTAGCAATAGCTATAGCAGATCAGCAGAACAAAAAAAATACTTGAACTCTTGGAGGAGATTGAAAACTTTAAATAATTGAACTTCTGAAAGTAAAATAAAATCTCATTTTCAAATGCAGAGATATTGCAGGTCAAACACTGTCAGCAAGGAGATTTTTGACCTGGACAAATAGAGCCAAGAAACAGATGTGCACCTGCTCTATTAAGCAAGACACTAGGTGCACTGCTACATCTGGCATTCGCCTCTTGGTTCAGAGAGGTGGAAGATCGTTTTGTTTTTTGCAAACATACACTCTCAAAATGTGTTCACTCTAATAGCCATTTTCAGCATTACAAGCAAAAGCACCAATTGATTCAGGTTGATTAACTCACTGGTGACATGATGCCAACAGTTGATACCAGGTGACAAGTCACATACTCAGTGCCAGCGCAAGAGATCAATGTTACCAGGTGGGTACTCAGCTCATGCATGTTTTCTCCGGGGTGATTTCTGTCCCTCTGCTTCATCCTGTCTCTATTAACAAAATAAAATAAAAGAGGGAAGAAAAAAAAAAGAACATAGTGTGGGAAAGAAAGATACAATGAAAGAAGATAGCATTGTAGGACCTAAGCCCAGGGCACTGCAGCGCAGGATGCGTGCTGCTTGAGACGCTACAAGAAGCCTTGTAAGGTAAGGAAGCAGAGCAAACCTTGTAGCAGTAACGTGTCAGTGTGGCTTTGAGACTGGCCACCAGTGCATTGGGATGCAGAGAAGGTAACATAACATTAACTTGGTGCCTACACCAGGAAGATGGGAGTTATGTCGTTTTCAAAGCATGGATGAGAGGGGTGAATGAGATGTGCTGGAAAACAAGGACAGCGAACAAGAGATTCTGAAGCAAGCTGGTGTAATGGTATCAATGGACTCATTTTGGGTGATCCTACAAAAACTAATAGGTACAATGGGTTTAAGATTTAGGGTATAAAATGGGTTTAAAACAGGTTTAAGGGAGGAAGCTGCAGGGGTCAAGTCCATAAACACACTGAAGCTTTAGGGAAAGCAAAGACACTGCTCTTTGACATATTCTCCTTTCATTAACTTACGCAAACAGAGGCTTCACAGGGGGTCTGGACCTAGGACTAGGGATTGGGCCAGGTTGGATGGGGCTTTGAGCAACCTGGTCTAGAGTAAGGTGTCCCTGCCCATGGCAGCGGGGTTGGAACTAGATGATCTTCAAGGTCCCTTCCAACCCAAACCATTCTATGATCCTATGATTCTATGACTGTATGATCAGTTCAGCAAACAACAGTTCCTCTCCAGAAAATATATCGATAAATTTGCTAAGTGGACAACTGTGGCAATTGCTTGCCAATTAGCAAATAACAAATATATATATATATGTATAGCAACAATTTTCCAAAATAGAAATCCTGCAGAACTGGAGGACAAGGGGAGGTTAACCAACACAGTCTGCTGCAATTACTATTTCTGAATTACTCATTTTGGATGTCCAAATGTGAAGCCTCTTAAAAGGCCTGGTTTTCAGAAGGGCTGAAATTTTCCTTTTATTCAAAAAGTGTATCCTGATGGGCTCTTGGGTGTGGGTAAGATCTTAAATCACCAACCCATCCTATTTGAAAATCTTTTGTCTATATATTTTTCAACACCAGAAAGAGGTCACCCACTCCTGCTATGTCCCCACAGTAAATCATTCTTATTCCTTTTTTAAGATTTTTTTTCCTTAATGTTATGGAGTTTAAAGATAGACATGAAGTAATCTCCTGTTAAATAGCCTGCTCCTTGCCATGTATATCATTGTTCATGCACTGGGAAAATAAAGTCCATCATCCTGTATCTACACCGTATCCTGACTTTCCAGGCAAAAAATCTGACTGGCACATCTCTGCAGCCACAGATGACAGATGCCACGGCCACCCCATCCACTCGTGAGGACCCACTGAAGCCTTGGGGAGGTGGTGAGCCCATAAATCATCTTGGCCTTCTCCAACAGTTAGAAACGATGAAAGATGGACGTGGTTTGAAGGAGATGTGCAGAGCAAAGCAGAGGAGATAGAGGGAGGAGTGAGAGCCAGGATAATTGTTTGGAATAAAAGAAAGAGTAAGGTAAAAATGCATATTTTACTGTTTAAGGGTGGCGGGATGTATGTGTGTGCACTTGCCTCTACCTTCTCCTGGAAAGAGAAGGAACTGCTGCCCTGCTACAGCAAGAGCAAGTAACTCTTTGTAAGCAACCCATTGCACTGGACAAACACAGCCTCTTCCAGAGAGGCTGCTCAGCTGTCCGTGTGCAAGCTGGAATGCCTGTCTTCCTGCATGGCCCAGGTGCCATGCTCTGGTGCTGGTTTTGATGCGAGGAGCCCCATTTCGCACTTTTTCAGTCCCTTCTTTCCGAAGGTCCCTCTGGTCCCAGTTGGGAGGACTGACCGCCTCCACAGTCACCAACGCTCAGTGGTCCTGGCAGCCCTCAGAGCTGCAGCAGACGTGTGGCCACCGTGGTCCTACAGAGAGGTAAGGGTGCTGCTGGTGCCACATGCCATGTCCTAATGCACTGGACAGGCACGTAGCACTAACAGCACTGTCTCCCACAGGTCAAAAAGGAGGAATTTGAGGGGTGTGAAAAGGATGCTGCTTACAACATGTTGCACCTGTGCATTTGTGTGTCTCTGGGCCTGTAAACCAGTGGAAAAGTAAAAGAGACCACGAGGAGTTCAACAAAACATTATGCTTGCAAAAAGTATAAGGTGCTCCTCCTTATCCTAAAGCATTCCTCCATCACTCAGGAGATGAACAGCCTTTCTCTCCCAAAGGACTCAGGGCACAGGCAGCCCTTGTCTAGAGCACTGAATATCCAAAGACCACCACACAGTGGAAAGTAAACTCACAAGTTAGCTCAGTTTATGCACAGGATACCTGCTTCTGGGAGAAGCATGGCATCCACCTTGCCTCTTTGTCATCACTGGGGGAGCAGCCACAGCAAGAAGTGTGACAAAAGCTAAATGAGCCACGAGAAGCCAAGAAAGAGCGAGCACACTGAGAACTTTAAACAGAATATTTGTGTCCAGGTTGCAGTTCCGAGGCGTACTCCCTGCTAAGTGGCTGCAACACCAACATTTATACCAGCAGTTTGTTTGGCCTCTGATCTAAATACAGTGCACTTTATTTTCTTTGTAAATTCATCTTGCATTATGGCATATCTGCTTACATTTTAAAACTACCTAAGGGGTAAATAATTTGCTCTTTTTGACAGGCATACTGGGAGTTTCAGTCTGTTACCCATTTGCTTTAAATATCAGGCCATAAAACTGTGCTTGAGTTTTTGGCTGACATCACGGTTAATGATGCACTGTGCCTATTCTCTGGTTATGGAGGAATTCTCACATTATTTCTGGGGTAAGCTAATAATGAATGTTACTCAGAAAAAAATCTTAAGTTTGTGTTTGACTTGCTGCCAATGTAAGAAATAGTGTTACGACCGTTATCTCAATCTATCTCCTCCCTCTCAAGCACAAAGCTTTAATATTAATTCCAGTGCAATCTATATCTAAGTAAGCAGCGCTTATTTGGCATGCAATATACTGCACCAACTCCCTTTAATAGTGTCAGTGTGGCATTTGTACTGGGGAGAACCATCTTTGCACCTCAGTTTCCCAGGTTTTTTTGGAGCACCACTTTATTTCTTATGTTCAGCTCCATGCTTTTCTCTGCTTTGCAAAATTTCCCGCAGCAATTCTCATCAAATGGACCTGCCTTAAATGCGATCATTTAAATGGATTTAATTGCACTTTTTAGCCCCAGAACAAAGACAGAAACAACATACACATCACATAGGTCATATGTGCCAAACTGCAAACACATCAGTAGAGCAAAGCAGAGCAGCTTGCTTCCAAATCTTCACTTAGATATTTGTATAAAAATAGAGCCTGCAGGAACAACAAAATATGGCTGGAATTGGAGTGTTGCAATTAGGGTCTCGTTCACACTAATGCTTGGGATAGCATTAAAAAAACACTCTAGCTGACTGCATTCAAGCTCTGTTAGGTGGTTGCATTCACATTTGGGATCCAACCCACCAGGGCCTTCAGAGCTCCATTTTTCTCTGATGTGGTTACCAAACCATTGGAACATTTCTAGCATGACCAAAACTTAGTCATGCCTCAGTAACTTAACTCAGATTCCACATCTTCAAGCCTGAAAGTAGTTTGAGGGACACAATTTTATCCATGCCATCCATAAAACGTAATTTAACCCTGTTTTCCTGATCACCTTGGATGTTGTGGTGTGGATACATCGCCTACCCTGCTTATGTGTGTGGTGCTGTCCAATAGGTCATAAATCCTATGGCTGCTGCCATCCACTTATGGTATATGGGAAATTTCCTTTAAAAAACCCTCTCCAGTGTTAGCACAGTGGAACTGATTCTCCCCACCATCAGAACCAAGGCTTCCAAACAGCCACGTAATACAAGTAACAGGGGCAAAACCGCTATCTACTTTTACGATGGAACGTGATCAGTGTGTGAAAGGTCTGTATGATGCGGTGACGACAGCAGAAGGAGACGGGACTGAGTGACTCAAGCTTTCCTTCCAGGCCCCCGTTACCATGAGGGCTCCCAGGGGTTCCTCTCCTGCTATAAGACAGCACAGTTCTTTCCACTGACGTGGAGTTATGTCCAGCTCTGTGAAAACTGAGCTCGTTCCTTGATTTGCTCCTCTCTGAACATCAGGTGAGTTACGGCAGGGGAAAAAAAGACATTTCCTTTGCCCTTCATCTCACTGCCCAAAAGCCAGTGGCAAAATTCAGACCCTGAAAGCAGCTTCCTGATGACTTACAGTGACAAGACCCTGAAAGAAAAAGACAAACAGTAAGAAAGCAGAATATCTGTCTGAATGTGATCCAAAGATTTTTCTTTCTGCCTGCACTTTTCCCTTTCTCTAACCTAGGTCCAGGTTTCCCTCGTAACTACGAAGGGTGTGCTACTTAATGGGGTATGAAACAACCTTTTTCTCTAGTTAGAAAACAGAGCAGGTCAAGAAGTAATAGACTGAAGTGAGATTATTCTCAGCATCACAGCACCTTCTCAGCTAGCAGACCTTCTCCATAACTGTCCTTGGAGCCTCTTCATGTTACTACTGGAAGGTGACTTGATTTTTGAAACCCTAGTCTTATACAGCCAAAGAAAATAAGAGGCTGAAGCAGATTCTAACGTGTTGATGAAACATTGCATTAGCATATGCAGAATCATGCATTATCCGAGTGTCACAGAGGTCACAGCCTGGAAGTGGCACAGTTCTGCCAGTACAAAAGCAGTTCATCTTGATACAGCAGTAGGGGTAAAAGAAGGTAAAAAAAAAATAAATAAAGCTTTGCAGTCTTATTTTACAATGACAGGATGAGTTTCATGGGCCACTGTTTTTGAAAAGCGTGTGTGTTTGTGGGAAGTGAGGTGTGGAGAGGGATGAGTGTTTTTATAGCTGAGTGCAACAGAGAGGGGTCTTGAGAAACAGAAAATGTGATCCCACAATGGATTAAGCAGAGCAATTTTTACACACAGAAAGTGTTGGAAGGATGAATTGTAAAGAGAAAGAACTTAGTAAGTTGCAATAAAATTCTCTCCAACATTAACTACTTAATGGCTAGTGATACACAAGCTTTCCCTTTGCTATATCAAATGCGTACCACTTCCACATCCAAGACGAACAGACTTCAAAGTAGGAGATGTCCACGACCAGTCAGAGTAATTTTACTATTTTTTAAAAAAAATCTGTGCATGGGAGAGGTCCTATTAAAGTTCTGATCAGTCCCTTGGAGAGCACATTTTTTCTGGAGCGTAATACATTTTTGTATGTGGCATGCCAGCACCCAACCCACATTTTTTTCCACGAAGTGGGTGTTGTCTGGGAGTATTCTCTCAGGATGTCTAGCACCGCAGAGCTAGCCTGTACCAGAAATCCCCTCTGTCTCAGCACCCTGATCCAGCTTCATGCCTCCCATCCTCCCTAACTGTGTTTCTCCAGCTCCTCATGCTCTTGTGCCTTTATCTCGTTAGCCAACTTGTTCTATCTGCCCACGGAATTCTCCGCCTGATGAAAACCTCCTGCACGCGGCTTTTCCTGGTCTCGGCACTTGTCTGCTCTCAGACATGTAGACATAATATGGTCTGAGAAGATCAATTTCTTCTTTGAGGTCCAGTCTTATCTCCCAGACAGTGGTTTATGCAGTGGCTTCCCTGGGGAATTTTCCTCTTCACACATGGAGCCATTCCCTTGGCCAAAAGCTAAATGTGGCACTTCTCCAGACTGCACCATGAAGACAGGCAGGAAGGATGCACACCCGGGCGGGCTTCTCACACACTCAAACATCTACTCTGAAGACAGAGAGAGGGTTTACTGCTGGTGCAGCTCCCCTCCCAAATGGGTGAAATATCTCTCAGCAAGGATCTTATGCAGAGTTTGGCTCTTTCCCCCACCCCGATATTCAGTGTCTTCAAGGTGGACTGGGGCATTTCATAGCTGAAGTCCAAGGCTCTGTACTTCTCCCCGATTAGCATCATCCCGCTACCACCAGACTCTCAGCACTGTTCCTGCTGCAGGCGGTGTTAATGACCCATTGACTGCAGTACCAGAAACATCAACAATGAGTTCCCTAGTCTCCGGGGAGAGGAAGCAGGGAGGAGGTACAGCACTTTGGCCTAGCTCAGGGTGGCTTGCTGTGTTCTTCAGAGACATTGACCTTTTTGAGCAAGTTCCCCATTTTGGGGGCTCTGGGGTGTAGCTTGGACTCCAGTTGCTCACGGCTCTTTTCCTGCATGCCGTGGAAGGACAGTCCTTGCAATAGTGTTGGGGAAGCCAGTGCCCTGTTTTGTAGGAAGCAGCATGAGCTGGAAAGTTCAGGCCAGACACAGACCTCTTCCCTTTTGGAAATATCTACATCTGGGATTTGACTATGGGACATTTCTTGCTGTTAGTTGTCCGTGGCTGTACTGATATAGGCTTGGAAATGAGCTGGCTGCCCCACCAGGGCCCAGGGCCCTGGGCAGAGCTCAGAAGGCAGTAGAGCAGCTCAGTGGTGGTTTCTGTGTGAACCCAAGGGCTGTTGGCGTGGGGTTGTCCCACCAAGGACTGGATGGAATAGCTGGAGCCATCAGCTGTCCCATCAGGGACCTTCAGGGCATGGGATCCAAAGCCATCAGATGCCAGCTATTAGTTTATCTTACCTATTTACACACACCCCAAGCCCAATAACTGCTTTTCCTGCTGCACCCTCCTTTCACACCACTGAGCACAAGATCAGCCATGCTTCTTGATGCAGAGCTACATGGTGGCAGCGAGTCTGCCCACCCTGCTCCCTGGATCAGCTGGTCCTCCCTGGGCAGAGATACAGCATCCGTGGCTCAACCCTCCAACTGCTAGAGCAATGACCTAATTCTGGTGTTCTTCCTCCTGCTACATGCCCCAGCAAGCCCCATAAATGACCCCCAAACCTCAAACTACCAGGTCCCCCTCCCCTTTCCAGAAAACATGCCTGTTTCCCCAAGAGTTCAGCTGCAGAGATAATCTTTTCCCAGTTTTCCTCTAGAGGGACCCTTACCTTGATTTTAGTTTTATTAGCTCTGATTAAAACACATTTAAGTATAAAGAAGCCTCTCAAAACCCAAGCTGCTAGCCCTGCAGAGACAGCGGCACAGTAACCGTTCCTACCACAGGCTGTCTTAAAACCAAGGGGAGTCCTGGGTGTGTGAGGAATCACGACAGGACCACTGCAGTGCCACTTCTAAGTTTTACTGAACCATACAAAGCAAATATATTAGTGTGTTTAGTCTTAAATGTAATTAAATGTTTCAGTAGCAAATTAAGTGAAGAAAACAAATCAACCACATGTTTTCAGATACTGGGTACATAAATATTAAATCATTATAAAAGGCATATGAAGAGGAAAATGCAAACATTATGCAGATTTTCATTTCCTCAATTATTCCTAATTCCCCCTGAGCCCTACATTCATTCCCAGTGATTGCAGACAGACTAATCACTCAAAGCAGGACACCATTTAATAAGATGCAGCAGCTGAAACACAGAGTTTGTCACTGGCCCCGTGTTGGCACTGTCAACACGGTGGCACTGTTGGCTCGATCAAGATCCTCAGCTGCAGGGAACTGTGGTTTGCAGCTCACGTGTCTGCAGGTACATAGGTGATGTGCATTTCACACTGCTCTGCAGTCTATCTGGGAAGATCTATCCATCAACATCTGCCTTCTAAAGCCTACAGAGATCTATTTATGTAACTCCCTCTCTGGAGGAAAGGTGCTGGGAAAGCAGCCAACAATAAATGGAGTGGGTGTGGGAAAATGAAAAATAAGCAAGCAGAAATACTACATAAAAGAATGACCATATGGTTTAAGCCACAAGCTATATAAGTCACAGCTATAAAGTTGTGTCTGATAACAGATCCAGCGGAGTAGGTGCGTAGGGCCAGAAGCTCCGTGGAGAGAGTCCCAGTGGGGGGTCAGGTGTGGAGAACGGATGCGGGCTCAGAGACCTCCGCCAAGCACAAAACAAGCCAGAGCAAGCCCGGAGGTGGCTCTGCCTTTTCCCAGCCAACCACAGACCTGCTTTGGACATCCACAGGCAACATCCTGCAGCCAACACCTGCCGTGGCATCCGTTCACTGGCCACAGTATGGAAAAAGAAAACAAACACCACTCAAACCTATACACTGCTCTGCTTTGAGGACTGGTATTGAGGAGACCAAGGTGTTGATTCTGGATCAGGAACACCATGCACACTCTCCTGCCTCATTCACAGTCTTCTTAGGGCCATTCTAGTGATCTCCAAAGTGACCATCCAAGCAGATAAAGAGAAAACCTAATGTATAACTCCTCTCTCATTCAATGTCACATAATGCACAGGCTGGGACAGAATTTAAGATCTTTGTTCTTCCAATTAATCTTTAGTGCAAGGGCTTCCAAGCAGCCAGCTGTCCTGGTGCACACCACTGGGAGATGGGTGTGGGAAGTGCTTCAGCTCGCCGTTGCCCACACAGCCCCACTAGCTACCTGGTGTTCAGCATGTGGTGCCTTTCAGAGGGTGGGAAATGCTCACAGAAACCAAAGCAGGAATTAAGGCAGACTGCAGCAGGAACGTCTAAAATGGGTGGTGTAGTCAAGTTGCTTTGGAAAAGGAGGGTCGGTTGTCACTTCTTAACTTGCACCCAGATAAAACCATGTGGATTAGCTTACTTTTAAATCAGGCACTTTGATTAATTAGTTCCAGCATGCCAGTCCTCCAGCCTGGTGGTGAGAGGGACTCCAGGGATGAAAGCAGTCACTCACCAGCGGGGGGGTCACCTGCTTCAAAGGAGAAAGCACTTTTTTTACTTAAGACAAGGAGCTGCGACACTATTAAAATCCCACCTTAGATAGCTACTGCAGGATGAGAGGTGCTGACCCAGAAGTGCCAATGTCCCTCCACTGACTGCAAAGGGACCTCAAATTTGGATGCTACATCTGGTCAAGGTGAACCCCACATCTTCGCAGCGGAGCGCTGGCCCAAAGCACTCATACTGTGGCATGAAGTCCCAGTGGCATAGGCCTGTCCCTCACATAAGACATCTCTTTAGCATCTTATCATCTCATGCCATGTTACAAAATAGACCCGTCACATTGCCTTATCCCTCAGCCCCCAGAACTGAATCAGAATTAAAAAGGTCGCTTCAAAAATCCACCGCGACCTACCACTCAGCTTAGACAGGCACCTTTGCAGAGGGTCTTCTCCGGCTCAGCAGCGGTGCTGGAGCTGAGAACAAGGTCGGCAGATTTCATCCTATATCCCAGCATATTTGCCAAGGAAGTGTGAAAAGAATGAAATGGGAAACATTTTGGTTGTGGCTGTTCGCACCCGTGAGAACAGTGTCTATGAGCAAGTCATTTATCCTCCTCAAGCTTCCTGTGGCAACTAGCAACCAGATAGTTTGGCACATGATAACGAAATGAGCATGGGGCAGATTGGACTCAAGGGCACTGTTATATGTACAGCACAGTTCAGTGCCGTCTGTGGAGCGATACCACATTCAAAAGGAATGAAAAAGCTGAAGAAATAGGTCATCGAACTGAGAAAAGGGGTGACAGACAAAATGACTGCCACTTTACAAAGGCCATTTCTTCTCCTGCCACCCACACAAATGAGCTCTAAAACTGATGCAAGAAATAGCAGCAATTTCTAAAGCAGGCAGTTCTGCCCCTTGCGAAGATGGATCAGAGAATGGAAGTTGGAGATTGATGCAACCATTACATATGATCGTCAAACCGATACTCCCTAGTGTATTCTGTGCAAGGCATTTTTTTTTCCTTTCATATGTCCTCTTTTTTGCCAGAGAAGAAGACTTCTTATTTGCAGGATTAAGTGCAATTCTTGCTGGATACTTTTTCAGCAGGAAATGGAATTTTTAGTTGTGGTTGTTCAGTTCTATTTTTCCTCTAAAAGCGATTGTTTCCCAGACTAAATTTCAACTTTTCATTAAAAAAAAAATCCTTAAACCCAAAGCATTTTAGTGTTTTTGATCCAAATCCAGCTCCAGTTCAGTGTAGTTTAAATATTATCCTCTCTGAGTTGGACTCCCGTATTTCAGACTACCTCTTCCCCAGTGTAAGGTGACTGTCTATGTAGGGAGACACCAAGGCACCCTGGGAGCTGTGGCATAGCAGGGATGCCCAACCCTAATGGAAAAAGTGAGACATCATAGCTTCAGCAGTGTATCTTTAATTCCACCATAATTCCCAGGAGGCACCAACATACTATGCTGCAAACCAGAGCTGTCATTTGCAGCTGAAGTTAGTCAAATTTTGATTTTTCACACCTAGTGAGGTCCTCCAGAGGGGAATATGATGCAGGTGGAGGAGGCAAAAATAATCAACCCTCTACCAGCCACATAGCAAGGACACGTCTGCCCTGTGTAATGCAGTGCAATAGTTGAGTTCATCCCACCAGAGTGCCCAGTAGCACAGGCTTATCTAAGGTCATTTGTGGTGAGGCAGAGGAGGGGAGGGAAACACATCAGCGGACATCATCCCAGATCACTTCCAGGGACTTGGAGTGGGAGACAGGTAGGAAGTGGGTGCTTATTTGAGGGAGGCTGCAATGGGATGCCTCACAAGGTGAAGATGTGGTCATGGGCAAGCAACCCCCAGGACGAGCCATGAGCCTTCCCCCTGTTGCATGGCTGCTTTTCCCATCCTCTCTATATTCCTGCATGCATCCAGCTCTCCCAGTGAAAACCTCTGTTACCCGGTTGGGATTCTGTATAGACCATTACTGAAATCCCAACGTGCAGCTCAGCTCGAGGATAAGAAGCTGCACGCCGCTCACTGCTCTTCAGAGGCTGCAAACGCACCGTGCCGAGTCGAAAGGTAGAAAACCAGGATTACTTCTGGCTCGAGGTCCTACACGTGGCAGCAGAGAGTTTCACCTTCCTGCTGCAAGATTTTATTTCCTGTGCTGAGCCCATGTCAGATGTCACGTCAAGCCTCTAAACTCTCCTTTTGGAGTTTTCCTTTCAAAAAAAAAAAAAAAAAGTGCATTTTCTAGGAGGTCGGAAGCTACAGACTGCTGTCTGGTTTGATGTGTGTGTATTTTTAAAAATGAATGAAAAACGTTCTGGATGGATACGGCATAACAATATGTAAGCCTGAGGCATCAGATGGTTAGAAAGCTGTATTCAGTGTGTGCACAGATGTAATTCACTGTAAGGAATATCTGACACCACACAGCAGTTCAAAGTAGCAGGCTGGTACTAATTACTATGCTCTTAATGACTTCATCCATCAAACCATAACATGTTCTATAATTATACAGCACAGCCATATGACAACCAAATGCCCAGCCGCTCTTTCATAGGACATGGTTACACAGCAAAATTCTCTGTTGATTACAAGCAGAAAACTTGAAAAATAACTGCATTTTCAGTCATATGAGCCCCCAAAATGACTTTATTTTATCCTTTTGTGAGGAGAAAAGGTAAATAATTGAGGGTTTGGGAGGAGGGAGGTTGCATATAGGTGAGGCAGGGAGGCTCTGGTGGGATTTGCCACTTTTCATAGAGATCTGGGATGTCCTCAGCCTGTGACTTGGACCACTTAAGGACACCATGCAGACATGCCTTGGCCTAACAGAATTGCACTTGTCCAGAAGGACAGTTTGGTGATGGGAAGAGCATCAAACTGCGGCCAGAGGAACTGGCTTGCATGCAGGCAGTGGTCCCAACATCTTTGGAGGGTGCAGTAGCGGGGAGGATGAAGTTTGTCTGCGACAGATCCTGAACTTCCTCGCATCTGTGGCAGGGCCTTCCCAGGGTCTGGGCACTGTCACTGCTCACATCACCTCCATCTGCACCGGCAAGACCCATGTCTTGGCTCTTTCCCTCTCTAAGATGAACACGCTTACCACATCTACCATCGACAGCTACCCTTCCTCCCCAGCAAAACAGCACACTCCAGTGCACACACTTCTCCCCCTGGGGAGAGGGCGTGAGATTAAACTCTGCGACAGATGTTATTCACACTGCTGCGTGAGTTAAGGAAAGATGCTCCGGTGCTAGAGCAGAGGAAGGCAGGGGTCTGGCCCCCAGTTTTCTGCAGCCTTTTCTCCATTCCCTCCAGAGATCAGTCCCTTCACGGCTTCCACTCACACGGTGACACGCTGTTCAGTGGCGCAGCATAGATGGACGTAAGTGTAGTTCATCCACTCATCATTTGTGGAATGCAGATTTCACCTATTTCCCTTGCACATCAAAAAAAGGTGAGTTTCCCACATTTTCGTTTACTATCTCACCACTGCTTTTCTTCCAGAATCGCTATGGAAGGTGTTATACAGGAACCTAAACAATAAACCTACAGATAATACAGAATATATCAGGATGAAATATGTATTCCCAAGCTAATAAACCGTGAAGCTAACATTGTACAGATATGGTGCAACAGACACCTGCAAGCCCTAGAGCTGTCTGCTGGCTGTCTGGCTGGTCAAGGCTACGGTGGGTCCGGATGCACTGAGCTCTGCTATCCTCAGTCCATCACAATGAAGCAGAGGGCTCGTTCCCACCTTATAAACCTAACTTGCATGTCAGAATCGGAGGGCTAATCTCCCTAGAATTTCTCTGTAGAGTTTAATGAGTGAAACACTGCGTAGGTGACTCTGCTACCTCTTCTGTGTGTCACTAGGCCATTGACTATGTGCGTGTGAGTGCTTGTTTGCAAGATGCACTGGCACAGGGTTGTAAAGCGTCATGTTTATTAAATAGCATGAGAAAACCATGGGTTTAGAAAAAAGTGGTCTGGAGCAGACCAGAATGTGTCAGATGGGTTCTTATATCCCACCTCAGCAGAAAATTACTGAAATTCAATGACCAGGTCTTGGCCCTAATTTGGGAGAGGTGCAACTTCTACAAAGGGCATGACACAGACCCAGTCAGGCAAGCTGAACAGATAGTCTCGAGAACACATTAAAAAATGCAGGAAATCTTAGTCTTCAGCATACTATATGCCACATATTGGCAGAGTCCGCAGCCACAATGCTAGTTCAACAAATTTCATCAATCAGTTGCCAGCTTTACTAGTCCATGGGTTTTTGCACAGATATTGATGACATTTCAGCAACTTGACCCAGAGACGTGCACTTCTGATTCAGAGATGCAAGTTATTCCTCGTACGGCAGCCAAATGGCTGTAAGTCTGAAATAGTGCTTTATTCCAGGAAAAACGGGAAAAAACACTTTGTTTTAAAAATGGACAAAATGTACAGTGCTTGTTCCTGTTAAAATTTCCTAAATCTTTAGACTATTTCACAACTTAATTATTGGCATAAAACTTGCAGTTCATAAGTATGAAAACAAAAATTTTAAGTGCCTTTATTCAAGTAGTAGATAGTGGGAGTACTTACCTCTATGGGTTTTTTTGCAAGATTAATATAACAGCTGAGAAAGACCTACATTAAACAATTCTAATTCATCAGTTTTTACATTTTTGCTGAGCACGACGAGGTCTAATATTCACCTCGGTGGCATTTCTGCATTGGTCTGTAACATAAAACCTTCAGGGTGTTATCACCAGGCTTTTCTTTCCTGCCTCCACATGGCCACTGGCAGCATTAACTACAGGGCCTCTCAGAGTGCCTTGACCATGGTGTCCATACCCTGCTTCATTGCCACCTTTCCTCTTGTCTCCTGGCTGTCTGGAGCTTCATCAGGATGGTTGCACCTCCCAGGGCCTCCTCTTCTCCTTCTGATTGCCAGGTATTTTTTGCGGCCATAGGGCATGCAGGTTGCTGGAGCTCAGTTACCAGAAATGCCTCATACTGCTCAAGTTTGTCTACAGAGTCTAGAGCCACTGCATGGTTCATTTATGGCTCTTCTGGTTAAAACACAGGGTTCAGCATGACGTGGGGCAGCACAGGAATCTCCTGGAGCTCCTGAAAAGGTTTGGTAGTGAAATACCATCTCAAAAATATTTCATTCTTTTTTCCAGAGTTCCCCCCCCCCAAAGGCATGCCTTGAGCCCCATCACTTGCTGGACTGTCAAGTGGCCATTTATTTCTACAGGTCGACACATACCTCTAGCAACTTCTCACCCTACACCCACAGAGCTTCCTTATGCAAGATTTTGTCAGAAGTTTAAGTGACTGAAGTCAGCATGTCTTGCCTCCTACATACCGTCCTGTTAATGTCACAGAGAAGATCAATACATATAAGCTCAGGAAGAACTGTTTGCACCTAAAGGAGTCAGCGTGGTTAACCACGGTGACCTGTTTCTGCACAGGAACAAAGAGTCGCCGTCTCACACCAGGCCACCAGCCACCACGGCAAGGTGACACACTGCCATCCCAGACAGCACAGCCCAGGCAGTGGCAGCTTTGAAAGGAAGGAGAAGGATTACCCTTGCAGTACAGGGAGGGCATGGGGACCTGAGGAGACACTGCCAGGTGCCACCAGCTTGCTCCTGCATAACTGCAAGAGTAAAGCCTCTGAGAAGGCTGCATCTCAGAATCACAGAATCATAGAATCACAGAATGGTAAGGGTTGGAGCCTTTGGAGATCATCTAGTCCAACCCCTCTGCCAAAGCAGGTTCACCTAGAGCAGGTTGGACAGGAACACATCCAGGCAGGTTTTTAATACCTCCAGAGAAGGAGACTCCACAACCTCTTTGGGAAGCCTGCTCCAGTGCTCTGTCACCCTCAAAGTAAAGCAGTTTTTCCTCATGTTGAGATGGAATTTCCTGTCTTCCAGTTTGTGCCCATTGCCATCAGCCGCTATTCTCTGACATGAGGAACGTCACAATTAAATCAGATTTTTCTTAGGCTTATCTTGCACCTTGTCCCATTTTGCAGTTTGAACACTAGCAAGCAGTGCAGGGAAGGGTTGCCCCAATACTGGGGTCTCTGCTGCCTGTGTCACCTCGCTAGAGCCCTGCATTATCTCTGCTGGTTTGCTCCAGGTCAGCACAGCCAAGGCTTCATTGCTATGAGGTTTATGACATGAAAGGAGACTGTTAAGGTCAAGCTCTCCATTACTCAGCTGTTTGTACTTTGTGTTGTGCCATGGTGTTGGGTTTTTCTGCCTGTAAGACCTTGCACACTGTTGAAAATTATATTCCACTGTCACCTCTTGAGCTGACCTTGGCAATAGGCTCTGCACATGAGTTATCTTGTGCACCCCCACAAAGCTAGTCTGTGTCCCTTGAAGGACAGTCTCGCAGGTTGTTCAGCTCCCCCAGGATTTTTATGTTGTCTCTGCCAGTTGCTCATCTACGTCCTGCCTCTACCTCAACCAACACTCACTGGACTCATTTATATGCACTCTTGCTTTCCAATGTATAGATGAACAGAAAAAGGAAAGTGTTCATAAAAGGTCCCTTTAGCTAAATATTCATTATTGCTCCCATTCAGAAAAATCCAATTTACGTTAGGAGTTTTTCACAGCTTGCTTTGGTGGGGTTTGGGTTTTTTTGTTTTTTAAATCATTAATCCAAGGTAGTCAGTCCCTCCGTCCACACATAAAGCAGCACACAGTGCTCCTGAAACTGCTGCCCTCCACCATGGTGTTCTATCTGAAAACAGGAGGCAAAGAGTTTCAAGGAAGACAATGCTGCTGGGAAAGCACCAAGGAAAGAAAGCAGGACCAAAGACAACTGGACACATGCAGCCTGCATATGTCATCCTTCTCCACCCCTCACTCCTTGTTAAAGTCTCCACACCAACCTTGTCTTCCTGCTGCCAGCACCAGTGACTGCATCAGCCATACCACGGGCATGTAACCCACCTGCACTTGACCTTTTTTTTTCCTACGTCAACAAACAAGGCTACCCCCTAAGAGCCCATGAGGACCCACAGTGTCAGGCATGTTTCTCATCTCCCAGTGCCTTCCCGAGGCAAGCGCAAACACCAGCTGCCAGCTGCCCAGGTTCACAGTGAGCAAAACGGTCAGAAGAGCCTAAAAATGGTGGAGCAAGTTGGAAACCAATGAACTGGACCAGGGAGGTAAAAGATGACTCTCTAGTCAAACTGGCTATTGCTTTTTTTGCCTTTCAAAAAAAAAAGACTAGCGGAAGTGCTCTCACACTTACAGCCAATCTTAAAGAAGGGCACCATGGCATAACATCAGCCATGAGACTACTTTACTTTCAATATCACTACCCAAAGAAGAGTTACACACACACAATAAGACTGCGTCACAGAGAAATCACCCTCTATAAAAAGCCTGTTTCATAATAGGTGACTGTGTATTATCTTTCCTGCCTTTGGGAGATGATGAAAAGGGGACTCATCACCAGCCACGCTGTCTCCAGCATGACAGACCAATGTGCAGGTGATATTTCACTCTGCCTATGAGTAAACTTGGCAATTTGTAATTCTGTCTAACATAGAAGGACATGAAAGCACTTTGGAGGAAGTTCATGGGATGCCGGGCAATGATATCATGGCCACAAGGGAGGGGCATTTTAAAGACCAAAAACAATAGACTGCCGCACTTTAGACAGGGCAAACGTTCAACATCGGTTGAAGGACAGATACAATCCCGTGTGTGCGTGCGTATGTATGTACACGCGCACACACACAGACTGAATGGAACAAGCATGTGCTTAGCTAAATGTAGCTATCAAGAGTTGTAGCACTGCATTCCACTGAAATGGTTTCAAAAGTCAACAAACAAGCACATGATGATACTTAGCAAGTTTTGCAGGAGCAGTTTAATATGTGGCTTCATTAAATCTTTACATGTCAGGCGGTCATAGCTGTCAGGCTATGTCAGGCAGCATGCTGCCACCAAAAGGGGTTGTCTCTGTGAAGCGGCACAGCAGCCCTCACACAGTGCGTGGGTCAGATGCCTAAGCACGGCCAGGCCTGTCCCACTGCCCATAAAGCCAAAAGATGAAAATGCCAGGGAAGGAAGCAAGTACCCAGATGTGTCCAAGCTGTGGTGGTCGCACATCTTGTCCGAGTTGCCAAGTAGTGACACCACATCCGTCTACTTACCTGCCTGAAGAAAGTGCAATCCATGTTAGAGCTCAAAGGCAGCCAGCTGCTGCCAGAGCCCCGCTGTGTCTGCCAAACTAGCAGAAGCCAAAGCATTATTTTAAACCAAGAACAGCGAGGAATAGTCTGTTGTGTCACAGGGCAGCTCTGCCTGCAGGGAAGCCCGCTTGCACCTCCATCCTCTTCCTTTATGAGCAGTCTTCTCCTCAAGTGGAGAGACAACGGGTAAGAGTCGGCCCTTCAAAATTCAGAAGCTAAACACTGAAATCCAAGGTTGTTACCCTTTGCAGTGAGTGCCCAGAAACTGATATATCACTACAGGGTGATGTATCTGACTTGTCTTACATGTGACTTTGGCAGTGACATGAACACTAAAGCTTGGGCAGATGAATCCTCTGCAAGGCCCCAAGCACCAGAAGACACTTAGCAGTATGCTTTGCTTCCACAGCTTGGAAACTCTTATTTTGGGCCCCCAAGATAGTCCTTCTTTCCTTGCCTTCCCAACACAGGGGCATTTCAATTTCTGTCCCCTCACTTGAAGACACGAAGACCCATCCGTTTGTGCAGGTCGATGGCTAGAAGGAAGTGTGCAACCTATAACTTCTGCTCCCTGTTTTCAAAGGTCCAAAGGACATTTTAAGGAAGATAATGGGTGTCCTGCATATTAGAAAATGGTTCTTTTCAGTTTATTTGTCACAGGAAATGGTATCATCCAATGGAGATGGGCCAGAGGCTAAAAATCAGCAGACCTGAACTCACAATTATCAAACACCTTCAACTCTAGAGCCCGGTTTCTTTGTCTATAAACTGTGAATCATGACTTCAAGTGTTTAAAATGCTTTGAATGCTGTTAATGAAAGGTGACATAAAGGAAGCATTTGCTGTTCTTACATCCAAATCAATATGTGGCTTTTTTCCTCCTGAACAGTTCTGTAAAATTACCACATTTGTTATACTTCATTCAGTCACACTTTAGAGTGGGTTACTAGGGAGCTCATCATGCAAACCTCAATGAGAAGAAGACAGAGAACCCACTGCAATAAAACGCAGCAGGAAAAAGAGGGTGTGCTTTTTTTTTTCTGACTCAGTTACTTGTCGAAGAACGTGGGGTGGTGTGTGGGGGATCTGAGGAAAGAAAAAAGTGATCAGGAAATGGTAATACTCCTTCTGAATAGGAGTAACATTATGGCATTTCATTTATTCGAGGCTGTGGGCAAACGCAGATTCCGAAGAAACAGGAACCACAGAGAGCTGATTTGATTCTGAAACTTCTAAATCCCTTTTTTTTTCATTTGGAGCTTTTCTTTTTGGCATTGACTTGGTCTCATATTCTGTGCCATGATGGAATTTATTGCTGATGGATGTCAATTCCAGCTCCTTGGGTTTTACATGTGTAACACCTAAGTGAGGAGCTGTGTGATGTGATGAACACCTCGTGCATGCCAGCTGACTTAGAAAGGGCAACTTGGAATTTCTGAAGATCATTCTTTTTATTCTTTTTACAGTTCTCTGTTCTCATCTCCTCCCCCTCAGCATATTTCCTGTTTCCTCATCCTGTAATAGTTATGTACACTTAAACGGTGGATCAAACACCTTTTGAGCTGTTGTTGTCAAGTTTTATTAACATTTCCCACATCCTTTCCTGTTTTCATACTGATACCCCAGCAAAGGTCTGCATGAGTGAGCAATGTAGCTGGTCAATACCTACCCTGACCTGCTGGCAGATCATGCTCTTCATAGAGAATCATCCATCCCAAAAGATATTAAAATGATGTTGTTGTAGCCATAAGCTTAGCAGACATCAAAGGAATCATTTCACCCACCAATAGAGTTCAGCCAGCTTTGAGGGAGATGCAATAAACTCTAAATATAGCAAGGCTGGACATGGACCTAGGCCAGGGAGTAGCAAAGGATGTTGCATGTGCCTGAAAACACAGGGGAGGTGTATGTTGGTAGAAAGTATTTTCCCAGCCTGGTGTAGGCATGATGCCCCTCACAAAAAATGGAAAAAAAATGCCGTTTCATTCCTGCAGGCTGCAGCACCTCAATACCAAGTCCCATTCCTGAGGTTACGCTTCCAACAGTGCAGTGTCCCTAAGAGCACTGAAGGCAGGCACTAATAAATTTAAGAGAATAAATGAAGTTTCCATCAACTTCAAAGCAGCAACTGCAAGAACAGGCCTTCTGCTTGCAAGTGTCAAGGTCTACTAATGTAATACTTAGCATGCAAGATGCCCCAGTCTGTAAGTATGTAACACCGTAGGAAAACTGATTGACTAAGTCAGCATCAAGCAGTGACTTTATGGAGGTTGTTACATTGCTGTCCCATGTAATCTCCCTGCAAAAAACAGCAATATTTCTCTATGGAAATACAAATTATGTGTGTCAGTAGGAGGGAACAAATCAAGCTCTTTGTGTTAGCCAGCAATATTAAAAGCAGCGGACACATCAAGGCGCATTCAGAATATGTCAGACAGTGACTGAAAGCAGCAGGAAAAAAGCCTACGTTCTCCCACATCAAGCTTCAACAGGGTTTGAGGGAGGGGAGTGGAGCTTTAAATGGTTTGAGGCTTAAAAAGAAGCCAAATCACAAGAGAAAGCAATTTCAGATCCAGTATGTCTGTGTTTCTAACCAAAAGTCTGTGTAAAAAAAGGAACAGAGAAGTGTGTTTTTTACAATTTTCTCTTGTGGTGTTTTGCTAAGGCTGTTACTTCACAGGATGTTCTATTGTCTCCGCTGCCACGATGCACAGAAATACCCTGCAAGCCACTGTGGGCTCTGATACAGTGCCTGGTGACATGAAAGACCTTTTTTTACTTTCAAGACTGACAGACTGAAAATCAATATCTGAGAGCTTTGCCACCCACACCTGGCAAGCAACCTTCCCAGTTCAATGAGATTTTAATGTAAAGGGGAAAAACCACTAAGTGCGCTGCATCCAGGTTGATGTTTGTTGGACTCATGAAGCCCTCTTGCTAAAGAAACCCCAAGATTCAACTATAATTGTGCTCTTTATTGGTTCCCGAGGTGCTTTCTATGAACCTGGGGGGACGGAAAGAGGACCACTGACTTTTCAAGCTTTTATTTACTGTGCTGGAGCCAAGCTATTTTTCAAAAAATATTCACAGCTGGGATTGCTGCGTAGTCAGGGGCTAGGGCTACAAAATAAAGTAGCAAAGATTTTTGGGAAAGTCATCAGCACAGACCTGGGACTCCATGAAGATCAGCAGCAACCACATCTTTGTTCTGGTGGCCTGAAATGAAGGTCCAGAATCAGACAGCAGGAAGCCTAGACCTTGTACAACAGAGAACAAGATTCCTTTGTGCTCCTTAACCTGGTGGGGACCTGGATTTCCCCATTTCCCATGAAGCAAGGCCCTGAAACAGTGATATGTAGAGATGGGAAAGGGTTGATGTCCAAAGATCTGGGACGACGCTGCAAGGGAAGGAGCAGACCTAGGTTTATGCTTACCTTCACCAAGACCTATGGCCACCACCTGTCTGCACACCCATAGCAAGTGGCAGCTTAGGTCAAAGTGGGCATTTCCACCTGGGTGACTTTGGGAAGGTAAGACTAGCAAGCCCTGTCCGTGTCAGGCTCCCTCTCAAGCCCAAATTAAAAGGTCCTTGTGAAGAATATCTTCAGTAGCCCCTTGAAGATCCAAATTACCTCCATGTACACGTCCTTCACCGCACCAACTGGCCCACGAGTTGGTTGGGATGAATCCTGCCCAGAGCCTCCTCACAGTGCAGGACCCTGCAAGGGACAGGCTGCCACCACTGGCTGTGCTTGGGCAGCCCAGGAGGAAGTCCAGGGCCCCCTGGTCTTCATGGAGAAGCACACAGATGAGACAGAGTGGGGAGCTTCTGAGAATCCTGGGTCTGAGAGCTAGCTCAGACCTCTGCATTATCAACAGTGTCACCATACCCTAGCTTCACTGCGGAGAGGAGCCAGCCCATGTGGAGGAGCAACGCTGGAGAAGACCATCCATCACCATTAATCAAAATGTGCTTCTCCTGATGCAAATCTGTCCTGCAGTGCACTGCTTTCATGAACATCCCCACCAGCCCACTGACCTTTATTTCCACACCATGCCTATGAGCACTGGGGCTTTCTTAGCTCAGATAGCCCTTCTTTGGCAGGTCTTTTCCCAGAAGCCACCTGGCGCAGCAGGTTCCTGCAGCCAAGGAACCGTCCCTCACCCAGGGCAGACCCAATAGCAGGGTGGTGTGAGCAGAGCTCTCCCTCCCCATCATTTGAAACTTGTGTAGGGTTTGCCTCAGCTCTCAAACGTCTGTGATACCGAGTGTTTTGCAGATAACTAGTGGTGCATATCCCAGACGAGCTCTTGGGTTTGTCTGCTTGCCCTTCTCACTGGTCATACCTATGTGTGCTACAGTCTGTCCCAGTTTGGGACACTAAAGGTACAACAAAACTCTTAAAAGAGGGGCAAGACAAGCCAAAGTGCCAAAATAACACCTGTATGTGAGCGAGCTTGCATTCAGTTTGAAGGCAGCTACATTTTGCAAGGGGAGGTTAAAGGTATGGGGGGAGGTTAGTCTGTGTCATAAAATGTCAGTAAGCTTTTTATACAGCCACCAGAAAAAGTATTTTTGGGTTTACACCTACAGAGTCTTATATGTTGTCTTTTAGACGCCCTGAAAATTCCCCTTAGCACTTTTATCATTCAGCATCGCTCCAGAGTTTAGTCAGCCAAACCATACCCTTTTCCAGTGTTAGATAAATTGCATCTTGAAAACAGCACAGACGCTAATATCACATCGTCCTAGAGCTGAGCCACATGTGAAATCTCTATCCTGTTTTTCTACAGAGATGAGTAAGATTTTCCTGTGTAATTAATATATAATATCTTTCTGTGTATTTGTGTAAATATATAGAGCAAAGATACCGCTGTAAAGATAACAATTTGCCAAAGCGCTTTTTGCATTCTTTCAAATGTGGTTGTCATACTTGCAGCTTACTGCATTTTAGTCATGTTTTGACATTTGAAGAATTTTCACCGAAAATAGACCTCGTACTAATAACAGAACCAGACATAAAACTCATAGTAATAAGGAGTAGCAGTAAACAAAAGATTTACTATTTATTGCATATATTTATTATGTACCAAGGTAACAGAAAATTTAAGTAAAATGGAAATAATTCTAGTATTTATTTAAGGAGGCTAAAATACATAATTTAAGTTACCTGTACATATTTAACAGTAATAGTAATTATCATTGATAGGTATTTTTGGACAGATTTTGGCACTATCAGACGTCACCCTCTTAAGGACAACAAATCTACCTCTACGAATAAGTCCTGCATATTGTGAGGAAGGCTGCAAATTCTCTAATAACACAGAGATGAAGAATAACTTACAAGGATGTAAGAAGACAAAGTCCTGATTGAAAGAAGCTTACATTCTTGGGGGTTTAGAGCCAATTTTCTGTTGCCCGCTAGCCCATTATCGCCGAGATCTGCAAAGAATTAGGAATTCTGTCAGTCTTGGATTCAGTCCTTATTTAATAATCCAACACTTAAAACAACCAAGCAGACCAAAAATATTCAATTTATCAAGTGTTTTTACAGAATAAGAGTTGCCTCATGCTAAGTTGAGATATAGGACCTTATGGCATAGCATGCTCTTGACAAACAGCAGGATAAAATTGATTCACAAGCAGCAAATAGGGGGCACAGAAAGACCAGAATATGCAGAAATATGGACAAGCAGCTTGTTGATTTTGGACAGGATGCATTTGTTCAAACACATTCATTTGTGGTGGGAGGCTTTTTCGTGTTACTTTTCCTTGGGCTTTCCTGGAAGTGTGATACTTCTAATCTCTTGCAGCGATAGCAGTTTTTTAAAGCAGCATCTGAAGCGCTGCAGCAGGGAAGGTCGGGGGGAGGCTGTTCGGCTGCTCAGTGCAGCCAAGCCGTGCTCCACCAGCGAGACGCTAACTCAGCTCCACTGCTCTGAGCCCGCCTAGCACCAGCCTTCCTCCTCTTCCTTCCCCCTTTTCGCCAGCCCTTGTGCCTCCCAGCTTGAAGTTTTCATATTCAAAATAAGGCTGCTTGCAATCGCAGCTGCATCTGCAGTCACCACGACACCTGCTCCCAGTAGTGCCAGCCCTTTGCTTTCTGTCCTTTGGGTGGCCTTCTGCGAAGCCGTACAGCCCATTTATGCCCCCCGGTTTCTATTGTCACCCTTTGCTAACTGTAGGACACATTACGGTAGTGCAATTCATTAAGCACAGCTTTCTCTTTTGCTCTAAAACCTGAGCAATTACAGCAAGCAAAACAGTTGAGTAACGTACCATTGCCTTCGTTCTCACCCTCTGTTCTCGCCTGTTTAGGATTAATTTAATTCTTCATTAATAGACGCAGGCACGAAACCGCCTGCGTGCCCTGTGGCTGCAGCCCATGTGTGCCAGCAGGTTGCCGCGTCCCACGGCACGCTCCGGCCCAGATTGCCCTGCCAAGGGCAGGTCCGGGCATGGAGGCCAACCAGATCTCCTGGAGGACCCCGATGTGAAAAAGAAAAGGGAAAAGGCATCTCCCAGGAAAGGTTTGGGAGTTTGAATTTTTGCCAGCTTTTCTTCGAATAATTAGCACTGCTTGGGAATACAAGCTGCACCGTCAGTAGGGAGTTGTCTGGTTGCACGCGCTGAGGTTTTCTCCACATCTTCCCGCAGCATCCAAGATCCCAAGGCAAAGCACTGCTCTTCCGCACACAGCGTGGGGCTGCAGCCCCTCCATGAGGCCGAACCCTGCCCCAGGGCTGGGCAAAAGTGCAGGACACCCCGGGCAGGGCAGCGGGCAGGGGCTGGCCAGGGAACAGGTAGGCACATGGAGTGCCCTCTGCCCTCTTGGCACCCGAACCAGTTGCATCATCTGGCACACTTTGCCTGTGCAGAAAGGTCAAATCTGGAGGCAAAAGCAGAAAAAAAAAAGGCCATTTATTTCAGAAAGGCAGATCTAAACATTTCCTTTTCCTCTTCTCCCCCACCTTGGCACAGCCCCATCCTCGGAGCGAGGGTGAGAAGAGGGCTGCCGTGCAGTGGGATGTGCTGCAAGAAGCATGGGCACGGCAAATGTCTTCTCAATGAACAGCATCTGTGCTACTCGCACCACACCAACCCGCAGCCAGATGTGCCTGTGTCATAAGGAAACTAGGTTAAATGAGAGGGGTGTAGCTCTGTGAACCTTCATTTCAGCATTGTTTCGTACCTTCTGGGTCAAGACCTGAAGCTTTTTGTCAGTTCTGGTCCAGATACAAGTAGGTACATAGGAGGTTTGTCTGAGTAACAGCTAAGGCAGGAATGTGGGATTTGCGCTGCTGTGAGAGAAAAATACACCACCCTGGAAAATAAGCCTTATCAGCCTAAAAGTGCTACTGCGTGTGTGTTTTGTTGTGCTTTTAGCTGCCACACCAAAGCTGGCCTTCCCAGAGGATGCGTCGGAGCCTCAAGCCATAAAGCTGCCAATACCCCACCTTTACAACCACTCTGAGTCTTCCTGTCACAAAAGTATTTCAAATAAAGCCCAAGCTAGCACATTGTGCTGGGGGCAGGTGATCCCCCCAGTCAGTGCGGGCACAGTCCCCGTCCCTCACCCCCCACCTTCCTGGGGCAGCAGTAGCTCTCACATCCCCTTTCTGCCCAGGGACAGAGACCACCTTCCCAAAAGCCACAATTAGCGACCTCCAGGGACACGACGTGTCCCGACATTAAAAATACCATTGCATTAAAAGATGTGGGAGAGCTGTGAGAAACCTGAACCGTAACTCCGGGCAGGTTATTCATGACTAACTCCTACACGGGCCAGATCTTACTCAGCAAACACGGGGCTGGGGCCTAGGCTGCGCTTTCACAACCAGTTCAGCCCAGCAAGAGTGAGAAAGGGTGCTTTATTCCTTGTGGCAACGAAACGGTAAGCAGCTTTCTCTGATGATATCATAGCCGCCGTGCTTTTGGCGATTACCATTTACACTGGGAAAACAGAGAGAGGGGGCTTGTGCAGTCCGGGATCTGTCTTTAAAGGGAATATTGCCCTGCAAAAGGTGATCTAAAGTTTAACTAAACAGAATTTAATCTAAAAAAAACCTTGCAGTATTCAAAGCCAGTTTGCAATTACTAAACATCATTATTGGGATCCACTTTGCTCTTCAGACCATCAGGAGATACTTACCCACCAACTTTCAGGTGGTGGATATAAGCCAGGTCAGTAAATTGGATTACACTGTCTGTAAACTCAGGTTTTATTACAAGTGAGATATTTAAATGCTGCTTGTTCGTGTTGAATGCCAATGACATTGCATTGCGGTGTTTGTTTTTCCATGTGTATCCGTAGTGTGGCCATCAGCACTGATTTTGGTTTTCACGGTCTGGGTTACAGCTTTGCTTTCCTCCTCCAAACTGTGCTCACTGGTACTAGTGGCTATTTAAAAACAGGCCTATCAGTAGATTAAGAATATTGTCTCACCTCTGTACCCTTCTTTTCCTTTCTGAAAACCTCCTGCTAAAATGCTGCTTAATACATCTAGAGAACAGGAGAAAATTAACATCGTCCATTCACGTTTGAAGCCCAAATACCAACCGAAAAGATTCTGCAATATTAAAAATGATGTTTACAATGTGATAACAGCGTTTTCCCAGTGTGAATGGTACTGGTAATCATAAAAGCAAACACCTTAGGCCATCTCTATTGCACACAGCTTACAGTATTGGTCCCGGGGGAGCGCGAGTGCTCCAGTGCTCAGCAGAGGAGCTCTGGTATAACATATCCACTGACCTGCACTTGAACCTACCACTTGCTGTTTTCCTCTTATAATCTAAATCTGGAAATGTGCTGTCTGGTCAGTAGCGTACTACCAAATCATTCAGCCAAATGCTCTAGATGCCATAAAAGCGTGCCTGTGCTTGCAGCGCCATAGAAAACCAACTTGTAAAATATAGCCCGAGCGCGGCTCGCAGCCCCCCAGTATCGCAGACGGCCCATGTGCTGCTGCGGAGGCACCTCTGTAACGCAGCCAGGCAGCAGCTGTGTGCATTGCAGACATTGTGGGTGGGTGGCTGTCTGCGCGCTCAACAGCTGTCCCCGCCGCCACGCCGAGACAGCGCCCGGCCGCCCCAGCGCGCGTGCCCGGTTTTGCTCAGCCAGAGCCAATGTCGGAGCACCCCGTGGGAGCGGTGCCGCTGCTCGCACCCATCCTCCTCGGTGGGGTTTTGTGGGATGTGGACACCGCTGCCACCACCAGCCTCTGTCACATGGAGAGCCCAGATGCAGTGTTTGCCTCTGGGTGACTCCATCGGCTACCACGGCCGGCTTCACCAAAAAATGACTGCAGACACCAACTATTCTGTGGACATATTTGTGTTAAAAAATACCAGCTGCAGCTTTGGAGTTTTGCCTTTTTTATTCCCTAGCCCTGAAGTTTAGTCGAATCCATCCACTTTGGTGTGCCCGCATATTTGCTGCCTTTCAGCAAATGCTGTGTGTTGACTCTGGTTGCACTAAAGTCATGCTCATGTTTATGACTTCAGCGGTTGTAAAGGACCCTATTAATCCTCCATAAACCTTTTTACCTTATGCCATTGGGTAAGAAAAACAGCCTTTAGTTTTTGTTACAAAAAAAAGTTCAAAAGCCCTCATTTACAGGTCTACTCGGTCTACCATCAGTGGAGGGATTCTCTTGGCCGTGTTTGTAGAAGCCGCTGGCGTGCGGTGTGAGGGGGCTGGGGCAGGCCGGTGTCTCAGAACTTCAGAACTGCATCTTCTCACTGCAATTCAGAAACTGCTGTAGCAGCTGTAGAGGCCACCAAAGGCTTGAACGGCAGTGAACACCGAGGATGCTGGCAGTCAGAGGGAGTGAAGTGGGTGACCTCACCTAAAACCATCTGAAATCACTCTGCATCTTTCTATTGACTTTAGTGATCTTCGCCTCCCTCCCCGAATGAGTAACAAGGATCACCACAGATTAGGCAAGTGAGATGCATGCACAGACAGCCATAACGGCTTTAAAAGCCCTTACTTATGTTTAGATACTTTTAACTTTCTAGAAGAGGCTGATGCTTTCCATGAGTCGTCATGGATTTGCTTCTAGGGTGTTTTCCAGTTTCGTAGCAGAATCCCCACCGGCCATTTCAACCACTCCTGTGAGAAGGGAGTATTTTTCAATGTGAAGTGTTTTTTTCAGGCTGTATATTGCATTGACAGTTGAACAACATTAAGCAAACTTGACTCTTCTTAACCTGTAATGTGTCACTTAGAAAGCTTTTAAGCAGGACCATACACTTTGCTCATTCTGATTAAAAGACTGAATTTTTTTAAGCTGTACAATATGCAGGAACGCATCAACTGTGCAAGCGAAACCTTCCTTTTCCTCCGCAGGGTAGCTGGATTAGCTCTACTGAATTTTCCATGCTGGTGATGTGCTCTGGCTGCAGCAGCAGGGCTGTGGCCCTCTTGGGCACAGGGGGTGGCAGGGTTGGGCACATAGAGATCTGAATCTTTGGGAGTATTTTGGAAGTACGCAAAACACGAATGGAGAGCCTGATTTTAAATATAGCATTTTCTTTGCAACTGTCCATACTGAAACTCCAGCTCAAGACACAGGGATTGCAAGGAAGCAAGTGAAGGCTGAGTGGCTTCAGGCAGGACTTGGAAACCAGAGCTCTAAACTATTCAGCAACATCTGACTAAAAAGTGAACAGGACTTCTTACAGGTTTAATGTCATACTGACAGGGATTTTTCTAGGCTTGGAAGAGCAAGGAAAGATGGGAAAATGAACAGGATTTTTGCAAATCCTTGTCTGATGTTTTTGGGGTTTTATTCACGTTACCTGTGGGAAGAAATGTGCCCTTTTTCTTTCCTCTCCCCCTATCTGGCTAAGCAACTTTGGGTCAGAAGCCCCAAAGAGAGGCCGGCATGGGTTAGGTGTCAGGGCCAGTTGGTCAAGCCTTCCACATCACCTGGTTGAGGTCCTTTCTCAGTTGTGAGGACGCTCTACCTTAAGCAGAAATGCCTTTTAAAAGCAAACTGAAAAGGGGAAAGGAAAACTGAATTACACAAGGGATTTCTGTCCTGCTTGCTCCCTCTGCCCAAGCAGAGAGGAGAGGAGGGCAGAAGAGAAAACAAGTCTCAGAGGAGTCTTGGCAGATGCTTTTCTGCTGTCTCAAAACCCCCTTGGCATTTCCTGGTGCACTGAAGATATCTCAGAGCTCATCTCCAGTGGCAGCACAAACATTATGTGTCTCAGCGAGCCTGACACCCGTGCAGAGCTTCGTGATATTGGAGTTGCTCCACTTAGATAACAGTGAACAAGAAGCACTGGTACCCACACTTCTCAGCAGGCCTTCGGGGCTTGGCAAAGGGAACCCAGGACCCCTTTGGGGACTTCTTTATCCTTTGAAGAAACCAACTAAGAAGCCAAAGGAGATAGGTAGATCTGCTGTTTCCAATGAGGCTGTGGGCCAATGCTAGAAGCAAACCTAAATGACAGATTACATACCATATAAAATTATTAAATCCTACACTGTATGAAGAAGTGTATGTTAAGAAGTGTTCAGAAACAGTTATTTTCATTATCCACTGAGGACCATCTGTCTAGCAACTGATAGACTTTGGAAGTTGTTTCATCAGCATTTGCCAGACACCCACTTCTCTTATCAGACCTTTGCTCCCAGGGAGCACGGGGCTGGGAGAGCCCTCCTATGCTCACGACTTTTTCTTGGATCACAATGAATTCTTTATATTTACAAAATCTTTATTAGCCTCTAGAGGCCCCAGATAAAGACAAAAGACCATAAAAATGTCCATTGGAGGTCAGACCAAAGGTCCCTCTAGCCCAATATCCTGTCTCTAATGCTGGCAACAGCAGATGCCTAGGGAAGAGTACAAGACTAGGGCAAGCCTATAATAAAACTACCATGATATACTCTGTCAACCTCCAGCGATTTGGAGGTCAGGGACTTCCTGACCCAGATACGGTATGTTTGTGTTTGAAGGCAGAGAAGGATTTGAACCTCTATTCCAAGCATTTGAATGCTACAGGAAAAAACACTTAACCCAGCTGGTGAGAGAAATAAATGTTCACTATAAATACAAAGCTGGTGGAAGCAGACCAAAAGTGCATTTCCAAGCCCAAGACATCACCTCCAAGAAAACAGCTTTCTGAGGCCAAGAAGCATCTTTTAGCCTGAGAGGCTCCGGCTGCTCAGCGTTCTCGGGCTAGTGCTCACCCAGTCCCCTTCTTCCTTCCAGCTGATCCCCCAGGGGAAAATAGGGAAGATGAAGAGCTCTCAGCAACATGTAGGACCGGAGTATCCCATTCAATAATTTAATCAGACGCTAAAGGTTCTTCTCAGAAAAAAATAGCAGATTGGGTAGGTGTTTCCTTCAGGCACCAGACCAAAATGGTATCTCATACTGGAATGTGGTGGGCGAGTGAATTATTTACTGGCCAGAGCACAGCTACCCCAGCTGCAGGTAATGCAAGGAAGTAGTTGTGATGTTGAAGTCAAGGGGTTATCACGGTGGCCCAAACGCAGGCCAGATCATTGGGACATGCAGCCCAAGCAAAATGCTGCCACATGGCGACCGGCAGCATTCGGACCCAGGTCACGAGGACAGCCACCACAATAGGTCTCGGTAGCAGCAACAACAAAAACAAGCGCAGGTCCCTCCACCACATGAAAGGCTTCACAAACATTCATTCCCCTGGAACATTTCTGCAGGGCCCCAGTGCTCACATGAAAGAACAACTTGCACTTCAGACCTACTCCACTTTTGTCTGTCAGCCACCACATCCCCTATTGAAATCATTTCCTGTTTTATTTTTAAGATTGCTGCTGTCATAAGCTGTTGCCGGCGTGGGGGTGGGGATGGGAAGGTGGTGTCTGCTTGGCAACCACAATAGCCGGCTGGACGAGGGGTCAGCTCGGCAGCTTCTCGGCGAGACAAAATGGTGGCGGAGAGAATACCGGGAGGAGCAACAGGACGGTGATGCTCATCACTTTGTAGCATCTTTCCTGCAAAATTGAGGAAAACAGGCTTGACAGGACACAGCGAGAGCCTCATCCAATGCTTTGAATACAGAGGTGATGTTTCAAATCCTTGTGGTGCCAGAAAAAAAAGCTGTGAGGGAAAAGTGTACCTGTTTGAGGATCAGTCCCTGTAATTGGGACAGATACAACAAAGAAATCCAAATTCTAGCAGCAAGAGTCACAGTCAGCACAGCCATCCCCTCTCCTTACTGTAGGCATAGCAGAAAAAGGCAAGAAAGGGAACTTCAAACTGAAAATGGTGCTAAATGATACTGTTAAGCTACAACAGCTGCATTATTGCTAGTATTACCTTTGCCTCTGGGTCCCAGGTTCGTGTTCAGTTTACATTGGGATAGGTCTGTTGGGCTGTCATACGCTCCCATGAGGTTTTTTTTTATTTGCCTTAAAGATATATGAAGCGAGTGGCATAGTCTGAGTGAGGTGAGGGTCAGATCAGAAGGCAGAACTGAAATTAGTAACAACCCAGCTGCTGGAAATTATTTTGCAGACTCTGGAACAAACTACTCAGTTTCACTAGGGGCCACTGTGCAGCACAGGATCGGCCCTTCCCACAGGGCTGGTGAGAAGGGCCAGTGTCACATCATGGGCATGACTTGAGGGGTTTTTTTATGTTTTGGAGCAACAAATTGATTTGCAAAAAGCCAAAGATTTTTGCTCAAAGGAACTTTTTTTAAATTCACCAGCAATCCCTTTCTGAAGCCAGAATAACTGCAAAATTTAGCTTTTTTTTAATGCCAGAACTCATGTAATTTTCATGGCTGTGAATCAGAACATCTTCATTCTTGTGGCATGTTTTTCACTTTTATGAACACTAATTTCACTACATTTTTAGAGCGGTGACTTTAGCCACAGCGTGGCTGCTGCTAAGTTCCCACGGCTACCAGTAGGACTTTTATGTGGGAAATCTGTGGGCAGCAGGGAGCCTCCCTGTTTGTATCAATATGAACTTCCCAAGCACATCAGACTGACATTTTCTCAGCCCAAGAGTCGGAGCACACATGCTCTTACTTAGAGCTCTCTTTTCCTAAGCTGAAGGACATGTGTGATCACTTTAGTTTCGACAGTTTTCTAGTAGGCCTTTTGCACACACAGAAATCCTGGGCAAATGAGTTTTTTTCTCTTCAGCCGGCCGAAGCCCGATCCTACAAACTGCTGAGTGCAGCTGTAAGGCGCTAAGGGGCTCAAGCAAACACCACGAGATGTACAGACCATCCTTCCAGCTTGCGAGCTCCAAGCGTGCTGGAGACCCTCAGCGCTGCGGAGAGACCCACGTTCCCTCTCCACCATCAGAGATCAGGCTGACGGTGCTGGCAGGTTACCATCGGCACAGCCGTCCCGCAAGAGTTTCCCAGCCTTTCACTTGGTGGCTACGCATTCCAGACATGACCAGACACATAAACACATCTCTTGTACTTGCATACTGGAGCACTTTCTGCAGCTGGGTAATAAGTCGAAGAGCACATTAAAAGCATATATATTGCCTCCCCCAGTTGAAAAAAAAAAAAAAGATTATTTTTTTGTTCTCAGAACATAAAAATGCAGTAGGAGGGCAATGGGCGAATTGTATGGCTTCAGCTTTATTAGAGGTAATATATTGCAGGGAAAAATCAGCTGTGGTGGGACACTGTGTTTAGTCAACATTTAGCAAAGACCACACAACCCACAAACACGACAGGACCACGCTCAGTGATCGTATCTCACTATCGTTTCCTATTTGCAGAACTGCAACCACAGTAATTGTGGAAAGATTTAAGGTCCATAATCAGTAATGATGGAGATTCGTACTTAGGAACACGAGGCACTGGGAAGCAGGGAAGCAGAAACCCTCAATCAATTGTTTAACGCTTCAGTCAAAAAGGCTGATTTCTTTGTCAGTGAGAGATGCTCCAGCTTTGCATGAAGCTGAGGTCAAAAGAAATCTCCAAGCCCTGATCCTTCAAAATGCTCACAGCTCCCCGTTTTTGATCCCAAGTATCCAACTTCTTTACGAGCCTGTCCCTTGGCAGCCACTGCAACTTCCACTCCTCATACCTGGCTGCAGGTGAAATCCACATTACACTGCTCTGGGTATATTCTTCAACATCATGCCACGTGTCCCACATGAAGACAGGAACATTGTGAGATATACTCCTCTTCAGCTAGCAGTGAGAATGTCAACATATAATTTAGAGGGCTTGAAATGGAAAAGAAAATGAAAAGTTGAAGGTACTTTTACTGTTGTTGCAGCCACGATAGTCTAGGGCTGTAAGTATGGTGAGGTTTGTGGAAAGAGGTAATAACTTTCCCAAGACCAACAGATCTGTTTGTGGGAAAAATAAAATAACCTTCCTCCAGCTCAAAACTATCACCTCTCCCTACAAACCCTGGTGGTATTTGATCATTTTAGCATTTAATAGCCCTGCTAGGCCTTAAAGTTCTCTGATTTTGACTGCTAAAATCTGGAAACTGTTTGCCCAAGCAGGATGAGAGCGCAGCAGCACAACAGACGTGCTCGCCGTAGGCTTGCAGCAGCGAAGGGAGTGTGTGCTCAGCTGCTGAGCAAGGCGTGAGGCTGTGCTGTCACTTCGTGATCAGGGGAAGCCCTGGGCACATCAGACGCCCGCAACCTGGGGCGGCAGTGGGGAGAGGTACGGCCTCCCCAGCCACTCACTAAATGGTGACTTCAGAGATGCTACGGTTTGGCAGTGCTTTATTTAAAAGGCCCATGAGATTTTTTTAGGAGCAGAAGCGTTGCAGAGTGTACAGCAGAACTCAGAAGCTGTGAGGTGCACCAGGAAGATTTATCACAGAGGGTTTGTGTACTTCTCTGACATCAGGACAATTTTTTAATATATCTGTTAATAGATGCATTGAGCCACCTGCAATCTCCCTTATTCTCATTATCTCAGATAATGAGACCGGTAGCGCATCCCAGGCCTGTTTCAATCGTCTTTCAGTGTAAGTCAGAAGGAGAAACATGTAGAGACATCACAGCTGGGGCAAAATTCCTGCTGAAAATCTTCACCAATGGCTAGTGTAACCGCTACTGTAAAAACACCAACAAGATTTCTCTGTCATCTATAACTTAGCTCTGTTTTGTAAAGCAGTTCTGGTGTCTGTGTGTGCACATCTGTGCCTTTCCCCTTTGAAAAGTGGCTGAACTCCTAGGCGAAGGGAGCCAAATGAGACAAGAATCTCAAAGTTACCAGCGTTTCTAAAAGCTGCATGAAAATAATTGGCCAAATAGAAGAGAGGAAACCCATAAACAATCTCTACAAGCACTCAGACTGAAAGTGGGGCTGTGGTATGTACCTATATGCTATTATCTCCCCTGACACCCACTGTAGGGGGAAGGAGTTAGAACATTTCCACATGGAGAATGGCTTCAACACCAGTTTGTGCTCACCCATTATACAAATCCACTGGGCTTCAGTAGTTCCAATGTTCAAGCGATTCCTTACTGACATTAAGAGCATGCTCATTTTCAGGGTACGGGGCTGGAGATGGGGTTTTGCTGGGGACCTCAGGGCTTCACCCCATTGAGTCAGTAGCCACCTAACCACTCTCTACTCACTCCTCAGCCTCAAATAACGTCAATCCCACCAGGTGTCTGCAGGCAGGAGGCATGTATGGAGGTGACCCAAGTGTCGGGCTGGTGAGAGGGGCTTATGAGAAATGTGCAGAAGAAAAAGGGGAAGCAGCAAAAACAGGGCAGAAGAGAAGATGGAGGGATGCAGGAGGTCCGTACTTTGATCTCACTCTGCAAGACTTCTTGGTGTCAGGTCATATGAAGGGAAAGTGGGTGGCTCTAGAGACACAGTGAAAATGAGATTAACTCACCTACCAAATTCTCAGTCATCCTCCTCCTATAACCACTGCCAGGAAGTATGAATAACCAATCTAAATTTAAATAGAACAAAAAAGAGAATACTGTACAGCGTGACTAGTCCACAAAGAAACTATGAATTTGCTCGCTTAATAATTAAAAGTGACCTAGCAAGTTTTCCAGAGCAATCATCTCTTGTTCATGGAATAAAAGGCTATCTTCACTGCCCATGTATGCAGAGTGTGCTGCATTATCTGCCCAGATTATTTTGCCCATTTGGATGAAATTACATTTTGTGAGAGTGACAAAATAATTCCCCAAGCACCAGTTATTTTTCTGCTTAGAAAATACCATGTAAAATTATTCCATTCACGGAAGAATTTAAATGCTTTAACTACCTACTTGCTCATATTTTGTAAATTATGGACAAAAAAATGTTCCTTGCCACTGCCAGCATGAGACGAATGTTTCACTGCATATGACCAGGGCTGACAATATTTCCACCCCAAGCCCATTCGAGTTCAGCTTGGAACATGCCTTACAGACTTTTCTTTTAACTTTTTGCTGTGCAGAACCAGTATAGTCCTACAGCTCAGCTAGGGCTGTGTGTGCTTTGACCTTCAAAACCAGATTTCTAGATATCTTGGATATTTTTAATGCGTTTACTTCACTGAACATGAGAAATATCATTAATATCTGCACTTCAAGAGTTCTCCACCAGATAATGTCTGAAATGTAGTTCTTCAGGAGCTGTTTGGAGAAAGACTTCACTACTTTTAGTCCCTTGGAGCTCAACTTCTTCACACAAGTCAGTGAGAGTAAATACTATGCAAAATGAGCAAAGGTGGCAGGAGTGAGTTTGCAGGCAAAAACCCCCGTGAGTCAACCTGTCCCCCAGCTACCACATTAAATTGTGCTGACAGAGGTGAGATTGCATGCATGCCACAAAGAGTGCTTCAGCTCATGAACGTCTGTGAGAGTTTTTCTCAAACATGAGTGTGGTCCCAAATCTGAAGACCATTAAAACCTTTCAGTCACTCCAGATTTGGCTTTAAGAAAGAAGGGCAGTTTCTGGTGTTCAGTTCGACTATATGTACTGAAGCAACCCAAGCCATTGAGTTGTTGGCACTGCTGTGATGGAAACAAAAAAGGAAGCAGAGCTGAAGGGACTGCTGAGAAATGTCACAAACCAGTTAACCGGACAGGAATTGAACAAACTATCAAGCAATACGGAAAGAGACTGGTTCCTAGAGATATGCTGCACACAGCCATTTTGTTCATACAGCCTCTTTCGGTGCTCCAGTAATCAGACCCATACGTAAGGATTGTGCTGCTGGACAAGAAAATATATGTTCTTTAACAATGTCCATAAATTAAAGGCACAATCAAAGTAAAATTTGTGTATTTTTGTTGCTGTACCACTGTGCACAACAACTCTTGACTAAAAATTGATAAGGTATTGCTTACTGGGCCTATATGCTGAATCTCAACAAGTCTAACCGTGTCAAAAACACTAGCCTTTGCCTTTTATCAGATAGAGAAAAGGGAAATTAGCACTCTCTTTTTCATGTTTCAGAACAAAGGTAGGAGCTTTGAAGTTCAGCATTTGTGAAAGAAACCATCGTGGTCTGTTAAAACAAGCTTTTGGTACTGAAAAGGTTAACTAATTTGGTTTCCCTGATAAGTTTATCTATGATCAGAACTGAGTCATACAGAAAATACTCCTACAAGATTTGACCTTTTACTTGTATCCCACACTGAGATAATATTATACTTAAAATGGATATCAATAAGAACTTTGTTTTAAAAAGTGTATTTAAAATAAATTACTTTTAAATAACAGAAACTGTTTTCAATTAGCCCTGTTAAAGGAAATCAACTAGAAAGTTATGTATGCTTTTTTATTTTCTTTATATAAATTATACCCAGGAGTCCTATGATAGCAGCACTGTACAAACTATGCACTACCTTTATATTTATTTCTTATCAAAATAAACTTAACAAATTAGATTTGTTTTTACAGCACTTTATATCCAATAATGACAATGTTGTATTGGTCCCAGGATAAAAACAATGAAAGTAGCAGCTGAATGGTATTTTTATTAAGAGTTAACAAAAATGTCTTGTGCAAACAGAGTGTATAAAGAAAATTAATTCCATAATTCCTCATGATGAAGGCGTCCTTCTCTTTTTTCTTTTTTTCTCACAATATCAATCTCATTTGGAAAGATCATTTTGAGGGGAAAACTTTAAGTTTTAGCATTACTTACTCAGCAAAATGATATGGCTGAACTTAAACATTGCTGACTGCTAGGATTTAATATTAGGACCTGGCAAATGTTTTCATAACTTAATACTTTTTAAAAGAAAACTTGTTTGTTACTGAAGATTTGGGGAGCCAGAAGAAATATAATCTAAAACATAACAGATCTAAAGATCCAAAGACAAGTTGCTTCTTTTCCCCATTTTTTCCATTTCCTCTACCTTGAACTTGTTCCTCCATGCTAGCATTTTAGAGGCCTTTTATTGGTGGCAGATTCAAATATCTCCGAGATATTCACCGTACAACTCAGCAAGAGTCCACATTTTTCCTCCAGCAGTGGAAAAACGGCAGGTCTAATAGTCTGGGGTTTGTTACTAAAAATGAATCCTCATACTACAAAAAAAAAAAAAAAATTAAAACATTGTTTAGAACATGTGGTCTGCTGCTATTAAGTTAACAGTGGAAAATCTCATTACTTTTAAAGTTAATTTTATTTTGTGGTGGGATTGTTCTCTAGGCTGAAGCAGATTTTCTCTCAAGCAGAGCCTCTAATCCTACCTTACAGTCTTCTGTTCAGCAAGTCACTCTTTGCACAGCTTGGCTAGATGCATTTTTTAAGTCAAAGTGCTGAATTAAAAGGAAAAAAAAGAAGAAAATTAACTTTTTCCTACATGTGCCTCTGGGGCTCCTAGCAGGCACTAATGTGCCATCTTCTCCAGCTCTTGCTCTGACTAGAGGAGCTTTCCAATAAAGATCTTGTGTTAAAAGTGCTCTTCGAGCAGTGCTAAGAAAGTTTCTGCTTCTAATGAAAGATTAGATGCTGCTAAGTGCTCTGATGGGGTAAATTAGAGGTTGGACAAATTCTGGTACCAGCTCCACACAGGAAGCACTGTGGAGAAGCAGAGGTGTAAGAAAGTTGGAACATGGCTTGATGGAACAAAGGTTCTGAAAATCAAAGTGGCCAAACAGAGAAGAAAATAGAGGACTGTAAAGGTTTCTAGTTCAGGTTTCTTTTCAAATTTTGGAAGCATCTAGTCTGACTTCTGACTTTCTATTGAGCCTATAATGATTTACAATAACAGAGAACCAAATCTGCAATTTGAGGGGAAAATAATCCCAAGGCAGAAGCCTTGCTTACAGCTTGCGTGCTATACGTGCATATATATATCCTAGTTACAAGTTACTATGACTCAAATCTGAAACTCTCATGGTTTAAAATACCAAGTGAGATTCAGAGTCACATAATATTTGCGTTCCACCAGCAGCCCAATGGTTTTTTTCTGTAACATACGCTCACACCATATAAAATTCCTTCTTGTGCAGAGATGAGCCATTGTATTGTAAATCCCACTCACAGGAATCCTTGTGTAACTCAGTCCCTGAGCTATATTTCAACACACCCTTAAACCTTCAAACTCAGTCATTCCCCTTGCACTCTGCACTTTCCTAGGTACCAGTTCACCATGAAAATCTGACATATGAATAAGCAAAATATATGCACTCAAGATCACTGATTATCTGATATTATTTTTTTTTATTTTCCAAACATCACTCTAGTTCTTCTCAGCAAAGTTGCCAAAGTCTGAGATCTACATCTAGAAGCTGACTCACTTAGCCCCACTGCTGCCGAGGCCTTGCTTCTCCATCAGTGATAATTTTGGAAGCTCAGGAGTTCAGTCTCTCAATATTTTCTGGGAAAGGAAACCGATCAGCCACCCAGCCAACAAAGGAGTCCTGACCAATCTGAACTCATACACGCTCAGCAATGCTATGCTAAAAATATCTCTGTCTCGGTGCAGTTCATAGGTTTGTTTCAAGCCAGTTGCACTAAAATTTTACCAAAAAGTGAAAGCAGAGCGGAGGATTGTTCATTGCTTCAGTGTAAAGGAGAGTACCTTGGGAGGAGGGGTCTGATCTTCACAAGGACATGAGCACCTGCAGCTCCCATACTAGCTAGGAAGAGCAGCAGGTGCTCTGAAATACCAGTCTTTGAACTTAAAACCCATGAATCCTTGGATGACCTCCCAGAGGTGAAGTAAGTGAGTCCTGCCATTTTGGGACTGGGTGCCATTTAGAGCATTATTAGAGATTTAGGAAATGAGTTCGGACCTGGATACAACTATAAAAAAACATACAGACTGGGATTTGAGTCTTACCCCAAATCCCTTGTTTTACAGATGAACAAAGCTGAATGTAACTAGCCTGGGACTGAGAAAATTTTGTCTCTTGGCAGATGTTTAAAGTATCAGCTGAGACAGAGCAAGAGCGCGAGACCTCGCTCTGACGGAGGGTGATGCTTTAGAGCTGCAGCGTTCATCTGTGCCACGGGGTAGTGAAAACACCTCATTTTTGACATCTCACACGTGCAACTGAAAAGTGAACTTGCAAAAAGGGAATTGTTTTAAGAGCTGAGTGAAACTGGCTTGCTCAGTTTGCAGAGTTTTTGTGTTAACTTTCTTATGTTTTGCTTCACACAGTTCTATACCCCAAGAGTTTTGCTTTGAGTTTTAGCTTCAAACAAAGCAAAACTGATTGTAAACCACTGTATTTTGACTTTTCAGGTTGAAACTGTATCTCAACCAGAAAGTTTCAAAAGCCAAAGTGCAGAGTACTTTTAGCCTGGGGTTTAGCTCAGGCAGTTTTCACGCTGTCGGACTGAGGGTCAGAGACGAGCTTTCCCTACATGCAGTAATGTTGAGACCTGGCTTTTCTTTACAGTCCCATGTCTGCGGGAAATTTCTCAAAACGACCCAGTTTTATGTACTTTCTTCCAGGAATAATAGGCAAAGCCATCCCAGAGTTGTCAGATTAACATTAACTAGTGGAAAATTAGTAACTGTGATTTTTAATAGATTTGTTTCTAGCTAGGTCCAATGAAATTATTATAAGGGTTTGCTTAAAGAGAAATCCAGAGATGCAGATAGTACTATTTACTGCTAAATGAATGCTGCTTGCTTACCTTCACCCTAACAGACTTGACTTGTCAGAAGCAGTATGGCAGTGTCCAGAAACACCTTCCTGAAGGAACCTTTGAAGAAACACTTACTTAAACATACTTTTGTCCTCTATTTTATCCACTTTCCACATTTATTTTCTTAGCAGCCCTTCAGTCCAATGGTTAACACATTGGATTATCATTCTTATTGGCCACAGAAAATAATTTCTGTCTAATTTACAAAAGCACTTATTATCATATTTCCATGGTCATCATTTAACTTTCCACTATATTAATAACCAAGTCCAATTTTACCTAGCAAGCAACCTAAACCCCCTAACTTGACAAAAATATCACGTGCTTATTTCTCTTTCTAACCATCAAAGAAGGTCACTACAACGACTCTGGGTATCAGCATTTTTCCTGTGTGATTCACTTACACCAAGCAAACCCTCTAAACCTACATTTTCCTTTTTTGAATTTCTGCTTAACCAATAGGATCAACAGGTCCCCTTCTCCGTGGGTGGTGATAATGTCAGTACACCACTGCCCAAATAATCTTTCTCAATAGGGAAATGATAACATTTAATTCTTTAAATTTAAACCACATGTATTTTGGTCTCATAACTGCACTCTGTATTAACTGCCTTTTGTTATTAATTTGTATCACTAAAAATCTTAATGAAACCAGTTATCTAAATTGGAAATGTTAAGTGCAGTAGACACCTAAAATCCGTGTATGAGCTATAATACATCAAAATATTTAAATAGTAACTAAATATTTTACCTAACCATTGTAAACACATTTTCAGAATTAATAATGACACAGCTCTGCATATGTTCAGTGTAAAGCTGTGTCTCAGAAGAGCTGTTCTTTTTAGCCTGTTTCAGGGAACACAAGCAATGGCTTTCGAATGGTTTCTATCTCTTACTTCATCTTACCCAGAAACAAAAACTGTCATTTAAGTGCTGTCTACGTGAGACCTCCACCAACAAGAACAAACTATGTGTGGGTTGACCACATACTGTTTTCCTCCTGGTACTCTCTGGAAGAGGCACTGCCACTGTATACATTCTTTGCATACATTGCCGTAGGGTGACCACAAACATACAGCTGCCAGTAGAGTAAAAATATTGGTATTTGGGACAAATACTCAGGAACTTCTTGTTGAAACAACAAGAACCACAGTTAGGATAAAGCGTAACAGTTTTCCCAGACTAAATTGTTCCTCAGTAAAATTTAATACAACTGCAAATATTAAAAAACGAATAGACAGATGAGCTCTAAAACTGCAATTATATTAAAACCTAGGGGGCGTGGAAAGACTGTATAAAATTTTAAAGTGTTTTCTGTAACCTCTGGAAATGAAACAGTTTATGTAACATTTACACATATGATTTAGATAATATTTACATAGTTCTATATTTATAGTCATTATTTTGATTATACATTTCACGTTTCATCATATAGATGTGTTATTTAATACATATAAAACTGTGAACCTTTATGTTGCAGATAACAGAGTTTAGATACAAGAACATTATCTTTTGAACAGCATTTTTTTAAATATGTACCACCTCCCAGGTACAAATTCACATTGTCTTTTTTTAAAAAATTTGAATTTTGGAGCTAATTCCATAAACTAAATGTTTCACTACCCAGAATACACCTTAGTCCCCTGGACTAACATTAATAAAAAGAATGTCTTTTCCCAGTCTGGCTGGAGGAACTTACTGGGGCTAGTAAATTATATCAAAAATAACAGTCATCTGAGATGGTTCTAATAACTCAAGAGATATTCTGTGGGCTTGGTCACAAATTTCAGGATGCTTCGGATGTAGCTCTCCAAGGCTTCCCATAATGCGCATTCTTTCCCATTTCACAATATTTCACTTAATTCCCAATCAATAAACTTTTATCACATGCCCTGGTATTTGGTAAAAACATTAAAAATGCCATTCTGCCCTTCCTAAGGAACCAACCGTTCCCAGTTCTCTGTGGGAGTCTTCCTCCACCTTCATTCAGGCTCAGATTCCCAGTGATCAGTGAAATGAATGACACCAAGAGGCTACCTGTTTCTTGCTTCAAACAACCATCGCAGCCAGGCCTTGGGGGTCCATCCTGAAAAAGATTGATAAAGACTTAAAAAAAAAGAGTACATGAAAACAATTCTTCTGCTTCATCCACAAATTATAAAATTAATATTGTACACTACTAAATGAGATTTTATGATTGCTTTGTGAGTCACCCTACATCATGCCTTTTTCTGTAATAATTTAATTTTTCAAACTTCTGCAAAAGTAGTCCAAATTCCTATCAATCATAATGGTAGTGACATTAAAAAAAGCTCATGGGAAAGTGTTCTCTGTCTATACAATCCTAATTATGCCTGTGGTGAATTTTATCCAGAATTTGCTACCTTCCAATAGCTTTAACTTTAAGATGAATTATATATTTTATACATATACAAAATATAATTTTTATACATTATATACAACAAATTGTTCTTGTTATAAAAGAGCAATTCAGTAACGTTCAATCCCACATTGTGCAATTCATATATAAATACACTAACTAATATATTCAACGTTTTTAACTTCCCTCTGATTCAGTAAACCATCAAAAATGGATCTGATTAACATAGGTTTCTAATTGCCTATGTAATTAATGCAAGTATTTCTCTAATTCCCTCTAGCTGAGTTCTCTGGAACCTGAAATTACCACTTTCTTCAGCGAAATTAGTTTGCCGCATCATGCCCAAAACTGAGGAATTAAGCTTACTTTTGCCAGACTCCCAACAGTTTTGAACATCAGCCTACTACATTCCTCATGAGAAGCCCCAGATTTCCGACAGGGCCTTTCGTGGTGCGCACCCTCAGCAATAGCAGCTCCCAACACACGCACAGGTTCTGCTCAACCACCATAATTCAAAACAGACTCTTGATGGCATCCCGTTAAACACAATAACTCTGTACTTGTTAGATACAAAATTACTTTCCTGCCTCTATGTCTTGTTAAACTTAAATAAAACACCTTAGATGGAATTACCTTCACAGCTGTGCTATCTGTAATTTTCTTAAGCATTTGTAGAGGCATATTATCTTTTACAGCATTTATCTAAAGGAGAAATTCAGATGCCTAAAAGAAGGTCCATAATGCCCTCTGGAACACCCTGGAGTATCCACGATATCCGCACAGGGCTGGCAGATATGATGTGGGACCTGCAGGAGAACCCCACTTTTGAATTGGCAGTGAGAGGCATGGGGGGGGGGAAACCCCAGGGGCTCTAAAATGACACAGGAGGTCTATGTTTAGGCACATGTATTTCTTCTAAAATTAATAAAATAAAATACTAAAATTAAATTTTAAAAAACTAAACAATATTTTATATTATTTCACATAACTAAAAACATGAAAAAAACTATTCTAAAAACTCCAAAGAAATAATTTTGTCTAAATCTCATACTTTACTGTATAAAATTTTGGCTAAATCTTATACCTTACTGTATAAAAACGTGCTGGAAGTCATCACCACTTGTTATCTAGGTCCCATAAAAATAAAGCACACAATGAATTAGTCACATTCACAATACTCTTATACTTTTTTACTTCAAATTTTAGAAAACCACCAAATTTTCACAGTCAAATACTCAAAAAGTCAGAAAACACTAATGCAGGTTTCATGCAGACCAAAGACTACAGCTTTTAACTACTTTAGGGTGAAGTTTTTAACTCTAAGTTGATATATCATTTTTTCTCATTCAGCAACAACTGCTTGATACTGTTCAGGAGAAAAGCATTGTGACGTTCGCAGTTAAATAACTTCTTGAAAAAGATATGGGTGCCTACAATACAATTATTTTACATCACTTTGTTGTCATTACAAATTTTGAAAATGTAAACTTAATTCCCACTTTAATGTGTTTCTTGCAGCCAAGCCTTGGAAATTGTTCTCATGTCTTTCCTCAAGCAAACTTCCCTTTGATTCCAGGAAGAGTTTTGGTAGAGCATCATATCACAGTAGCAAATAGTGCTTTGTAGTAGCAGTTCTAGAAATGGCTGAGGAGGAGCTATTTAATGTAAAGGAACAATATTGATACGAGGCCTTAGATGGCCCTGGATAAATTTAGGCGGAAAGATGGAATAATATTTATAATCAGGGCTGTGATGGGTTGGAACAAACTTCCAGTAGGATAAAGGGTGGGCAAGACACTTACATGCATTTCATGGTAAGTTTGTTTTTAACAGCCAGAAGACTAGACACAGTAGACCAGGAGCCCTCAGCAATGAACCAGCAGGGTCTTGGTTCTTTATAACTCAGCCACAGCTTTCTCACTGTGATTATGAGAAATCAAAAAGAATCTCTTCACATTAAAGGAGGCTGCAGCTAATACCCAGATGAACACTTAAAGGAAAACATAAATACTATAATAGATATTAAAACGATTATGTGATTATTTTCTGCTTGAGGCTCATTTATGGAGTAGTAAGTGAAATACTACTTTCAGTTACTTCAGACTAAATCCCAAGCAATTCTACTGATTTCAGTTGCTTCAATGAGATTACTTCAAGTTTACCTTAAAGTAAATGAGATCTGGATTCAACACCTTAATTCTGTGTTTCCTTTGAGGGAACTAAAGCCAAAAGCCCATCATAAAGATTGAATAGAATAGAACTGAATTTAAGAGAATCATAGAATGGTTAGAGTTGGAAGGAGCCTTAAAGATCATCTGGTTCCAACCCCCCTGCAATGGCCAGGGACACCTTCCACTAGACCAGGTCGCTCAAAGCCACATCCAGCCTGGCCTTGAACACCTGCAGGGATGGGGCCTCCACAGCTTCTCTGGGTAACCTGTTCCAGTGTCTCACCACCCTCACAGTAAAGAATTTCTTCCTGAGATCTAATCTAAATCTCCCCTCTCCCAGTTTGAAGCCATTACCCCTCATCCTATTACTACATGCCCTTGTAAAAAGTCCCTCTCCAGATCTCTTGTAGGCCCCTTTTAGGTACTGAAAGACTGCTATAAGGTCTCCCCGGAGCCTTCTCTTCTCCAGGCTGAACAACCCCAACTCTCTCAGCCTGTCCTCATAGCAGAGGTGCTCTATCCCTCTGATCATCTTTGTGGCCCTCCTCTGAACTCACTCCAACTTCTTATGTTGGGGGCTCTAGAGCTGGACACAGTACTCCAGGTGGGGTCTCACGAGAGTGGAGTAGAGGGGCAGAATCACCTCCCTCGACCTGCTGGCCACGCTTCTTTTAATGCAGCCCAGGATGCGTCTGGCTTTCTGGGCTGCAAGTGCACATTGCTGGCTCATGTTGAGCTTCTCATCAACCAACACTCCCAAGTCCTTGTCCTCAGGGCTGCTCTCAATCCATTCTCCACCCAGCCTGTATTTGTGTTGATATATCACTGATTTTTATAGTCATGGGGGGCAAGTAAGCAGTGGTGAAAATGCCACAGAGAACCGTAAAAAGCAGAAGAGAGCTTTAACTAGACATGAGTTTCCCCTACCAGTTGTCTGCCCTTTGTTGGTTGTATGTCAGAATTATACAGTGCACAAAGTTTATTAAAAAATCCAGACCAGCCAACTTTCTTTTGGTTCTTATTTGGAGCAAAGTATGCTTCAAAAGCTATATTTTAAGCAAACATAACTTTTCTTCTTTGCCACAGCCAAATTCTCCAGTTCAGGAATTTACAATATTTTCCTTTTTCCAGAATGACACCTGCTGGTGGGAGAAACATGGATGAATTGCAGATACTTTATAGGTTTGATTGTAGCTAACCTGACATATTCTCTGAGCATGCTCCACCTGTGTCCAGGCAAACTACTGAAAATGAAGATTTGGAAACTGTAAAGGTGCTATAAGGAGTATGTTGTAGAAGTAATACAGTTTTCCAATCAGATTTAATATTTGGTCTTAATAAATTACCAAGCTACTTGCTACTAAGGCAATGCTTCAGTGGTGTTTCAGTGTTGGACCCTAGCACTAGTCTGGGAAGCCCACAGCACTAATATGTTGGATTGAAGTGAAAGCCAGAAGGAAACCCTCCCTATCCTATGCAAAAAGCTGCTGTGCTGCTTCAAACCCTCAAGTGCAAGTAAAACCAGCTGCTAATGCAACTATCGGTGCTTAACACCCCAAAAGATTAGCGTCTCAAAGAGAAGTATTATCCACATGTCCTTGACCTGATATAGGAGGACAGATCTAGGAGACAGAAATTAAGTTGTACCTTTGCCAAAACTGTGACAAATACGCCTCAATACACCAGGCAGCATGAGGCTCTGTAATGGGTTTCCATATTCATAGCACCTCTGTTGCCTGGGTCTGTTGGAGTAGCCTCCCCTCCAGCTAAACTAGAGCCAGACTTGAGATTTTGATGCTTCTAACACATTTACAGCAATATTTCCAAAAGTGATTTCCAATGCTAAGAACATCCTCACTGGGAATACACAACTTCATTTCCTTTTTCTGAGATGCCAACTACCCACTCTCTTCTATAAATGCAAGCTGAAACATAGGTGCTCAGGGCCCTGAAGAATAACCTGAAGTTTGACTCTAAAATATCTAGACATATGAATTATTGAAGCTACTCTGGAACATTTTTGGACATTAACTTGTGGTAGTTTTAATAAAGCAGATTTTGAGAACTGTATGTTTTAAACATGACTTACGAAGAAATATTTGTGAAAAAAATACCCAGTTATAAAGAAAACAGTATTAGAAATTCAATTCAGAATTAGAATTCAAAGAATTCTTTTGAATTATTTACAAGAGCATAGGCAAACATACTCATTGAAACGTGTTTCCCTTGCATAAGTTATTAATATATAGGTATTGCTATGGCATACCTCATTGTAACATCAGAAGGCAAACTTTCTTGTTGATTACAGTATTAGATGGCATTAGGCTGCAACTTAGGAGACTTGGCTTCTGTTCCTGGATTTGTCACTGGCCTCCTTTATGGCTTTGAGCAGATAACTTCACAACTCTCTCCCTCCAGTTCTCCCATCTGTGAAAAGAAGATAACATTGCTTTATTATGATAGTTCAATGACTGATTTCCAAAGATTGTTTTTATTTTGGTAAATGCAAACACATGAAAAGGGACTACATTGCTGTAAACTCACTGGTAAATATAAGACACATGAGACTGTTTCAACAGATAGTTTAGATCTGGAGAGTTTCTTTAAATGTATTTCTTACAAAGTTGATCAAAGCTTCAGTCCTACCTCTGGTTGTACATACTTCTGTTTAAAGAGTCCTTGTTTGTCACACATATAATTGTGACTATCAAAAGCTAGAACATTGTCATGACTTTGATTTATCCTCCTTAAGCTCCTTAACAAAGCAATGATTTCACAAAAAGCCCTTCAGAGTAGGACCTCAACCCAGGGCAAGTACTTTGCTGAGAACAGCAGCAGGCTGGAAGCAGAAAGACTGACAGAATCCCCAACCCGTGATAGCCTGGCCATCCCCACAAGTTCTGAGCTAGCTGAAAAGTAGAGAGGAAATTGCAGAAAAGATGCTTGTGCAAATATGTTCCTACTTTTTACTGCCAGAGCTTGAGGAGCTTTACTGAAACAGGTTTTCTAGCTGCTTCCACTTAGCTCAAGGAGCGTCTCCTTGAGCACGTCATTATCAACAATTAACTGTGACCATCTCAGTTCTGTGCTAGAATCCAGCAAAAAGACACTTCTCATCCCAAAGCAATAGCCCTCCTTTTCTTGTGAGATTAGAGGTGAGCTTGAGTTTTGACCTCAGGTTACTGCTGACCCTTAAGCAGTCTTTCCAGCTTTTAATGCTACACATGATGAATGAAACACATGCATGGGATAGAAACAGCCTGGGATTCAAATAAGCCTCTGCACAAGGATGAAAGCTCTGAATTTGGCCAAATTTTTCTGCTTTCTCAACTCTACTCACTGAACTCCCATGGCATGCAATAACCTTGGCGTTGGGATTATTTTTACCATGTTTTCCCATTCTTTTTATTTCACCTGGGACATTCTTAACGTCAACCTTTTAAGTCTTGCTCACCGAATCATGAGATATGCATGATTGCCATAGACCCAGCCCACTCTCACTATGCAGCTACTAAGAAACTGGTTTGGGTCTGAGCACTGCAGCTACAATGTTTTTAAGCTCTCTCACCACTTCTGGTAATGTGTTACCAGCATCATTTCCCGTAGAAGTCCTCCCATCCCTTCCCCCACCAAACAGCATATGCCTTATGACAAGTCCCAGCTCATCCAAACTCCCTTAGCGGCTAAACCACACTATGTCGGAAAAGCTCCTCCTCGAAGGCATTCTGGCTTCAGCTGACCTCCTCGGGGACAACCACGGGCTCTGCAGAAGTGATCTCTAACATCAAAGTTGAGCATTACTTTAAACTGATGCACACAGAACAAGAAATATCATACCATGGTTTAATTTTCTCACTAGTTTTGCATGTGTAGCTTTTTCTCTCCCTGACGGACATGCTTTTCTTCCTCCTGTAACCAGCTTCCTCCATCTTTGGATGATTCTGTACTTCAAAGAGTACTTTCTTCCACCCAAAAAATATGTCCTTACCTTTCTCTCTTTTGTCTCAAGCTTTCTTTGTTTGTCTTACCCACATAATTTCTGTATTTGTATGGGACTTTATCAGCATGTACCTCTTCGTTACCTCTCTCGGAGAAATTCCTCTCCTTCCAACTGTAGTCTTTCGCAGCTGAGTCAGAAGGAGCTGCTTATCTCTAGGGCACACTAATTTATTTGGGCTGCACAGACACCATGCAGCCACTTCTCAGTGACCAAGTACTTGTCCCACAAGGATGAATACCAGGGAGTTTATATTTTCTGAATGTCACTGACCCAAAGAATTAATGTCATTGGCCCAAAGAGGTGTGGAAGGCCCATGTTTGCAAATGGGGAAGCATGTCCATTTCTTCAGAGTACCAAAGGCGGGGTGAGTGCTGGAAGTCCCTAGTGTGCAAGGGGAGCACAGGCGGGGGCAACACTGGGAAGTGAAATGCTGTGTAGGGAACCAGAGCTCCCGGAAACCTGAACCAACCCGTCCATCTGCACTTCTGCTTGTAGGACAGGATCCAAACGTAGCCACAAGTATGTGCTACCCTCAACGCACTTGAGGAAAGCTCACGGTGCTCTTTCCTGGGCAGACAGTCTCCCTGCTCAGACCACGGGGCAGCAGAGGAGGTGTATACTGCTCCTTCCTTCCCTTTAGGAATGGTTAGGCCTATACCAGAGTTTGACCCCCAGACACGATACAGATCCAGAACCACAACAGTTCCCCTGCATAGAGGAAGAATGAAGGTTCCTGAGTGCTGCATATTTTTGTATTTCTACTTTTTGCATTGTCTTTTTTTCCCTCTACACTGTTTCCCTTTCTCCGAGTTGTTTGTCATTTTACAATCCTACCCCAAACACTGGAACAACAGTTATGATTTTCCATCTGAAAACAGATACTTTCAGCCAAAATGTCGTATACTTTAAACTCTGGCGAGAGCAAAACAAGAAAGAATCCACACTGTGTGTGCCATCTGCACAGGACTGCTAAGCACTGCAGACTGCACAGAATGTAATGGCAGTCCATGGGGGAAAAAAAGCATAACTGCCTGACCCAAACTAGCAGGTATACTTGATTAGGGAACTGCTACTTCATTCCTCTTCACTTCCTCATGTCCCCTCTACTTTCCTATTTGTCTCCTTCTTCTCAGAGAAAAAGATTTCCTGAGGACATATCCAATATGTTGCTGTACCATAGCAAATTCTTCATTGAGATCCAGAAAGGTTAGATTTTACAAGATGTCACTTTTCCAGCAAATCAAAGTATCA
>VFFE01007195.1:707213-734585 GCA_008921705.1 Burhinus oedicnemus
AATAAATTATTTGAATATTTTTTTCTTTTTACTAAAAATAAAATTCTTTCCTTCAAGATCTGTTTTAAAGCTTTGCACCCCTGAGGTCAGATTAATAGGCCTGCTCTTGTCCACGTGACTCTCTCCTCCCTTCTTACCCAGAGAAACTGTGTTCTTGTCACATGGTCCCTTTGTCCTTATGAGACTTTCACACATACGGTTTCATATACCTAAATTCTGGAACAACAGTTATCCCACTCCCCTGACTGGAGCCTATTAATTGTCCTGAGCTTTGTTCCCCCAGTGATTGGTTAACTGTCATTTCCATACCCTCAGTAAGCCTCCAGACTTTGCCCTGTTGCTAGATCATCATCAGTTTATCCAACACAGATTATAGTTCATCTTCACAGCACAGGAGCCTTTCTCTTTCCCATGTTTTTTCTAGATTAAGAACTTACTTCTTGGTACTTCTCTCAAGCTCCTTTCATTTGTTTTTACTTCATTCCTACATATCCTGCCTTCTGAGACACAACTTCTTTGCTGGTCCCTCTTTTTCCTCTGTCCTTGCATTACCTACCAACATCGTTTCTGTGATGATTACCCATCAAATTAGATGATGCCTTTTCTGACTATTTTTTTCTTCTGTTTGGGATATAAGTTCTAGGTAGTTTTCACATCTGAAACTTTTAAAAACTCTACACCTCCTCCACATTTCAACCCCTTGGTTCCTCAATCCAGATGACTTCAATAATTAATTCACGTAATTTATCAAAATTTTCCTCTTCAAAATCAAGAACCTTAACTACAGTCCTGCTTCTATTTATTCTTCTATCTAGTGTAAACACAGTAAACTTGTAACGACTTGTTTCAAAGTTTCTTTTATTTTTATTCTTCCACAGAAGCCATGGTGCTCATCAAAACTAAGTCTAAAATAAGATTGGTTGAGAAGTCATTTGGTGAAGAAGTATTTCCTCTGGAGAGAGTATTTCTTTGAAGAGAGTCCAGCAGAGGGCTACAAAGATGACCAAGGGAATGAAGCACCTCTCTTATGAGGAAAGGCTGAGACATCTCTGTCTGTTTAGCCTGGAGAAGAGAAGACTGAGAGAGGATCTCATCAATGCTTATAAATATCTAAAGGGCAGGTGTCAAGAGGATGGGGCCAGACTCTTTTCAGTGGTGCTCGGTGACAGGACAAGGGGCACAAACTGGAACACAGGAAATTCCATCTCAACATGAGGAAAAACTTCTTTACTTTGAGGGTGACGGAGCACTGGAACAGGCTGCCCAGATAGGTTGTGGAGTCTCCTTCTCTGGAGATATTCAAAACCCACCTAGATGCATTCCTGTCCAACCTGCTCTAGGTGAACCTGCTTTGGCAGGGGAGTTGGACTAGATGATCTCCAAAGGCCCCTTCCAACCCCTACCATCCTCTGATTCTGGGATTCTGTGATCTGCCATGTTTATAGGTATGTTGAGAAATAGGTTCCTACTTAAAATCCAGTTGGTGGCTGGTCACAAGTGGTGTTCCCCAGGGCTCGGTATTGGGGCCTGTTCTGTTTAATATCTTTCTCAATAACCTGGACGAGAGGATCGAGTGCACCCTCAGTAAGTTTGCAGACAACATCAAATTAGGTGGGAGTGTTGACCTGCTGTAGGAAGGCTCTACAGAGGGATCTGGACAGGCTGGATTGATGGGCCGAAGCCAATGGTATGAAGTTCAACAAGGCCAAGTGCCGAGTCTTGCACTTGGGTCACAACAACCCCATGCAGTGCTACAGGCTTGGGGAAGAGTGGCTGGAAAGCTGCCCAGCAGAAAAGGACCTGGAGCTGTTGGTTGACAGTTGACTGAATATGAGCCAGCAGTATGCCCAGGCGGCCAAGGCGGCCAACAACATCCTGGCTTGTATCAGCAATAGTGTGGCAAGCAGGACTAGGGAAGTGATCGTCCCCCTGTACTCAGCACTGGTGAGGCACCACCTTGAATACTGTGTTCGGTTTTGGGCCCCTCACTACAAGAAAGACATTGAGATTCTGGAGCGTGTCCAGAGAAGGGCAACAAAGCTGGTGAAGGGCCTAGAGCACAAGTCTTATGAGGAGCAGCTGAGGGAACTGGAGTTGTTTAGCCTGGAGAAAAGGAGGCTGAGGGGAGACCCTATCGCTCTCTACAACTACCTGAAAGGAGGTTGTAGAGAGGTGGGTCGATCTCTTCTCCCAAGTAACAAGTGACAGGACAAGAGGAAATGGCCTTGAGTTGAGCCAGGGGAGGTTTAGATTGGATATTAGGAAAAATTTCTTCACTGAAAGGGTTATCAAACATTGGAATAGGCTGCTCAGGGAAGCGGTTGAGTCACCATCCCTGGAGGTATTTAAAAGACAGGTAGACATGGTGCTGAGGGACATGGTTTAGTGGTGGTTTTGGCAGTGTTGGGTTTACGGTTGGACTTGATGATCTTAAAGGTCTCTTCCAACCTAGGCAATTCTATGATCTGTGATTCTGCACACCTTCCTCCAACCTACATCTAGGAAGTCTAAGTCTTCCATAAAGACATAATTTCCTGTAGTTATTTATTTCTCTAATTATACTCAGAGATCTCTCTTCATGTCTACACAATAAAGATGAACTTAGGACTACAGCAGCCATCTGGAATGATCTCTACAGGTTCTCTTTTAACTAACTTTTCCCAAAGTAATTTTGGCACAGACAATTTTTGCATTAGGCCAGCAATAAATACTAATAATTGCTTTTTTTCTGAGGGAGAATTTATGACATGCTGTCTTTTTGAGAAAGCCAGTATACGGTATTTCCAGCTCACTCCCAAAGCAATTGCATCACTGGACAGCACAAACCCCAGGGCTGCTGGACTCCTGGCTGCCCTAACAGCTCAAAAAAAGCAGCCGCCTGTGAATCAGGAAGCCTTGGGGCTGGGTAGCCTGAAGGACAGCAGCCTGAGGACTCAGGAGGCTTGGGGAGGGGCACCAGAAAGGTCCAATCCTCCACCTGTCTGGCAGGAGAAAGCCAGAGAGCTGCTAGCCCGCCGCACAGAGAAGATGGGAGATGGCTATGCTGGGGCAGGGGGAGACTTGGGCAGGGGGGAACCCAGAGTTTACTCCCTTCTAATTTTGGTGGTGTCATTTTCGTCCACCTTAAGAAGTGACTTTACCCACTTCATGTTTTACCGCCACACCGGTGCTCTGATCAGTCCAGTGGAGACCCCAGGGGTGGCTGGTGGGGGCAGTGGGGACAGGGCAGCAGCCCCTCAGCTTGGCTCCCTCTGGGGCTTCAGTGGAGCTGATGCACCCCAGGGACAGCATTTTCAGCTCACAAGTGGCATTTTCCAACTGAGCATGGCCCCATCCGAGAACTTTTGACGAGCTCGTCTGCAGCGCACTACCAGTTCCAGTTACCAACAAAATATCTAAATCTTTCACAAGCATTAAAAATGTGAAGCAAGAACAGCATTTCGGCCACCAAATGAGTAATACCTCTGAAGCAACTCAACAAGAAGCTTGTGGGAATTTTTGTCTAGCATTATTTACTACTACAAATTACTTACAAGATCTAGCCTCTTCAGACTGCTGTGCTTGTTACACTAACAGAAAAAAAGCTGAATTCTGGGAGTCTTTTTTTGTTGTGGTGTGCTCTCACTCACTTTCACTAACACAATACGAAAGTGATGCCTAGGATTACAATAGCATGATGGAAACTTTCTCCTACACTTCAGCGAACCTTAAGAGAAAACATGGACATATGCACTACAGATATTATGTGCATTTCCAGGAACCTTGTCAAAATTGATCATATGTATAAAACCAAGACAATTAGGAAGAAAACTGCTTCATCAACTTCTTCCATTACTCATACCATAGGGCAGATGTAAGATCAAAACCAAAATCATAATTTTCAAAAGCCTTTTGAAAATTTGGCTCGATTTCCTACCTTGTCACCTTCATGAGCCACACAGAGAATGAGCAGTCTGTGATCTTTTGAGATGCAAAACGTCACCTAAAGGAGGGACGTGGTTCAGGATTAGGTCCAAACACTGAATTGTTTAATTCAAGAACAAACCACATTGCACTTTGCTTATGCATCTGCAAACAGAATAGGATATGATGAAACAGAAAACTCTCCTTGTGGTTTTGTGCATATCATCCTTGCCACTTTCATAATTAGAGGACATAGGCTACCATTAAAGTCAATTGCAAAGTTCCCATTGACTTCAGTAGATGTAAACCAGGCATTAATATTATGCTTTTCAGTTTTCTTGAGGTTTAAACACCTCATAAAATAAATTTACAGATGAACTAGTAAATGCTCACTTACAAAGAAACCTCCTAAGGAGTCCCTGAAGCTATATTTTTAAATGCTGCTATTCATTCAGTTTATATCGGACAGATTAAGGGACTGTCAAACAAGGGTGCACAGATCAAGAACAGCAATAAGAAATGCTGAAAATATATCCCAGAAATATAATTCCAAAAATATCATTTGACACATTTGACGAAACAGACTTAGAAGAGGGTTTTATATTATGCGACATATTTCACAAGCTCAGAAAACCCTATCTATTTATTTATCTGCCTATCCATTTCAGTGATCTATAAATGAAAACATGTACAGTATATGCAGCAAGTTTTTTTTTCCAGGAACCCTTTCAAAACCACTCACATAAAAATGCAAGAAAAGCTAATTGAGAAAGAGAGAAAAAGTGAGGGGGGAGAGAGAGTCTAACCGATGAGAAGTCAGAAATACTACCATTCGGAGCTGACATTTTCTTCTATAGAGCTATGTGCCCATTGGGCATAATTTTTGATCTCGCAGACTTTCCACATGTAAAACTCCAGTTGACTTCAGTGCAAATGAATGAACTGCAGGATCTAATTAAGCCTGCTGAGGTCTGAAAAACAATGTCATATGCTGCCTGAACATTTCCATGAATTTCAGAGATTTTCGAGATAGTTTGCCTAATTCATTGCCAAATAATCATCGATAAATAATTATAAGTATAATGTGTAAATATAAATAGAAGGTGAACATTAGATGATAAACAGATATAAGGAACCAACAATTACCTAATCTGACTAGATGAAGGCTTTATTAAATGGAACATCATACATAACATTACCAAAGAAAAGAGTTGTGATCGATGGATGACATTTGCAGAATCATCATGTTCCAGATACTATTGGCCCAAGCAGAAGGGCTCTTTTGGCAACTAATAACCACTTAGGAAGTGTTTGCCCGTTACCACCCAGGAGCACAGTAGTAGAGGCAAGGATACTGTCCAGCTCTCCAGAGCAGAATTCAACTACCTCAACCTGGAGACCTTGTTTTCTTTTTCTGCTGTGCCCTGCTTCACTGAGAAAATACCTTGTACCTTCTCAACAAGTGATACAGATTTCTGCAGTTACCATCCACCAATTCTTCTCAGTGCTGCTTCATCTCCAGAACAGATCCATGCTAGATACAGGGATGAAACCATATGAGAAAAAACACAGTGCAATCACAAAACTAGAATCAGTGTCTCAATGCAAGCATATGTTGGAAGCATACTGAGGCTGCGGAGATCATTCCGTTCTTCTTAAGTTTAAGATATTTGTCCATGTAGCTTGAATATTATCTTAATGAGGTGTTTTGCATATACTTGTTTTTAAAAATAAACTAATAAAGACTATTTCCACTATGTGCATCATAACCACAGAGACCCATCAACTAGGATGGTGCCTTCAGGTCCACACAGACTAATAGAGAAACAGACAGCAAAGAATCAAAGAACCGTGGACTAACTTAGGTTGGGAAGGACCTCAGGAGGCCATGTGGTCCCACCCCCTGCTCAAAGCAGGACTAATTTCAACATTAGATGTGGTTGCTCAGGGCCTTGTTGAGGTTGTCCAACTCCCTATGCATATGCAGGCTAGTGGCAAGAGAAACTATGCTGGAGGCTTGCCAACAGCACATGAACAATAAAATTTGGGAGCCCTGAGTTGCATTCCAGGCTCCCTACTCTCGGTTCCACTGCGCGGCATCACTGCAGCTCAAAGTAACACCCAGGGACAATACTACAGAGGTTGCCTCTGGTTTGGTCTCTCGTGCACCCAGCTAGTGACTGCTCAGTCATTCTGTGAGGACGGTGTATGGAAAGTCTGATCACAGGAAGGAGCTGTGCGAGGCGGAGAAGATGAAATCTCTGGAAATATTTGCTGTTAGGCTTTAGTAAATCTCTATGGAATATTTGGTAACTGTGGTTTTTTCCATGTCTTGAAACAGTCGACCAAATTGGGAAGGCTTTGTGAGGATGGCAAAAGGCACATACCTGATTCAAAGGCAGAAAAAGGTCTGTCTTTGCTCCAAAACCTTTTAAAATACAGGGGTCAGATTTTTTTTTTTACATAAGCTAAAAACCATGTTTTTTACTAGCCTTCTTCTTATAAATAGTTTAATCACTTTTCAATTCAAAAATTAAAACCAAAACAAAACAAAAACCTAGAGACTGACATTGGATAAAAATAAATTTAGTTTAAATACATTAAGTTCGGCAAAGCTCTGAAAACAAAAATGAAAACAGAATCTTTTAACAGGAAGCATTAGGAAACCTTCATCATGGGCAGAGCTACCCGTTCTGCCTGTAATATTGTTTGTTAAGCACTTTGGAACCCTTAGAAGTGAACAGAACCACAGAACTGAAGCTGCTGGACTGCATTTCTCTACTCCCCATTTCTGCTGCAGTATCTTACTGTTAATTATTGTTATAAACCGCAGCTGGCTGGTGGGAGCACCAGTCAAGTATGTTTTCCTCTGGAACTAACTCCAGGAAAAGAAAAAATTCTGAATATGCATTGCATCAGGATTAAAGACAAATTTTGAAGTTTGCTTCCAGAGAAAATGCTGGTGCATTCAAACCCTATTAATGTACAGGGGAGGGAGTGCCAAAGGACGAGAGCACTCCACAAATACAGCTGCAATTCCATGAAGTCAGAGCAAGCAGCTCCTTGCCCACAAGATGAGGTAAGTAAGGGATGTAGTGTAACAGCCCACATAACACAAACGGATCTTGCAGCTCTAACTATCTGGGCCATGAGGCCCCAAAACTAACAATATTAAACATATCATATGTATAGCTTTTGTATTCAGCTTGGATTTTATTTGTGGATTTTATCCGACAGTTCTAAATCATGATTTTTTTAAAGTATTCTCTCTACCATCATTATTATTAAGGGGTTGTTTTTTTCTGAGCTTCCAGTATGCAACATCACTAGCTGGTAAGGGATCACCGATGAACTCTCCATCCTGTCGTACTCAGCAGAGAGTTTGCTACTGGTTTCAGAGAAGCAAGATTTTCACCCCACAGGAAATCAAGGTAAGTGGGAAATAATACTCATTTCATCCAATTAAATAGTAAAGCTCACACGTTTTCAGGATCTGAGTCCACAAACATTTCCTTTTTGTGTCAGAAAAATACAGTTAGGAGGATATGTAACATAAAGTACAAAAAAGGTGCTGTAACACAGAGTGAGACAAGGGGGCCAAAGCTGTAAATTCCTTCCATCGACATGGTAATCTGTATTTGTAAAAGGCCAATACTGAGCAGGCAGTGAAAACAGAAACGCATAACCACATCACATCATTCCACTGCCAGAAACATTCATACTAATTTCCACCATCAAACACACAGTATGATTACTTAAAGGTTTTTTTAACCAATCCTGCTTATAAAAACAAAATCCTCAAGATGGTATAACTTCACATTTTCATATTCTGTAACATGAATATACACCAAATTGGCAACAATCTGTACAGTGTACAAGCCTCCTTCAGGGTCATTAACACGGAATCAACTCCTTGCAGTAAGTAAACACTTCTTTTTCTTGGTTTTTATGTTAAAAATTGAAAATTAATCTTGCAAGTCATTTTGAACCAGCAAAACAGGGTTGACAAAGCAAGCACTGTAGTCTGATATCTTTTATTAGGCCAACTTAGAGTTCAAAAATATGCAAGCCTCCTTGACCACACACAAGTTCATGTATGCAGAACTCCAGGCTGGACCCATAAAATGTATTAAACTACTTGCTTTGTCACTATAGTATATATGTATATAATGCGTATGCATACACATTTGAAAGGCTTCAGAATAAACTGTTCATTGATACAGGTTTAAAATAACAACTCTGAAGGACGTCTGTGGGTTGGTAGGTAATCGTGCTATAGATGACTGGCTTTAATAAAGAAAATTTAGCAGCACACAAAACAAATCCTGCTTCTGATTTCTAATGAGGTCCAATTCTTATGAAAAAACTCATGACACTTAGTAATAGTGTTAGCAACCATAGGTTCTCTGCTGCTAATGAGCAATGAGGATACACAGCAAAAATATAGCACTGTGTTTCACATCGAGTGTTTTACAAGGAATTACAGAATCACAGGGGTTGGAAGGGACCTCTTGGAGACCATGTAGTCCAACCCCTCTGCCAGAGCAGGTTGACCTACAGTAGGTTGCACAAGATGGCATCCAGGCAGGTTTTGAATGTCTCCAGAGTCGGAGGGTTACTAATCTTGTAATAGCTATGATACTTTGAGATGCTCTATGCAGGTAAAACCCATTCTAAATGGATATGTCTCTTCTGCATACGAATTCAAATGTTTCTAATGTTGCTATGTGTCTACAACAAGGTGTGTGCATAACCTGCTCACCACTGCTTTTCTTCCCACAAGCATGTAAACAGATCACCACCCAGTTCTTCAGCAGCTCTGAGTCCACATGACAAGCCTTCCACCCAGGGAACAGAAGGGCCAGTTGTGGGAGCCAGATACAAAGAACGCCTTGAAGAATTACAGTGACGAAGGCAACTACTCTTGTTTCTGCAAGTTCTGGCACCTGTGAAACTCTTTCTGGGTGTTTTGTTAGGCGTGCAGTAATGCCAGTAAATGCGAGCTATTCATTGGAACAAACACTGAAGAATCAGTGTCCTTCAAGCCTTTGTGCTACCAGCCTGAGTACTGCTTCGTAAATGTGAGTATCAGTGATCGTGTGGTGTCTCTACAGCCCTCAGCTGCTGGAACTCTGCCAGCACGTGCTGTGGCGGTACCTTGTGCTCTAGTTGTATATGCCTTGAGATGGGTTGGTGGATCTAATCTGATAATATAAAATGTGGCTCTGATCCAGCCTGCTAACTCATTTCGAATGAGTTTGAAGTTGATGCTACATCTTTTTAGATTTGATCCTGAACAACAAAGGCTGTTTGAGACCAAAGAGCCTCACAGATTTGCAGAAGAGCTTTGTCTGGCTAAAGCAGTATGTTCAAGAAGGATCAACATTTTGATCCTTCTACCAGTGAACTGGGTCATGGGAAAAAATATTAGTAAGTGGATATATTGATTAATAAGAAATCTGAAACCACCTTTAGAATAAATTTAAGATGTGGCCTCAGTGTTACCCTATCCACCTGAAAATAATATGGAGGATTAGACATAAAAGCTAGAATTTTATTTATCCCTGAGCTGAGGTAATGGCTACTAAAAATGTGGATTTCATTGACAGATGATTTAGTGAACATGATGACAGACGCTCAAACATGGCTCCATTAAAGATAAAAGCAACATGCTTAAATCTCATGAGGAAGGATTTTTTCTTATTGGTAGAGAATGTATGTCAAGACCTTTAGAAACCTAGGAACCACATAATGAGAAAATAACAAAGAATCGGCACTCATAAGTGCCTGGCTGAAGTTCCCACTAAATGGGCTTTGATAGATCGCTATTTCCTGACAACAAAGACACCGGAAGGATTGGCTGGATCATACCTCCTCACTGCAATCTATGATGAAAAATACTTCCTGTAGTCAAGTGGAAAGCCAAGGAGACGACTTTCTCCCTATAAATATGGTTTTTTGCACTTCTAGAGTGAATCTAGTCCAGAGACATCATCTGACAACATCAACACAATCAGGGGCAGAAGGAGGAGATGTAGATATAGTATCAGATAAAAATATTGGGACATTGTTTTCCTTGAAGACGGCAGTTTTATCAGTGACTGGGAAGATACTGACGATCTCAAAACTAAAATCAGTTATGCTTTTGCTTCTGAGAGTTCAACCTCTACTGGCTGTTGCAGTGCCAGCTGCAATGCACAGGCTCAGTCGGCCTCAGTGTTTTGTGTCCTTTACTTGTTTGGTATCAATGAGAGTAACTGAAAGGCTAGCTAAGAGCTGTCCTCCCTTTCTCCGTGGGCCTCAGTGGCAGCTGACTGTTGCTACAGCACTGGTCTTCTCGGAACACTGGTCTTGGGTGCAGCTGATGACAGTAGGTGGCCTCAGCCCTCTCATTAACAGGACACCAGAGGAGAGAAACAGACAATTCCAACATGTGGTTCTTCTCATTATAAAGGAAATGTCAAAAACTGGTCACATGAATAATTCCCCAGAATTACCTACTCTTCTCCATTAATCATAAGCATTACCTAAGGTGACATGCTTAGATACAAACATCCATATTGCAGACATCTACATTTAGATTAGAAGAATCCCACCCTAGACATCTGCATTTCAGAAGAGGAAAACATTGGTGCTTTATGGCACAGATGCACCTAGGAGGTGATACTATCATCACAGTCTTCCACATTACAAAGACTAACAATTTTGACCCCCAAGTCTTCTCTGGGCACTCACAACAAATGACAAACTGCACATTTGGGAGGAATGTGGCCTATTTCTCAAGAGCAGAACATAGATTATGGCCACCATGTCATACTTCTTTCACACATGGCTTAAAGCCTGGGAATTTCATAAAGCTTCATTAAAAGAAATTGCACATATATTAACTACTATTTTATTTATTTGCCAACAAACACAGAGAAACACCTACCATAACAAAAAATATAGCAACTATGAAGTACAGTAGTAACAAACTATCCCTAACTAATATATCCAAACAAACACTAGGGCCGATATACTTCTTTGCCAAGAACACAAAAGGCAGAGATTTGCAGAGTTTGGGACTGCTTTTCACCCTTGGATAGAGTCCTGTGCAGAGAAAGTATATGTTCTGTGATTTAACAGACTCAAAGAAAAATAAGCTTTTTTCTTGCTTTCTAACAAGATTCCTCTATAATATTTTCATAATTAAAAACTAGGAGTAGGCAGGTGAGAGGCAGAGCTGTTCCATGTGAACAAAGAGATGAGAAAGGAAGGCGTAATTGGGGCTCCTACTTCCAGTTCCTACTGCACAAGCTATAAAATTGCCATAATGTCTTTTTCAGAGAGCTTTATAATGTTATTTCATATTGTCTTCCAAGCTAGAGTTGGCCTACAGACCTCCTTTGATATGTTTACACTGAATTAAGATTAATTAATTCATTATGAACTGTACAATGAATGATCTCTTCAGCTGACCAAATGTAGACGTCTACATAAGAGTGAGATGAATTGTATCTAAGCTCCATTGATTGTATTGACTAGTTTGACTACAAAGGGCATTTAGACACCTAACTCACATGTGGACACCTACATTTACCCCAAAGGTAAACAGCTAAAATCTCTCCCAGGCCTCACAATTCTCACTGACAGATAGCTGAATATTCCAGACCAGCTTAGTAATGAACTAAATGATCTTAGCAAAATGGAAATGGTCTGAAAACAATAGGAGGCAATTCTACTGAGACAAGAATAAAGCTCTACCCTCAGGCAGCACATGAAGAATGAGGGATGATAGGCTACGGAGCAGTTGTGAGAAAAATACCTTAGGATTATAGCTGAATAAACTGAAGATTAATTAACAGTGTCATTTCATTATGAAAAAAGCAGTCATAATATGATGGGATGTACACCTGACAAGGCATATGAAGGAATCTTTCCATTCTGTTTGGCACAGGTTACATCACATCCAGTTTTGGACACTGCATATCAGGAAAGATGGAAAATAAGAATGACTGGAGGTCAAGAAAAATAAGTTATTCTCAGGCCATTTCAAGTCAAGATCCAGAAGAGGTAGCAATGGGCTTAACTTGCAGCAAAAGAGATTCAGGTTACAGATCAGGCTTGTACATATAACTTGCATATGAAAAAAGGACAGTTTTCTAAAATGATTAAACCATGAGTAAACCACCTTGAGAGGTTCTGAAATCTCCATTCTTGGAGGTCTTGGAAAGCAGGTTAGTCAAGTATCTGTTAAGGAGAACATAGGTATATTTAATTCTGCCCTGATCAGAGGGAAGGAATAGATGACCTCAGATCTTCTCTAGCACTGCTTTCCATAATTCTGTGATAACAACCCATTTTAAAGATACAGAAGCAAAAATATGACTTGTCTTTGGCTACAACAGTGTGTCATATCCAAAATTAGGACACAATGACTTATTCTTTTACATAACACCAGCCAGTAATATTGACCTATTCTTAAGACAAACACACTCTCTTTTAAATAGCAACATTTTAAAAATAGATCATAGAATCATAGAATAGTTTGGGTTGGACCTTTAAAGGTCATCTAGTCCAACCTCCCTGCCATGGGGAGGGACATCTTTCACTAGATCAGGTTGCTCAAAGCCTCGTCCAACCAGACTTTGAACACTTCCAATGATGGGGCATCCACAACTTCTCTGGGAAGTTATGTCCAATCTAAACCTACCCTCTTTCAGTCTGAAACCATTGCCCCTTGTCCTGTCACTACCAGCCTTGGTAAAATGTCTCTCTCCATCTTTCTTACAGGGCCCCTTTGTATATTGAAAGGCTGCAATAAGGTCTCCCCAGAGCCTTCTCTTCTCCAGGCTGAACAACCCCAACTCTTTCAGCCTGTCCTCATTGGAGAGGTGTTCCACTCCTCTGATCATTTTTGTGGCCTTCCTCTGGACATGCTCTAACAGATCCATGTCTGTCTTGGACTGGAGACCCCAGAACTGCATGCAGTACTCCAGGTGGGGTCTTAACAGAGCAGAGTAGAGGGGTAGAATCACCACCCTCAACCTGCTGGCCATGCTTCTTTTTATACAGTCCAGGATACGGTTGGCCTTCTGGGCTGCAAGTACATATTGCCAGCTCATGTCCAATTTTTCATCCATCAATAACCTGAAGTCTTTCTCTGCAGGGCTGCTCTTAATCCATTCATCCCCCAGTCTGTATTGATATTGGATTTTGCCCCGGCCCAGGTGCAAGACCTTGCACTTGGCCTTGTTGAACCTCATGAGGTGTGGATGGGCCCACTCCTCAAGTCTGTCAAGGTCCCTACGGGTGGTCTCCTTTTCCTCTAGTGAATTGATTGCACTGCTCAGCTTGGTGTCATCTGCAAACTTTCTGAGGGTGAAATCAATCCCACTGTCTTTGTCGCTGATGAAGATATTAAATAGTATTGATCCCAGTATGGACCCTTGTGGGACACCACTCATTACTGGGTTCCACTTCAACGCTGAGCCATTGACTCTGATTCTTTGGACACAGCCATCCAGCTAATTCCTTATCCATCTAACAGTTCATCTATCAGACCCACATCTCTCCAATTTAGAGGTAAGAATGTTGTAGGGGATCATATAAAAGGACTTACAAAATCCCAGGTAGATGACATCCGTAGCTCTTCCTTTGTCCACTGATGCAGTCACTCCATTGTACAAGGATGCAAGATAAGTCAGGCACAATTTGACTTTGGTGAAGCCATAATGTTGGCTCTCTCTAATCACCTTCCTGTCTTCCATGTGTTTTAACATATCTTCCAGGAGGATCTGCTCCATGATCTTAACAAGCACGGAGGTGAGGCTGACTGGGCAGTAGCTCCCAGAGTCCTCCTTTTTACCCTTTTTAAAAATGGGTGTGATGTTTCCTTTTTTCCAGTCACAGAGAACTCTGCTTAACTGCCATGATTTTTCAAATACGATGGAGAGTGGCTTGGAAAATACATCAGCCAATTTCCTCAGGACCCTGGTGTGCAGCTCTTCGGGTCCCATGGACTTATATATATTCAGGTTCCTTAGGTGGTCTCAAATCTGATCTTCACTTACAATGGAAGGGACTTCATCCCCCCAGTCCCTGCCTTGAAGTTCAGGGGCTTGAGAGATGTGGGAAGAGGGATTACCCTTGAAAACGGAGGAAAAAAAATTGTTGAGTACCTTAGCCTTCTCCATGTTGGTTGTCAGTAGTTCTCCTCTTATTTATTGAAGGCGGGGGGGATACTACTTGCAAACTAAAAAAAGTGCATAACTACATTATTGTTGAACCTGTAAATACAAACTGAGGAATTTCATCATTTTAATGTATAAAAAACAGTCTTGCATTTAGAGCCACATTAATTACTTAGTATAGTAAATATATGCATATTACATAGCACATAGTGATACAAAACTGTGCATGTAATCTCATGCAGTATTTTTGTATCTAAGTTGCCTGTAAATTCCCTGAAACACAGATACCCAAGAAAACTTGAAAAAATGCGGCAGTATTGTCTCTGTCATATGTAAAGATCACTTTCATTTTCTTCAGTGACTTCCCTGCAGAACAATGTGAACACAGATCCAGAAGTATGATCTCATTCTTTGACCTTTTCAAAACAGATGGGTTGGGGGATCACCATGAAAACTACAACTTCATAATCTTCCAACATGGTTCAGAAACCATGCCAATCATTTGCACTGAATTAAGGTTATTTTCTGACATTTTCAATGACCTTGTGCCCAGGGTCAAAAAAATACTTTGTAATTTGTTCTAGATGCCCCAAGCATATACCCACAACTTCTGTGGGGTCCTATGGCAATACTATGGAGTCTTCCAGGGAAGAAGGAGGAGAAGTATAAACATGGCAATTAATATTTTAAAGCCAAGTGTTCCTTTAAATCTGTGTGGGCTTCACCTGCCTACGCTTCTCCCTTCTGCAATGAATTGTCTTGCTACTGTTACCTGTTTCTTAGGAGTTTTTACCAAGTTTTAGAACTCAATTGAATTTCCCAATTCAGTTTCAGGACCGACAGTCATATCTGCATCACTGAACTCACTCGGGGGGAAAATCTAGCGTAAACAGTGTGTCTCATGCTCAGCATACTGCTATAGTGGGATACATACAGTGCCTCTTCTCTGTGCCTTGGGAAAACCCCCTTGAAAATTGTTGTTCAGCACATCAAGCTTTTATATACCAAGCCTAAAAGAGTAGTCACACATGCCACCAGACTAATATTCATGACCTTATAAATTAACAAGATCATCAGATCTATCAGATTACAATAAAATCCCCATGCCGTTTTTGGCTTCTATAATACCTCAAGTAGCAACGCAGAAGCCAGCGGTACCGGGTCAGGCACTGTCTTCTGGAACTCCATCAGTGACACTTGCCATCCGGATCCACAGATACCGTAGCACAGACAGTTTAGCTCTGTTATCAGGTCAAAGACATGCTCAGGATTTGTCTACACAAGGTGCTTTGAGAAAATTAATCTGGATCAACCAAGTGAAGTAAACCATATTGGATTTAAACTCTGAATAAGTATCTGCACAGGTGCTTAGTACTATTTAGTAAATCTGCATTAGAAATCTATTGAGATTAACTTCTGTGTCTCACAGATAGGACTCCTTGATGCCAAGAACTCTGACAGCAGCAGTTTCTTAATAGGAGCTCCCTAATGAGAGCCATAAATCCTTCCTCCTTCTTACAATTGTTTCAGGGCTAGGAGAGGCTCGATGTAAACCTGCAGTTCTTAACTAGGCAACAAGAGGAATGATGGCAGTTATGAGACAAGTGATATATCCAGCAGATAAAAAGCTCATTATTATATATGGAGTTACTATGGGAGGCATTTGGATACTGTACATTTAAATAGTGTCCTGCTGATCTCAAGCTTTCCTAATATTCAAATTAATGGCGCATTCCCAATGTGGAGATTTTGCCTCTCTTTTCATAACAATTAATAGACACCAGAAGTGATTCGTTATGCACCTGACACAAAAAGCAAAAATTGCATAACTTAACATTAGACATCTAAAATACAGATGTTTACCTCTGACATGTCAGATCATGGGTTTATCTGGGTGCAACTCCTCTCTGAAACAAATTAGATTAATTATATACTCAAAGTACCTACTTCTCTCTTCTGACTATAAAGAAGTGTGATGTGACATGGTCTATACTGCACACCTCTAAAAATAAATTATATCAATGTGTATCCAGTTTACCCTAATATTTTTTTCATCTTGGCATGCCCTGCTGAGGATGATCAAGTTAATGACTGTAGGTTTCCGATCTCTGTCTGCATGTTGTATTTCCCCTGTCCCTGTGTAGGAAATTTTCAGTGCTTTTTCATTACATATCTGAACAAAAGTCATATTTTAATGGTTTATTTTTCTTTTGGTGTGTTCCACAGATCCAACTGTTTTTCTTCTGCTACAAATAGCATCTGAATGTCACTTGACTCAAACACTAGTGTCTCAAGACACCATACTCACCTGTAGAAAAGACAGATGGAAAAAGGCTCTAGGGCAGCGTTTCACATCAGATGGCTCTTGCAGCCCCACTGCCCAGACGTGACACCACATTAACCCTGACAGATGTACTTCAGCTTATGAGCCCCACTTCTCTGGTTTGATTTCAGTCAGGTTGGTGCTTCCCCTCACAGGCAGTGCCTTCACTTGAGGCCATAGTTTGGGAACTGCTGGGAACAAGCCTCATAAAGGCTTGAATTAGGTGTATATAGTCTTTTCTGGATAAAACTAGGTGGTGACATACTAATCTAGTTTCCTTCTGCAACAGGATAACAGATGGGAGAAGCAGGAGGTGTCATATCTTGACTGTTTCTGACACTGATATGTATTATGCTTCTACCTAAGAAAGAGAAACATGGCTTAGAGGAAACTAGTGTAGGATGAGTACAAACTGGCTGGGAAGTCATTCAATAGTAGCATTTATCAATGGTTAGTTATTGAAATGGAAGAACATATAGAGTGAGATTCCCTGGGAATCTGTGCTAAATTTGGGCCTTCTCTATTTCCATTAGCAACCTGAATGAGGGAAGATAAAATAAGCTTATTTGTTATTACAGATGATCCCATGCTAATAGAGGCTGCCAGCCCGCAGCCAGCTCCAGCTCACTAGGACTGAAATTCAGATTATCCTGACAAATTGGAGAAATAGTCTTAAAAATAGGTGGCAGATCAATAGGGATATATGCAAAGTCCCGCACTTTCACACTGCACAAATACAGGCTAGGCAAGAACTGGTAAGACAGCAGCCCTGTAGAAAGCAGGTAGGAGAGCACAGCCAGGGTATAATCAACTGCGCTGCTGCAATTGATAAGCAAATAAGATAAAGCAAACCCCATAGCGGGACACATCAAGAGTAAGACAGCCTTTAGGGGACTTGAGTTGTCTTCTCCCTCAACAGCGGCAAAGTCTTAGCTGGAATACTGCATCTAGTTTGAGACATGGTAAATCAGACCAAGCTCAGAAAAAAGAGATAAGAATTGTCAGAGGTCAAAAAAAAAAATATGAACCCTATGAAAATTAAGCAAAATGACTGGCCAGGTTTAGTCTACAGATGACTATGTAAAACATGCCAAGAAAAGACTTCCAACACAGTTAAACACTGGCATAGATTGCATGGGGCAGAGGGGGTAGGGGGTGTGTGTGAAATCTCCATCCCTGGATGTCTTTACAAACAGGCTAGACAAATGGAAAAGACAGAGGGATAGAGGGTCACCAGGGCATCGGGAGAGGTTCAATGAGGGACCTCAGGGTCCCCTCTAACACTGTTTTCCAGGATACAGTCATTCTGCATCTTCTAAACTTTGTTATGAGTAGTTGTGTTTAGAGTAATTGTGCAAAGACCAGCATTTCTCATTCAGCATCCTTGGAGCTGAATGAACCTGAGCTTTTCACTTGTTATAAATTCAGTAAGTTCGCTAGTTCTCAGAGTTCAGTGCACTAAAGCTAAGGCAGTTAGACAGCCTGCTTTTATAATGCTTTCATTGAATAAATTTACAAAGCTGCTACCTAGAGTCTACACTATTGCTCAGCACCACTTTGTTAATTTGGAATCCAGATCTGGTGACTGATTTAGGAAAACAGTTCAGCTAATCCCTAGTGAATAGAAATCCTCAGCCTAAGATTGTATGGCTCACCAGATTCCCACATGTGCAAATGCAGCAGCTGCCTTGCAAAGGGAAGTTAAAATATCAAGTACAAACTTTAGGGGGTTTTCGCATGACATGCTTATTTTCCTTGCTTGGAGATCTAGGGCTCCAAAAAGAAGGAGTAGAGAAATCGCAAACTTTCCCAGTAGATGACTTCTGTAGTAAGGTGGCAAGTGCACATATGTATTCTAGAAAGCTCTTTGAGGGCAGTAATTCTGGCAGGAGAACCTTCAGAAGTACTGTTAAAAAACCTAATTCTGCTAATTAGCCTTGTCTCGTTTCTTCAGTCAGCTGATACAATTACCATGCATACCCATGTGATATCAATAACCTACATATTTTAAACTATTTCCACGTAATTGCCTTTTGCATGACAAAGCACATTCAGGCAGAGTACTGTGAACTATAATTCCTCAGTGAGAGCTTCTGGGAAGGCATTCGTTGTTATGGGAAGGCCTCTGTGCAGATTGCTTCCAGCCTGATAGGAAGCCCTTGATTGACCCACAATCTGTTGAGCTTTGGGAGACAACACGAGGCCCATTTCTTCCCTCAGGCTTGGCATGAGGTGGGCAAGCAGCTGGGACGTTGTTGAGATGGTCAGTCAGTCAGTCAGACGTATGTTATACACTGTACCCGCTGCTGCAGTAGCCATCCAAATTTAGAAATAAATTAATCAATGTAATGAAAATAACTATTTTGACAACAATGAAAAGTCATTTCTTCCTCAAAATTATTATAAACGCATACTAACTGCTCTCACATACCTCCTCCTGAGTGGTACTGCACTAGTGAATGCACCTAGTGCAGCTGAAACTAGTTTCTACTGAAGACAAGCACAAAACTTCCACCTACCCATACTCGTGAGAGCATCCCTCAACTACGATTCTATTGTCACATTATTTGCAATATGAGTTTTGAGAGCATTATGTAAGTTGGCCAGTTATACATTGATTTATATATGACCCTGGATATCTCAGACACATGCCTCCCTCTTCTCATTCTTGCTGTGCCTTCCCACCCCGCTTCTTTGCATTTTCCCCCTCCCACACTTTCTCCCGCTGTTTCTGAGATTTCTTCCTTTTCCTTCTAAATGAAGTTGTATGGGATTAACCTTGGAGGCTCTACGTACTTTTTCAACAGACTGATGCTTCTCTCCTGTTCTCAGGAGCTAAGAGATTTACTTCTACAATAATCTCACCTCTTGACAATTTCAAAATGGAGCTCAGTTCTCTAACATTGCAGTGCAGGACACTAGACCAGAACAGCTGAAATTCCTTCAGTAGAAGCAGAATATTCTTGTCTAGGCTTACTTTCTAGTAACTGCACATTTACAGGTGCAATGAGAGATCTTTGATCCAATGCCTAAGAAAAAAATGAGGCTCAAAATCTAAAGTTACTCAGATATTTACCTTCTACTACTCAACAGGAAATATTTAAACAGGAGTCAGATGCCCAAGGATCCCAGATGACATCTGGGGATCAAGGCCTGTGGCCCCCCCTGAGCTACCCAAGCACCAAATAATTCAAAATGCTCTCAGATGTGGAAAACTTTGCCAAATTTCTGAGCTAAACATAATTCCGTGCAGTGAATTAGGTTTTGCTGGTCTGTTTCCTGAAATCTGTATCAGAGATAGGCGATGTTACTGGAAATGGTTGTGTGTTACATGTGGAAAGCAAAGGTCTATACAAAGATGTGTTGATTGTGTTAACTAAGTTACAGTTTTTGTAGTGTCACATGTAGTTGGACCACTCGAGCTGTAATAAAAGGCAAGCTGCATTTACTAAAATAAGGTAACTATTTTGTGATGAGCAAATACTTTCTGAATATCATTTTACACTGACATGCTTTTAATAACTAACAAGACTTCCTTTTGATATAACACTTTATAATTTTTATGTCTTGCTTACATCCTTAGGCCATCGTGGCTATGGCAAAACTATCACATTTTATAAGCATGCTACAACTCTCCATAATCACTGTAAGTCACAGAATTTCTATGAGTTAGACAGTTTCTGGACTCCCCAAAAATGATCTTACCCAAGTAAGCTTATAAGCCAAGTAGGCAACATACAAACAAGAAGGGTGTATAACAGCTGATAAAAAGAAAAAAATAAAAAAAACGTATTAAGTGAAGAAATGCTAATCCTGAGGATGCGTTCTTCTCCTTCAGATGTTTCTCCCAACACCCTTTTGTTTCTTTGTGGGGAAGAATGACTGCAATATAAGGAAAAAGAGACAGTACAGGTACTGGTACAGTACCTATAAGCTAGATGCTACCATACCCAGACTTCAGGGACCTAGCTTCTAAGGCAGGATACAAAGTCCCAAATCAAGTGCTTCAATTTGTTGTGAAAAACAAGAGAAAATCTGGACTCTCAGAAGAGTGACAAATATGTACTTGCACATTAAGTCACGCAGAGTTAGGTGATACAACAGGCCAGGCGTGTGAAGCTTCAGAAATCTCATTTCTCTCTGGAGTTTGCATACCTTGAGGCAACAACTCAAAACCAGTTTGAATTCTAGGCTGGAACCTTGGATCATCCTTAAGCACTGAGTATTGCTAGTACGAGTGAGCATTGCAGCAGGAGCAGTCCTGTTACATTTGCATATTGCAAATCTCCCTGGCCACAAACACATACATCTCATTACCCAAACTATTTTCATTTCTATCTATGCAAATGTACATTACAGATATTGAACAAAGTTCCTCCGTACATTAGCCCCTCAGTACACAATCATTTTGGTTACTCTTCCCTGAATTCCCTCTAGAGCACTTAGTAATTTATGACTGAGAAGTAATATTAATTAATCTATTAAAATGAGGAAATATACATTCAGATGTATGCAGAGAAACATTTTTCCTTTATTTACTCTTAATTTACATCTTGATGAGTCAAATCCCCACTGTTACATTGCCAAGTCAAATAAAATTTCACCGGTGCTTAAAGTTGTCCTGTGGGATTGTACAAAACACACGTCTTTAATGAATTTGGTCTGCTAAATGCGCATGGCCAAGAACAAACTGCATTTTATATCTCTAAGCAAAAGTAATGAAGAAAACATCTTTAGAGATGCCACCGGCATTTCAGAGTGCAAATAATTTTCAATTTCAATAGATGAATATTGATATCTTTGATATAACTGTCTATATAACTCTATATAATAAGGCTAAATCATTCTCCTGGAACTGTTGTCCCACACTCACAGATACATAAGGTACTCCAGGAGCTTTCAGCTTGCTTGGGAGCTCTGAAAGGCCACAGCTGAGATGCAAACATAAGTCTACTTTCAAAAAATAATTTTTAAAAAGTTCATGGCAGGTGGTTGGTTTGGGTTGGGTTTTGGTTTCTTTTTTTGTCTTTTGCTCTTTAATTTCCAGCTAGCGGGCCCGATTCTGCCACCACAAAGGAATTGGCAGAACAAGGTCGATTAGCGGGAGCATTTCAGGCCGCCACCAAGCCAGAGGGGGAACTGCTGGTGGTGCTGCTCCGGGTGACCCGCACAGGCGGACCGGAGCCAGTGGCGCGGCGGGGCAGCAGCTCAGTGTCTCTAGGAGGGGATGAAAAAAAAATAAAAACAGACATACACCAAAAAATAAAAAACCACCCCAAAAAACAACAACAAAACCAAACCGAGGGAGGAAACCACAAGGTGTATTGGGTGCAGCTGTAGAGAAGCCAGAAGGGGTTGATGTTATCGGCCGCCTCTTCGAGCTCTGGGCTAGATATTGACTTTTACACGCAAGAGATGCGGGACGCGGACTCTTCTTGAACGCCGCAGCCCGCCAGCACGGCAGCCCCGCAGAGAGCGCACGCAGAGAGGCGGCGGCTGGCTGTCAGGAGCCCTGGGAGAGCTGCGCGGAGAGCCCGGGGCCAGCTGCCGCAGAGCCCGGGGCCAGCTCCCGCAGGCCAGCCCTGCCCCGCACCGACCTTCCCCAGCGGCCGCCCCGAGGCCGCGGTTGCCGCCGGCGCGGGGCAAGCCCGGCGTGGGCGAGGCGGGCCGGGGCCGGGGCAGAGGTTGCCCCCGGGGCGCTCCCCGCTAGGAGCTGGGGAAGGCTCCCCCCGCCGCCTCCCCCCGCCCCCGCTGGGGGGCTCGCTCCTCCTGGCGCTGCCCTCTCCCAGCCTGGCTAGCACCGCCCCAGCTGTCCCACCATCGCCCCGGCACCGTCCCAGCACCGTCCCAGCACCATCCCGGGATGTCCAAGCACTATTTTAATTGTCCTGGACTGTCCCAACTGTTCCAGCATTGTCCCAGGACAGCTCCAGCCTGCCCCAGCATTGTCCCAGCACCGTCACAGAATGTCCCAGCACTATTCTAACTGTCCTAGGACAGTCTCAGGCTACCCCAGTACTGTCCCAACTGTCCCAGCATTGTCCCAGTACTGTTCCAGGACAGACTTAGCACCGCCCCAACTGTCGCAGCACTGTCCAAGCACAGTCACAAACTGTCCCAGCACTGTCCCGGTCTTTCCCAGCACAGTCCTAGAGTGTCCCAGCACTGTCCCAGCTCCTCCGCGGGTACCCATCTTCCTCCCACGGGTCCACCCGGTTGTCTTAGGGCGAGGATCGCCCCCCGTGTACCAGCCAGGCGCCACGAAACGGAGGGACTCGGCGAGTGCAGCCCTCGGTGGCAGTCCCAGGGCCACGGGATGGGCTAATTGTGCCCAGAGGGCACAGAGGGGAAATGGAGCCGGGGGGCTCTGCCGATGGGACCCACAAATTGCTTTGCAGCTCAGCTGTAGAGGTTGCAGAGTTAGCACGCCCAGGGAAACGCCAGCAACGCTTCAGCTCCCCCGGGAAAGTCCGAACACGGACAAATCCGCAGCTCGGGGTGTCAAGTTTGCAGAAAATGGCCGAACACAAATTTGTTGTGCATTTCCCTTCCGGAAAAAGAAAAGAAAAAGAAGAAAAAAAAAAAAAAGCTGAACCCCGGAGATAAATGACTGTCTGGTGGTAAATACTGACCAGCAGCAGCAGCTGGAGACGAATCACCACACCGCCAGCATTTTAACTGCAGCGTTTAGAGGAGAGGGGGGAGAAAAGCGAGATCTCCAGGCTGCCGCAAATGCCTGCACGCCCACTGGTTTCACTGGTTCGAGTGTCTGCGAGAAAAAGATAAGAGGCTGATGCAGAGAAACAATTAAAAAAAAAAAAAAAAGAAAGAAAAGAAAAGAAGAAAAAAAAAGGAAAAACTAAGAAGCACTGATGACTTGAAAGTGGTTGCAGCCCTGCAGAACTGCTCGTCCCGACTGGGGACAGTGCAGGTGGCAGCGGGTGGCGGTGGCGGTGCAGCGCCCGTCGGTCCCCGGTCCCTCTGCCCGGCTCAGGGCGGCCAAGGGGGCACGGGGGGAGCGGGGAAAAAACGAATACCGGCCGCAGGGAGACCCCGCTGCCCCGCGGGGGAACCTGCGGGCGACGGAGACGGCTCCTCGGCGGTACCCGTGGACCACGGGACAGTCGGTGGCTAAAGGAGGGCTCCCCCGCTCCCCAAGGGTGATCGAAAAGGAAAGTCTGAAATTCCCCCAAACACACGTTTTGGTTTCAGCGGAACGGGATGGAAATTACTATCCTTAACTACCAGGTCTTGACAGTTTTTCTTGCTTTTCAGGGAGTCAGAAGTTATTTTTCGAACTGGTGTCATTGTCGTTTCTGTCTTTACGTATTTCCAATACACCGGAAAGTTTCCATCGGAGCAAACTGAACATTTTACAGTAACTACTCATTTTTCCGGAAGCCAAAACTAGCCTGGGAAGCAGATCTGGAGCGGGCTGCCGGCGGCTCTCCACCCCGCTTCGCCTGACTAAGAGCTGAGCGTAGACATGGTTTCAGTGCCAGGAGCCCCCTCCGGCACCGGCACCCCCACTGGTAACCTCCCTGGGAGCAGAATCGGGCCCATTGGGAGCTCAGTATATTCCCCGGACAAGTAAATAACCGCGAAGAAGCAATCATCTCATGTCCAAAAGGCGGTTACACTTGAAAGAAAGAAAAAAAAAAACCTAAACAGTTGTTGCTGCTTTTTTACAGCCACATTTCAGCTTTTTCCGACTCTGAAGGTTTTTTTGCTTAATTGCACCGTTTGACCTTTTGCTAGAAGGAGGTGATTCTTCGCTTCTTTCTATATGTTAAATAGCTCCTTATGTGCCGAGAGAAATAAAAGTGTCAGCAGACACCCAAGGTGCCGAGTATTTGCATTTGGTATGTTTAACGACGAGATTTAAAATCGCTTAATTTAATTATGCCAAATAGGAAGATAACATAGTCGTCTGCAGAGCTCAGACTACCTGAATTTACACCCAAATCTACACGAAGTTTGACAAGACACAAAACCCGGTAGCCCCGGTGCCACCGGGACGAGAGAGGGACGGGGGGACACATAAAAATATGGGCTTGGGGACATCTCCGAGGAAAAGGGTGTCCGAAAACAGGACGCTCAGAAACCTGACATCGAGGGGATGAGCTGGATGTTGAGTCTGGCAGGAAAGCGAGCCGTCACACAGATATTTAGTTATTATCAGCCAAATCTTTGGACTGGGGAACGAAAAGGGGAGAGAGATTTAACATTCGCGGCCGGAGAGAAGCGAGCTCCCCTTTGCCCCCGGCCCCAGTGCCCGGCAGCCCCTCTCCGGCCAGGGGCCACGGGGGCATTTCTGAGACGACAGCCCCTGCTCCTGGCCACAGCTCTGAAATAATTAAAGTTTAAAAAAGAAAATTTTAAAAAGTGAAAAATAAAAATAATAAATAAATAAATAAATAAATAAATAAATAAAAAACCAGGAAAAGACAAGTCGTCGCTGGGACACCGCTATCCAAACTCAGGTCGCTGTACTTCTTTCGCTGAGGGTTGTCATTATTTGCTGTATATATCCTCCCGCCAGTCAATCGTGACGAGCACGTTTTAAAGCCTTCACTAATTTACACAGAACAAAGACACTTTCCAGCTAGGCTAGGAAAGAAAAGAAAAGAAAAAAAACTCGGCTCAATTAAAAATAACGATTTTGTTCTTGGACAGCTACCAGTTCTTTGCTTTTACCGTCCCGGGACTTTCATTTAACCTCGCTAACACGCTGAAAGGCTACAGTCATTTTGCATACATTGCATCGTACCTTTTCAGTCCTGCAATACAGAGCAGTACCGAGCTGACCGCAGGCTGCTCAGATCGCTAGTTTGTTCAGTAAAAGAAACGTGATGATGCGCACAGGGTTAATTAAATCTTGCAGAGATCCAGCTGGTACGAGCAAAAATCATCCAGTTTTTAACACACGCGGGGTATAGACAACGATGTCTGAGAAAATAATTACGAAATTACGCAGCTCGAGATACAAAAAAAAAAAAAAAAAAAAGTTTTCAGATCAATTTAAAAAAAGCTCCGAAATCTCGATAGAAGTGACTCGTGTTAACTGCGGCTGCTGATCCTTCAGCTTCGCTTTGAGGCGCAGATCACGTCCATTCCCTTCACAGGTTTCCCAAAATCTCGCTTTTCGAGCCCATTCTGTGGGCTTGACCGCACGGAGAGCGATTTTGGGGGAACGGAGGGGGCTCCGCCGCCCGCCCTCGACCCCCTGCGGGGCTGCCCGAGCCCTCTGGAGGCGTTTAAGCGAGGGGCAGGGGGAGGCGGGCAGCTCCCGGGACTGCCCCGCGGAGCCCGGGGGGCTGCAGGACGCGGGGCTCCCGGAGAACTTCCAAGCACGTCGCCGAGGAGGAGAGCGGGATGCCGGAGTCGCTCCCGCTTCGCTGGAAGCGGAGACGCACCGTGTCAGCCCCGGCACAGCCAAAAACCCTTCTCACCCCCTCCTCCCTCACACTCCTCTCCTCCCCAGCTATATCTGATTTTTCTTTTTCTTTTTTTTTTCTTCCTTCTCCCCTGCCTTTGACATTTGGGGCTTGTGAGCAAGGAGGGCTGTGAAGTTGCGGTTACCACCGCTCTCTTTCCGTGACACCACGGGGGAATTCTGGGGGTTCTTTGAAAAGATATCAGGCAGGCGAAGGCGTTGACTTTATTTGGTGATGGTTGGCAGCACCCGCCTAGCGCAGAGCCGGAGGTGGCTGCGCGACCGTGGCTCATCCCCACGCTGAGGCAAGCGGGGACGTCCCCCCGTGTCCAGCTGCAAACCCATCTGGTATAGAAACGGGGCTTAGGAGAGGTACCATCTCCCCACAGAGAAACTACCCTTCCTCCACCCCCAAAATCAGAGCCGGCGTTTTTCTGCCCCCCTCCCTGCTTAGGGGCGCGGGCAGCTGCTTTCGGTCGCTATCTCCAAATTTCGCTGGTTTCTTAAGAAGGCAGGCTGAAATACCGCTAGTGCAGGGAAGGCACAGCTGCTAAAAGTTATTAGTAAAGAGCATCAAATCGACTCCCCACCACTGCTGTGAAAGTTGCTTTTTTAAAAAAAGTAAAGGAAAGAGATTGAATTTGATTTCTCCGTCCCATTTTGAAATGCGGTGAGTTGCCGCCCGTGGCCAATAAAATCCTAAAAGTTTGCAAAAATGATAACAGCACCAAAAGCAGCGCTCAGAGCGGTGTGCAAACCCGGTAAACTCCTGACCGGAAAATCCAGGCATTCGGAGCTGAGTTTTGTCGTTTCAGTTTGCCTGATGATGTCAACGGCGTGTCGATAACTAAGAAGCGAGAATTGAGGGGGAGCGGCGGGGGGCAAGGGAGAGGCAGCAAGCGCTTCTTTCCAAAAGGCGGAGTTTTTTGAGGTCATTTCATCTCGACTCTTTCGTCATTTTGAATATAAAAGAAAGCTGACTGGTTGATTTTCCCAGTCCCTCGCCCGGCTGGAGTGATGCGGTAACTTCGCGCACTGATTACTTTAATCAAGATGTTAAAACGTTCTTGGTTCTTCCCCTGAAGCTGAACGTGTGTTTTATAAAAGGTCGGTGCAACCGTCCGAGCTCGCTGCAAACTGGATTAAACTATGAGTCTTGAGAATGTGGACATTTGGAGCTTAATCGTTCCTACTTTTATATTACATTACAGAAGGAATATGGGAAGCTGTTTGGTAAGCTTTTGATAGGAACCTCAGAGTTTCCTTGTCTATCTTAAGAGCAAAGCAGGGTGCAACACGTAGTAACTTTTCCCTGTAAGGCATCTATTGCCCAGTGCAGGAAACAATCGCTATCCCTTCGGAAAATAAAGTACAGCTCTTTAAAACTTGGGAAAAAAAACAACCCCTTGTCCTCCGCTTAAATTATCTTTTCCCCTTCACAAACCAGCCAGTAAACCACCACCACCGAAGCAGGCACGCTGCTCTGTCCGCAAACCTGAAAAAAAAAAAAAAAAAAAAAAAAGAAAAAAACCAAAACG
>VFFE01007195.1:736446-783571 GCA_008921705.1 Burhinus oedicnemus
TTTTGTTCTCCCCCCCCCCCCGCCCAGTTGTTTTAAAAATGCAGCCTCATAATTCCTCATGATAACAAACAGTTTTTTCTGGTGATCATAAAGGCCTATGCTATGAATTTCTACATCTTTCCTTTAAAACTCTAAACACATTTCTATCTTTTCAGTTGTAAAGGGTGTTACTAACTTACATTTGGAAATTTGACTGATACAGACAGCATAGTCTTCCTGGTTCTGCAAGCAGGCAGTTCCAGTGTTTCAGCTTTTGCACAGTAGCACTTTAACGAGCAGCAGCCATGCATAACTAACAAGACTGCAACTCCAGTTGCTGCTTTTTAGAAGCCTGTACCCAGCTCTTAAGTTATCTGAAATGTCCATTTTATATTGTTCCAGCCATATGACAAAACTATTAACAGCAGGAAAGTGAAGTAGTTATTCATGATGCATAAGATACAGGAGGAGAAAAAAAGTTTTAAAAAATGGAGCCTGAGGCACAGGAGGAAAGCAGCACAAGCTCCAGCTATCCTTTTATAGTAACTGGTGTTTTATGGAAAGTGGAAAAGAAAACTCTCTCTTCCTTCCAGCAGCTAGACAGTGATGGTATGACCCTTCTAACTGAAGACTGATAGCATTCTTGGAGAAATCTTTATGCAGGTTTCATTTCTAGTATCTGGAAATGAGAAGTATTGTTTTCTCCAGTTCCTTCTCTTGAACCTACTTCTGGATTCTGGGTCTTACTATCTAGCTATATTGACGGATGTCTAATAGAAGAGTTTTCAATTTGGGCATTAATGTTTCATAAAAAGTAATATATTTTTCAGAATTTTTTAAGGTACTGTAGTAGTTTTCATGACTATTTTCTACATGTACAGTTAACATTATGACTACTACAATATGTATAGGTGGTATTAGTTAATCAGGGCATTACTGTAAAATGTGTACATAATGTGTATACAAGACACACCTAGTATAGACTTAAAAAGTGCTCTCAGTATGGATTACAGCTACAAATAAATCTTTTGTAAAAGATGAATGGAAATTAGGAAATTAGTAGTAGTTAATCAGATGAGAAATAAGCCCTTTAGACTGCATGAAGAAGTAAAAAATAAATATGCCGAAAACTAGGCAACACTAGCTGGCAAAACAGAATACCAAAACCACTGTACTTTTTCAGGACTCTTAGTATCCTTGTTTCTGGCTGAATGTGGTATATGCATGAACATCCTTTCTTATAAAATAATAAATTTCACAAAGATTCCACTGTATGACAGTGTACTGACTGGCTGTCACAACTACTGACTAAATATTAATTTTGGTAGTCTTTCCAAGTTAAATCTATGAACTACTATATCTGGATAACTTTTAAATCCCTACCCACAAGTGAAACTCCAACAAACTGATTTCCTGACTTGCACGTTGCCTATCCTTGTTTGTAAAGATTTGTTCAGCAATTTACTTGACTTCGTCATTTTTATTAGTTGGTTAGAGAAATATTAAATAGTCTCTTTTGCTTTGGAGTTTATTTCATTTTAGTTTTACAACACTAAACAGCGCGATAAACACCGCAAACTAACTAGAAGGAGCTCCACGTTAGTGCAATCACTTCTAGTTTCGTAATTCCTACAGATTTTTATCCCTTACAAGCATTAGAGCAATGATTTACATACCAGTGAGGGAAAATGAAAATGAGGGGGAAGCTCATTACAGCCCTGTAAGCGTACTTAGTTTCTCCTAACAGAGACTAGATTAAACCTGGCCTATGTCACAAGAACTGTGAAGGGTGAGAGCAAAGGGTCCTTTCCCATAATGCTCACGCACAATTAATGCTCTCTCCACTCAACAGAGAAAAACAGACCCAAAATAGGAAGGAGGATCTGGGCTACTATTCTTTCACCTTCGCTCCCCACCCCCACCCTTTGAGCTGTAAAGAAAGGATCAGGTTGCACTATTTTAAAAGCTGGTGCAGTACGCACACTTCCTCAGTATATTGGAGAGCACTGGGAGAAAATCTCTCTCAGAGCTCCCTGCAGGAGCACATACTGCTTCACAACATCCTATACTCAGGACTGTGCCATATCAACAGAGCTAAGCCTGTGATGAAAACTTCCCCTGTAAACGTATGATATTTTTAGGGTCGTACACAAATAAGAATATTATTGAGCTAACTTACCTTTGACACACGGTTTTGAAAGCTTCACGCTTGACACAAGTCATAAAAACCAAACTATCACAATAGCTCAGCACTACAGGTAAAGTAGACCTGTAAATAAATGAAAAAAGAAATTAAGCGACTTAGCATAATTTCCTGAGCACGCTTAAATAAACTGGATTGATTAACACATTAAAGAATATAATTGCTATCTCATCCCACCATCTGACCACAGATTACTAGTTTCTGTTCCTACAGCTGATGTTAAATGTATATCAAGGTGGAAGATGGATGGTGTTTTGGTGTTTTGGCCAAGGTTTGGAATGGGAGTTCAAACAAGGGCCATAATCCTGTCCCCGACTCAGAATTCCACCAATGGCTTTTCGATTCTAAGACAGGGACAATTAAAACTGTCCTACCTCTCGCTGAATCTAAAAGACACCCAAAAGCTACATACACTAAAGTTATAAAAAGTCTAAGATAACCTAAGATCTGAAATAAGCGTTTAGCAACATTTTGTTTACCTGTGTATTTGTCTTTTCAAAATATAGAAGTCATAGTTCCAGGGGCAATGAAGGTGCCTACTGAATGTCAAAAGGCTAATCCAGATGGGAAGATGTTCCTTAAAGGAGTTCTCATGCTGTATCACATCTCCACATATAAGAACCAAAAATTACGGTGATTGAAATCCTCACCAGTCTTCCACACTCTTCACGTAAGATATGAAGACCTGACTGGGAAAGGTCACTAACAGCCTCCTATCTCACCCAGGGAAGGATCCTTCTGTAGGAATTGTGGAAGGAAGCCATAAGCCTCCTCCTGTTGGAACAGGGGAAGTTTTGGGTGCAGCGGAAGAGTCTGCACAAAGCACTGCGTAGTTGTTGGGCTGTGAGGCCGTGGCACCCAGAGGCTAGAAGAGCTGTATCATTATGGTATCATCTGTCAAGTGGCCCAACAGTGAGAAGGTATAAATGCCGTTTAATCTTGCCTCAGCCACTTCTACCTGAGCTCTGCAAGTTTTAAAAGGAACAAGATCTAATTCCAGGCTTAAAAAAATGGTTGAGATCTATAGATAAAAAGCTGTACATTAGATCTAGGTATTACTATTGTAGTTGTTAATAATACGTGATTTCAACATACAGACTGGCAGACATTTCATTTGAACACAAGAATTAAAATAATGACAGGTTGTGTCATATGACAACAAATTTACAAGTAGTAGCAAAACTATCCCTTTCTTATGCACAAGATTCATCATTCTAGAGGGAAAGCGTGCTGGAAATATGCAAGAGGCATGTGGAAATGGAGGGAAAAATAAGAAAAGAAATTTAATGGAAGATGCTGAGTTGGATGACCGAAGTCTTCATTAAATAAGAAAACAGTATCCTATTTACTTCCTGATGCTGTGTAAATGAATGAATCAAAGCCCACACATTCTCTCGCAAATCGTGTCACAAGGATTCTACCTCTCTGTGCCCCAGGGGTCATGAGTGACCATGTACCGACCCCTAACAGACTCCTGCTGCCTTTTCTTTAATACAGCAAGCATACACGTCTCAAACCACTCGAGCCCATATGAGTGCTATACATCGCATGCTGCCTTCCCTTCCTTTTTTTAGTTTTAGCAATATATACCCCCCAAAAGAAATTTCCTATCATCTTTTATGTCTCTCTGCAGTCTTTCTTGCACCGAGAGATTTCTTGACACTTAAGCAGACATATGTTAAGGTATAAGGAAAAATATAAAAAGATAAGATTATTTCAGGGAGAGACTCAGCAGCTTTTCAGAAAAAGGAATACTTTATTTCAAAGAAAATAAAATCTTCTTCAACTGGAAGAGGCTCATGTTTATATTATCACTAGAACTTCTGCTGAAAGGGGAAGAAACAGTAACTGTAGACAGTAGTTCAAAAGGAAGTTCTGTTACAGTACAGACCAAAAAATTTAAGTTCTTATAGTGTACAAAATATGTGATCAGTGCTGAACTCTGCATTTGCCTTAAATACCGAGTTGTGAGTGTGGACTGCTCTTTCATGTGTCCAACAGTCTTAATGCTGAAACCTATACAAGGAGATAATTAATACAATAGCATTCACCAAGAACAAAACTGCGATATTCTTTCATTGAAACTTCTCCAGCTCTAACAAAGACAGCATTCAAAAAAAAAAAAAAAGGGCATTTCAAAGACCACTGTAGATGCTGGACATAGACTGATTCTTGAGTTAAAGACAGACATCCGCTAGCCAAAAGGAATAACTTGACCAAAGGAGAAACTGTCAAGTTTCAGACTTTCAAGTTTGAGACCTCTAATTTGAACTTATCTACGTTTTCACACATCAGTAGGTTCAGTGGAGTTAGAAATATCCAGTATGTGTAATGAAAACAATCTCTATCAGTGGATACAGCATGAACATGATAACATATGTTTTCCAAGCCTAGAGCAATTGTCAAGCAATTACTATTTGTCAAGGCAACACACTTGATAGCCAGGGTCATCTAACCCTAGGTCATCTCCTTCTACCTTACTCTGAGGCAGGTCGCAGTAACTCAGCTGCCCAGTGTTCTTTAATTTGCTCTGAAGGTAAGTTGCAGAGGCAGGTTTCTCTCCCCACAGGCGGGGAGAAAGCCGAGGGGGGCCGAGGCAGCGGCAAGGGGTGCAGTTACTGCACTGTGGTGGCTTACACAAGGAACAGCTGCTGGGGTTTTGTTCCAAGGGGAAGGAGGGCCCGCGCAGGTCAGAGGGGACTCCTGGACAACTGATGATTAACCAGGGCTTTCTAAAGCGGCTGCAAGGCCCATATTGTGTTTGTTTAGGACCCAGAACTACAAGTGCATGTTATCAACAGACTGGGTGGATTGGTTTGTGTCTCTGGAGTTAAATTATCAATTCTAACTACCTTTTAAAACAGAAAAGAGGAAGACTTTGTCTTACGCAGTCTATTTTTGTCCCATTTTACATTGGCTTCTTTTTTTTCTTTTTCATTTTAAAGGCCTTTATTCAACTAAATATACCCTCTTTACAAAATATGATTCTTTTTTCTATCAACATTGTTATTCCATGCCCGTACAATTTTTACTTAATCATCTATATAACTAACCTCCAATTCTTAATTTTTACATTCTATGATAGAAAATTTAATAGCTTTTCTTTACCACATGATTCAGTCTTCCAATTATAATTTGTAAACTGTGTGTAGATGGAAAATGGAATTCAATTAAAATGTAGCAAAAGAGCACTTCATTTTTTATCAGTTAAATTAAATAACCGTAGATGTACATAACATGTAAGAAAAAAAATATCAGAACGTACTGCACTGAAAACTGATTTATGCAACAAGGACTAATCACTGCTAGTTGGTGAACTTAAGTGATTGTTTCTGGTCAGCGCGACCTTCAAGACTTTAGAACTAGTACATCTCATCCTCTTACAGTTTTCATTCATGGACCCGATGAGTAAAAATGAAATTGCTTGCTTTTTCATCTCCCAGTGGATTTTTCAATTTTGAACATACTAGTCATTAATATAAAGTAGATGAGTACATTAAAAGAGAAAAAAGCTATCAGAAGTAGGTTCAGCATTCTGTAGGTTATAGTTCCAACTGCTCTGCCAGTGACTTCCACTTTTTTAGTGGTTTGACTTTCTGTAAAACTTTGGCATCAAAAAATGTGTTGCATAGTATTTTTATTGTGTTATTTTAAAATACTATAGTAAATTTAACCTTAATACAGGCTGCCCTACTTCCATACTTAATTTTAAGTGGTCTCGTTAAAAAAGAAGCATTTAATTTAAATAAAGCATACACAGAGAACTCATTAAACATATATTAATCATTTCAGGAGGCCACACAAGTAATAGAAAATGTGGGTCCTTTCTTTTCTGATTTATCAACTATTTATGCTATAGTATATTCAAAACAGAATGGGTTCCTACTGTGCCTGCTGGTGTACATACAAAGTTAAAGAGACAGAGCCCTGGCACAGAGGTTTGCCTTCATTTGCTCAACACCTGAGGTGCTAAAAGTAAAAAGCCAAACAAGAGAAGCTTTTTTTTTTTTAAAAAAGCACTGGCTGTTCAGGTGCAGATTTACCAGCAGCAGGAGGCAGAGGGTGAAAGGATGCTATGAAGGGCTCTAGATCCTCCCCTGTTTCTCCATCCCTTCCTGTTCTCCTCTTCCTTGAGCTCTAGCTGCGTTCACCTATGCCTGTCTACTGAAAATTGGAAGGACTTTAAGCTAACTAGGGAACTGAACATAAGCATCGACCACCTTAATCTTTGCTAAATATAGAGACTTCCCATTGAATTTCCTTGTCCTTGCTAAGTGACTTAGAAGGATAAACCTACTATCAGGACAACTCCCCAAGTTGAAAGGAAGAGAAGGAAAGTTATTTCTGAGAATGTCCAAAGGTTGTGATCCTGGCTTGCTGAATTCTGGAACACGATTTATAGATTTGCCATTACAGATCTGTGGATTTGATTTATTCACTTAACAACGTTTAGAATAAAATTGCTCCTCCCAGATTACTGTGATGGAAACAACACTATCCCATGGATTTTCTATTATTTTTTCTTCCTTTTATTTTTGGTGGGCTCAAAGATTTCCTTTCTGTAGTAGAGAGAATCCAAAGGCCAGCATAAGAAACAAGAAAAGTCACTACTCAAAATTACAAGGGTAGCAACAAGTTTCTAAAGAGATAAAGATGAAGTAAGTTTGGTTTAGGTAAGGGCATGATTAAGTGAGGAAAAAGAAATGAGGTAGAGGCATTTCATTAACATATGCTATAAAATCTTTGAAATACCACAGACTACACAGTTAGCAAAGCTGCCAGTGCAGTAACAGGGAAGAGAAGGACTGCCTAAGGTTGGTTCTAGTTGGTTGAATTTAAAGAGGGGCAAGTCATGAAAGTACTTGTTTCATTTTTGCAAAGACTGTGAGTAGGCCAAGATTCATAAAGAAACCGCCTTTTAAGAATACAAGAGAGGTCAGACTGGTTCAGGCCAGGCATACACTTGGCCAGTTTACATATCTCCAACAGCAGACATAAGCCAACTCTTACCTAAGTACTCTCTCGGAGAACAGCAGGACCAGGACAAGCACATTTGATATTGCCCACGGGTTCCAGCATCCAACTTTGTTTTAGCTCGGAGGGTTTCCTGAGCCTGATGTGGTTTATCTAGTCAGTGACCTTTACTAGATCTCTCTTCCAAGGTCCTGTGCAGTCTCTCCTTAGATCTATGTGAACTTCTTTCATCCATATTGTCCAGGCAAAGAATGCGATGAGTGTATTACTCATGGATACATAAAACAATATAATTCATTGTATTATTTGGTTTGAACCTGCCTACTGCCAGCTTCATCTGATGCACCCTCATTTTTTTGATAGAGAAGGTGAATAGTTGATCCCTGTCCAGCCCTTTCACGTGTGATTTTAAAACATTTATTGCTGTTTTGAAGAAGTGTTAAAGGGGTGCTGTAATTAAAGTCTCTGAAGAAGAATCCACTGCCCCTGTGCTGGAAATCTATTTCTTCTTAGCTCTGCCAATCAACCACCAGTTTGCCTGCTATCTGTGGCAGATGCTGAAGCTGCTATTGCACAGAAGTCCTTCCAAGATCCTGGGGAACTGGAAGCTTAGATGAGCACATTCTGAGAGAGCCATTCTTTCCCACTGTTAGGGAAGATGCATTAGAGGAAAAGATGCAGTCATGCATATTGTGCTCTTAAAACCCTGCTGGTCTTTCTGCAAGCAGAATCTAAAAGAATAGTAGGGAGTGGAAATGAAGAGAAGAAAATTTGCCAATCCACAGAAATCAGCCCCATTCTAAGAAAATTACTTGCTAAGAACTAAAGCTCAAGGAATCAATGTAAACTTTATCTGAAAACTGAAGTAGAAAACTGAAGATAAAGTAGTTCAAGCGTCCTCTAACGGAGGAGAGCATTGTTTCTAGGGTTTGGCAGTAGACCTTAAGCAGGCACAGTTAACATAATAATTAAACCAGCAGAAGCTTGTGAGAGTTTCCTATTATTTCAGTAGGAGATTCATAACCCATGCAGTATAGTCCCATTTTCCCTGCTATGTGTTTCACAAGGCACAGGAATATTTCTCAAGCAGGCAGGAAGCCAGTTTCTATTAGTAAAAATTTAGACAGATAGGTGAGACAGGTCTCCATTCTTGGGTAAAAAATATAAACAAAGGCCTTTCAGAAATCTTACTACAAGGTAACGTATATTGTATATTTGTGCAGAAGAAGACAAGCAGCTATTGCAGAAAAATGCACCCTTAGAGAAATTATGTAAACTCCAGTTAGTGTCAAAGTTATTAAACAGTCCCGTACTATTGAAGTAGAGGAGGTTAAGGGAGACTGATGATGCTTGGATACTCAAACAGAAAGTCTTTTCATTTAGGTGCGCAAGTAACTCCAGTTAAAGTGACTCTATTTGACACAAAATGATTTGTACCGTTGCAAAAGAGTTTCTGTCAGCAGATTTCACCTAGGCAATGCCCAGTCTATCAGCTATAATCATACTGGGTTTGGCTGCAGGATCTGCTTATTATTTCGGAAGACTATGTTTGGCTAAGCAGGTAAAGAGATAGTACTGAAAGTTTCACAAGACGCAAAGAAAGGTAAAAAAAAAAAAAGGCATACAAACCCCATGTTATTAAACAGGTAAACATTTTTTCAGGAGGTCTCAGCATTTCTCTAGTTAGAACAGGACACCTATTTGTGTCTGTTATGAACAGGCGCACATTTAGCAGGCCCCATTTGAAAAAGGTAACTCTGGAAGACAGGTCATTGCTGTTAACTCCCTGCTACAATGTTTAGATATGCTGAAGGTTAGAAAGGTTCAGAGCCCCTAATGTTACCAGCTTTAACCCCCAATGTTGCCTGGTTCTCACTGGCTTAATTCAGAGCCATATGTCACATAAAAGTTCCTGAAGATGGTCTTGCCCCTCATTGGCTTGTTGACAAAACACATAATTAATTACCACATTGACTATCAGCACTTGTTTGGTAAGTCCCTGAAAAACAAAACCAAATGTACTTTTTGTTCAAAGCAGAGGGTCCTGACGCTGAGATATTTATATGGAGACAAAGCATCCCCTGAGCATTGCAGAGATTTTGAATATGAGCAAATCCCTATCTCTGAATAGACCTGTCTGTCACCCAGACCTTTGCTACATTAAGATATGAAGACGACATTGTACTGAGTATCGTTTGTTCAATGTTTAATGAGGAGAGGGCTTCTTTGTCTACCATAGACATATGATGGAGCATGTACCAGGTAGCTGCAAGGCTGTGGTTTCAGTCAACTTTGTGCACAATGTAGATAAAGTACAGAATGTTTTGTGAGAGACTATAAATGCTGAGATGTTTTCACTGATCTTAAAAGGTGACCTAGAAGCTGATTTAATTGACCTGTTACTGTCTGGATCTCTCCTCTGGGAAGCAAATAGCTCTTGCTAATATTATGTGTAACAGCAAAACCATAACCAAGTGTTTCAAATCAATGCTGCTGGTTTTGTAAGTTTGAGAATTATTGATCACACAGTTTTAGACCTGTGTGAAGTGAATCAATCATCTGTTGTGGTACTACACTTCAGTCCTTTATCTTCTGAGACAGGCTGTGATGACGGCTGCTTTTTCTGGGAGGAGGCAGGGTGAACACAAAACCAACAGAAAATTCCTGCTTGGTTCACAAGAAAGACTGAAGGGTAGCACTCTTTCATGCAGTCCAGTGTTCCTATGAGGAATCTAATGTCTTTTCTCTGCTACATGGACCCCCATGTAAAAATGGACATCTTGCAGGCTGGCAGTTCAAAATCCCTGAGGATTAGTGATTGGTTAGGAGATGATGGATACTACTCCAGTCTGAATTTGAAATAGCAAATGAAAGTGCTGAGGCACTGATAGTTGACACTGAACTGCTAGCCCCATCACCCTTCCTGTGAAGTTGTAGATACAGAAGGCTCTGACACTGATTTGTAATGGTACATTTGCTTCTGCAATCAGTCATAGAAGGGAATCTATTTCTGGTGTTTATTGTTTCTAATAAGCCGGATAGCTTGTTAGAGAATAAGAGAGAGAAAAGCCACGAGACCAACAAGTCACTCAGCATTATGTACAACACGGTACTGAAAATACAAAGACAATCTCTACTATCAGGGCTATAAATACATAACGCACTCAACACAAAGCCAGTCACTATCAAGGTCCCTGCAGGGAGCATGAAAATAAAATGGGTCTTCTCACGCCCTGGACAGTACACCTGGAATACATGAATCAAAGACATGCCATATTGCTGATGAATTTTTTTATCCCTTGCTACAAGTATGGGCAGCAACTTGTGCTGGGGATCATGCTCCTCTTGTCTCCATCAGACTTCTCTGCTAATACAAGTGGACCCTGGTAATGGACATGTCCCAGAAACTTAGAATCACAGCTTTTGGGACACTAAATAAGAGACACTGTCTTAAATCATAACTATAGCTTTACTTATGGAATTTAAAAATAAATTGATTCCAGTTCAAGGGAAGTCTTTTCCCTTCCTCCCCTGCTGTATGTTTCTTCTTGGAAAAAGCAAATGTTACTATGCGACATGTTGCTCTCTGAAGAACCACATTAGGGAAAATCTTAAACCCCAGTAACTTACAACTCCTTTATCCATATATACAGAGATATATCTAGTATGTTAACTCAAACTGTGTTTTGCTAATGTTCATAAGGAGACTTAATTTACTGCATTAAATTAATTATACTATTACATATAAAATTAAATGAATCACACAGTACGTATACTGCATTATTTCCACCTCTGTGGTATGATGGAAATAATGAAATCATGGATGTTTGTACTCACAACTCTAATTAATGCCCTGAGGATAGTGGACATGAAGGTGCTTCAAGCAGTAGTCTGCTGATCCATCTAATGGACTCTGTTTGTCCATATAATTTGTCCTTGCACTTATGGGACACGTATACACCAGCAATGAAATCCATCTACACAACCACTCAAAGAAGCAGCCAAAAGCATCCCAGATGAGTTATTCATGCTTTTTGTAAAAATTGGGCAATTAAAATAATTCTCTGTGCTTTGGCCAACTTATATGGAAAACTGGGCTATACAAATCAACACACACACAAACTGCATTAAGAAAGCAACCATCTCTTTATATTGTGACTGTACATTGTGATATTAGTCTGGAGAGCCCAAAACTACATACAAATACACTTTCTAGTACTCCAGAGAAAATATTTTCTTAATTTTGACATTTTCTTACTTATTTGTCAAAATTGGCCAAAAACTTCCACACTCTTAAATGGTAACACTTACACTTTCCAACCTATATCCATCCGTACGATTGTCTTTCTGAAGTACAGTTTCTACTACTTTGTCCAGTCCAACTGTGGTTATGTTAAATAAAGGGATTACCACCACTTTGAAACATTGTTAAAGCTGCTAAAATAGAGTAACTCAGAATAACTGCACACCATGTTTTCCCAGTTCTACCTCCAATTATACATTCTCCTGCCAACTTAAATAAATATTATATCATTCAGTTTCCTTGTATATGGTTGTTTACCTCACTTAATCAAACTGAATACATTCTTTTTCTTCCTAACCACCCTTTATTCTTACTGAGCGTCCTTACTTAATCTGTAAAATAAATGATAAATTTACTGGCACCTTTGAAAATGGGGGTTAGATCCTCCTATATTATTAGGTCTATATTTTTCTGAGTATCATACTATCCAAAATAGACACAGGCACCTTGCTCGGGGTTGATTTCTGTAATAGCTGCATTGGGCCTCTGAAGATATGCAGGAAAACTAAATTTCTTATCATAATAGATTCCCTCTGGTTAAGTGAATATTTTCTTTAGTCAGCAAAAATTATTTTTAAACGGTTCAATAAAATATTAAATGGGAAAGCTGAAAATATAGTTTGCATTTTATAACTTTAAAATGAGAAATATAAATGTGAATTTTCAATTAAAAATTATTAAATTAATATAGAGGTTGAAAAGCAAGTTCTGACAAGTAAAAACAGACAACCTTACATTTCAATTGTAAGTAAAAGGAGCCTTAGTAGTTTTTCTCATTTTTCTCAATTTGTTCAATTCATTAAGGCATCTCACAATTTAAAACCATTATTCTCTCTTCATGTAACATCTTGGATCATAAACTATTTCTTTGACTTTCATGAGAGTCACGTCATTCAACTTTCAGAGGCCTTTTTAAAGCAGTATTTCACTTCTATCCAGGAATTATATTTTCCTATCCTTGTAAAAAAGTGTGAGTTAAACATTCTAAAGTTATTTGCTAGACATGTTCCTCCAAAAGCTTCTCTGACCTATACCATTTTTCTTCTACATAAACTGTATTAATATAAAGGTGCAGTGGTATGTGATTCATATTCTTGAATACTTCTATTCAAGTTGACAACAATCATTCTCCAGGTTGGCTTGTATTATAAAGGTTTTAAGACTTTGGTGGTCTCTTTCTACGTTAATTCTCAAATAGCATAAGTAGATGTCTCCTACTTAAAAAAAACCATACACCAACGCCAGGTAAATCTAGATGATTCAAGTGCAATATTACATTGAAAAGTTATACTGGAACCCCTTGGTTCTTTATCAAGATAAAAAGATAGAGCGAGTTACAAAAGTGAAGGGGTGCTACTTCTCTTACTTAGATCTTCCTCTCTGGGAGGTTAACTGAGTGAAAGCCACTTGATTATCTGTACACTATTCACATTTTTAATACAGCTGCTTCTAATAATTGAAACATTTCTAACACAATTTGAGGGAAGAAGGTGCAATAAAATGTCCATTTGCAAATGCTCACAGACTTTCCTGTCACAGACTCAATACAAGAAAAAACACTGGAAGATAAACACTTTAATTTGATGACTTTAATTATTGTTTGACATGAACACGTAAGTCCTTAAGCAGCTAACAGATTGTCACTGTAATAAATATAAACGGTTTTCTCATCATCCTTTAAACTGAATTTCTTAGAAATAACAGACATGCTAGCCAGTATTCTGAATAGACTGAATTCTGTAGGTATTCTGAATAGGCAAATGATCTTCATTCCTTCAATATCCTTGCTCTCTTTCGTTACATATTTTATCCTCTAACAAAAGCATACACACAAATGATTCACATTATAATCAAGGCCACGAATGTTGGTGACACGAACCATACATATGCCTTAATGTTGTTTTTGAGTCCAGGAAAATAAAATATCTTGAGGTTTGGAGCAGAAATACAAGTGATACTTTCTAATATTACTAACTAATTTCACTTTAGGGTTGCATTATCACAGCACAGATACTCAGTTTCATTTTTATTACTAACAGGCTTTAGTTATCACAGTAAAAATAGGCTGTTAACCACAGAAAGTAAAATTCATCATCAAAGTTCTGGTTTTGTTTAGGAATCAGACTTTTTCAAATATTCTGTCAAATAATAAACTAGTTATCTATATGTGACTTAAAAGAAACTACATGTGTTTTGAATGCAAAATATTCCCCCATAATATCTACACAGATATACATACCTGAAGAGCATGTGCTATATAGAATTAGAGCCAAGGAAAAAAGGTATTGACAATGCTGAAACCAGCTTCCTGCCCAGAGGATCAAGTAGTGTAAGCAGAGTAATAGTACTGCTTGCATGAACAGGTAAAAATGCTTTATCCTTATCAACGATCTGTAAATAGAAATTATATGTATATGAACTTTAAAATGAAAATAAGCGAACACGAAGATACAGAAAGGCATACAAAACACAAGAATACATCTACTGAAAAAAAAAAAGATACCTGCATTTTTGGTGATTTATCATATGTTCAGACTATCCAATTTCATCTCCACATTCTGAATTTATTTTTCAAATTACTTCTTAATATTCCAGATTAATTATTGAGCAGAGCCAAAAATTATGAAAGAAGAGCACTGTGATGACAGAAACTTTTTTGTCTAATCTGTTCTAAATTGCCAGTGAGGAAGATGCTGCAGCATCGCCAGATAGCCTGGTTCCAGTCTTTGACTGTCCTTGTACTTAAAAGGATTTTCCAAATATGTAGCCTGTTCTTCTTCACTGTAAATGAAGATAATTTTTTCTTGTCCTTCTACAACTGGGTACAAAAGACAATTGATGACCATCTTCTTCACAATAATCTTCAGATGTCAGATTATTTCCCTCAGTCTTCTCTTCTCTAGACTAAACAAATACAACTCTTTCGAAACATTCCTTACCAATCTTGCTTTCCAAAAACCTTTTCACTCATGTTATCTCCTATGGATTCACCTTTACCTGGAAATCAAAATTATTTTCATTTTCCAGACTTTATTTTAGCACAGAGATACAACGATTTTATTCACTGACTTTTATTCTGGCCATTTTGCATGAGTGTTCTTTCATTTTGCTTCATCTGTAAAATCAGGCAGTATCAATGTTATTTGCAATTTTGTGGTACTCCAGAGCAGTAGGCCCCTCAGACCCTTGAAACAAAATACATCTGTCCGTCTCTTCAGTAACTTTTCTGGAAATCAGTAATGACACTTAATTTTCTTTGAATGTAGAATAATTCACTTGGTTTTTTGTTGGGTTTATTTTCCTTTTCTTCAAAGAACTGGATAAAACAGGGATTTTGTATACCTTCTGCTTAATAATACTATAACTTTTATTTTTACATTTAACAGCTAAAGCAAGAATTATAATATTCTTAATACATAAGCAGACAGATAGATGGATGGACAGGCAGGCATAAATCTAGTTTTCTTTGAGAATTGAGTATAATAGAAGGAAGATTTGACTCAAAGCCTCTGTGTCTCTCTATTGTATCAAAACAGATAATGTCTGCTGAAATGGAGGCAGAAGGATGTTTCTAGTTGAAGTATACTATGGAGTCTCTTTTTGACGATTAAACAATTATTAGTTCGTGGCAAAAGTATGTCATGTTCTGCATTGTTTTCAATGAGTTTTGTCTGAATAAAACAGAAATATTCTGGACCAAGAAAAGTAAAGTAAAGGATGTAAGATAATAACAGATCAAAGAAGTGCTCTCAATGCTGCAGTGGCTGGCTGTCTTCACATTTATTTTCAGATGCCTACCTTCAGAGAATCTACTCTCTTTACTTTTTTTAACTAGAGATAGTTTATCCCAGGAATCTCTAAATTATTTCCTTGGAAAGAAGGTGGGGGGGGAAGTGAAAAACTGGGCAGCGGTTTATGACATCTAGCCCAGAATTTCTGCTTCTTTGCCTTACTTCACTTGCACAGACTATGCAACTATACCACAGTCACATATGAAAGTTCTTTTAAGAAGTGGTTTCTACAGTTTGGTTTTGCTTTTTAATATTCATATAGTTTATTCATAGGGTACTTTCATAATGAATTCCTGAAATTTAGTAGTTGCTCTTTGTAATCTAGTTATTTTATCCATCTGCAAAACATCCAAATCCCATGATAGCCAGGTGTGCTCTCAATATACTAAATGAGTAAATAGGTTTAAGGGTTCCCTGCAGCATTACACTCCTGCTCAGAGCCATCCATTCCCCCATCTCCAGAAAAGCCTTTACAAATCCTCTGCCCTTCAGCCAAAATTCTGATGTAGTCATCTCCTCCTTGCCATACTCCACCTTAGCTTCCAGTAGCTCCTAAAAACTCTGTCCCCCCCACTTCCTTGGGAAACATGGAGAGGCAAACCCCCAACAAGTGATTATTTAAGCAGGAGTGATGGGCACAGAATGTATTTGCAGTGAAGAGAGAAGCAGTTAATGAATATTTGTCTAGCAGACAGTTGTCCCTGCACTATATGCCATAACATTTTTCAGAATCTCTTTTCATAGAAGTCTTAAAACAAATTTTTTCCTCAAAACAGGAACTACCAGTTCCGGCAGTTCAGACATTAGGTTTAGAATATGTAATGTATTCAGAGAGAAGTGGACAAGTTCAACGATTTTGTTTGGTTGTTTCATGTCATTTTCTGAAACTATGCTCGAGGGGATCATAGTATTATAATTTTATATAATGCATTTGCATTTCAAAATTACAAGGTCATTATAAAAAAGAACACTTTTTTTTTTTTCCAGCTAGGTATGTAATATATGTGACAGATTTGCTTTGTTTTTCTCCATCCATGTGTATATAATTCTCCTTTTTTTTATTTTTCATTGATATCCTCCTGCTTCTTTTAACGTAGTTTCTATTATTTGCAAGGATATATTTCTATCATTTGCAAGAACATAACTCTGCTGAAGCCAAAGGAAGCCAAAGGTACAGAATCATACATTCATACTACAGAAGTGATATTTCCAAATGCAGTTCCCCACTGTGTTGCACATACAGTTGATGGCAATACAGTAAAGCCAGAATAGCCAGTTAATTCCTCCAGAAAAGCTGCCTGCATTTCTGCAGGACTGCTTCTCCAAATACTTAATCTATGGGCAGATTTATTGCTGAATAGTTGTTATGATGATCTATTTGCTTCCCAGTGTTCCATTAAGAATAATTTCCTATTAAGAATTGTTTCCAAGCTCCTACTCCCAACCTTCCTTCTCAACTTCTGGTGATTTTCCTTTATCTATAGCATCCTAAAATTTTGCCCAGATTATTTATGTCCTGAGCACTCACCAGAGGAGCTAACCCCCTTTCAGAATCTACATAGAGTTTTCATTTGAGCAGTTTATTTCCTCTCTTTACCTCTGAGTAACTTAAATGACAATATTCAACTGAATGCTAATGCGCTATGCTCCAACATTGTCTGACTTGGCACATTTTCCCTTCCCTTTTTATTTTCTGTCTTCAGCCTTAAGAAGTTAATCCCAGGTCACAAAGTAGCCTATGAATGTAATTTTATTTCCCCTTTTTGTGCATCTTGCACATAGTTTTCTACAACCTGTAAAATTAGAAATGATCATTAAAATAACTGGTGACCTCACTAGGTCAAAATTACATCACATACTGGAAAACTGTCCAAGTAATACAGAGATTATGTTAATCCCAAGGTATTATTGCATATCCCTTTTTGAAATATGTATAAATATTCAGTAAAGCACTTATCTCACCATGCGCACGATGAGATCACTATTTTATATTGAAGTGTGCCCACTTCAGGTCCCTCTCAAAAGTCTCAGAACAAAACACCATAAACAAATGCATTATATTTCAGGCTTCTATCCTACAAGGAGGTCCACATAGGTGGGACACAAACTGCATTTTAATAATGAACTAAATCTATTTACCCAAATGTTCACATACTGACTTCTCTATTGTAATCTTGCTTATTTCGAAAAGAACATTCACTCACCTAACTGGCTTTCCAATATCCATTTAAAAATACCTGACATCAGATGTACTGTTTTGCCTTTTATTGTCCTCTGACTTTCTCAGGTTACTGATTTTTCAGATTTTCTACGCTTTCTTTTTAATTAAAAGTCACACATTATATCCAAATATATACGTTCATTGACATTTCTGTTCAAGAAAAAGTAGTCTGAAAGATACCTATAGATTATTGGTTTTCACGCCATTGCAATTTTAATTTAGAGCAGGCTAGTACAGTTGTAATTACTGCCAACTGGATGTAGTTCATAAGGGTACCCCTGTGTTACTGCGCTAAACAGGGCCCAGGCTCGTGCTTGGGTTCTACCATGTGATAACCCATGCCATTTAACTGTTAGCATGCTCTTCGGTATGCTTTTGGCCCAGGCCAAAATAAGCACTCGGGTAAGACACAGCAAGATTTGGGGAATAGCATGGGTTAGGGACTGTTCTTGGTAGGCAGCATAAATGAGGCCACCCTGCTTCAGGAGAGCAGATGGGTTAGCCATGTGAATGTGAGCTGTAATTTGCTACCAACTCTTGACTGGGCTGTGGTCCATTTTGTTTTCTAGTACAGATGTCGTCTAAAAAATTAAATGCAGTTGAAAACTGGTAGAGAGTAGGTGTACCTTCTTATGGTCCCATTACCAAACCTAAGCGAAGGATGAGAGCTATTGGCATGGGAGAGGGGTAGACCAGCGTCAGGCTGACTGTAACTTCCCCACGGCAAGCGAATTCTCAGCCTGTGTGTAGGAATGGATCTTGGCTACCTTGTGCTACCTCCAGTGGGCAGAGCAGGGGTACAGACTCTGGACCCCTTCGTATTTTCAGATACTTTTCTATATTTTCAATTACCATTTTTTTTGCTGTCTCTTCAACTATCTTTTCAAATAAATTATCTGATTTGCAGACAGTGGTCTCAGATTTCCTTTTATTCACTATTACTCTGTTGGAAACAAAGAGAAAAATTAAAAGTTGAAGCAATTTGAAAAAAATCTGTCTTCTTTAAAAGTTTCACATATTTTCAGCTTGTATTAGCAAAACTGTACTAACTCACGGATAATTAGGCTTTCTCAGATAGCATCACATGGTCTGAGCTTTCTTCCCGTTTTATTTTATCTTTGCATGATGGCAAGCTTAAAGTTCCCATTTCCAGTTCCGTTTTCTTTCCTTCTACTATATACTTCACTACACAATTATTTACAGCAGAATCATGCTCTTACTCTATTGCAATGTTATTGCTGAACCAGCTTTCTGCTATTACTCTTCAAACTCTTTACATTTCTGTCAGTGATTTTCACAGTATGTTTACCCTTTTCCTGGTCTCTTTATTAAACCAGAAGTATTGCACATTCATAAGGTCTTCATTTTAGATCTAGTAGCTTTTTTTTTTTTTTTTCTGATCACTATCAGATCCAGGACTGAATTAACTCTCATTACTTCTTCCAGTTGTTTTAAGTACTATACAAAAATATCCTCCTGTAGCCTATTTTGAAACATTTCTTGCATGTAACTCAAATTCCTCTTTTACAGCTTTTCACACATTTATTTTTATATACATAGCAATATATGTATGTGTAATATACATATATTATAAAATGTGTGTGTATATATGTCATAATCATAGAGATCCTCATAATCCTAGGGAAAGTAAGATGAAACAAACCTTCAACACAGTTTTCATGGATTTTGCATCTTCCATTTTCATTTGTGAAATTATTTCTGTGTCTGCCAGCCATGTGAGTTGCAGGATCTGCAAGCAGGGTCACTGTTTTATAAATTATGCTTCCCTCACCTTATCTTCCTTATATAGCAAGGGATAGTTCTATTTATGTCTTAGCCAGACTTGTTTGTAATGCGAACAAAGAACATTTCATGGAATTTGTAGTGGTACTGCACCTCTCGAGACCATATGTACCTAAGCTGTGTTTATGCACAAGAAGTCCTAATTTTTTATGATTATTTCCTGCAGGACTTTATAGATGAAGTCTGTTTTCACATCTCAATGTAGCATCATTCTCCTCTTGCAAGTGTTTCCCTATGGTTACACTTACTCATTTGCTGAAAAATCTTTCCTATTCTGTTAGTATTTTTAGCTATGCTTTCCTCACTGTTCTTCATATATTAAAAAGATACACATTTTAACTGGTTGTTTTAACTGAGACATTATCACCCAAAAATTGCAAATCAAAAATACATAAACTTGAGTGTAAAAATAATTTTATCTTCAAACTACAACTCTAAATTTTAGATTAGTAGTACTATTAAACAAGCAATCATTTTGTAACTTAACAAGCGATATCAATACAGTACTCTCAAAACCAGTGTCATTTTCTAAAACTATGCTAATTCAAGTCATCTTGATGTACTTCCTTCTAACAATAATATGCCATTGTTAGAATTGTATTATTTCTCGTGATGAGTAAGACCTTATTCCATAACTACTCTACTGTAAAATGAATAAAAGTATTAAGTAAGGGACTATTTCAGGATCTGTATTGTATTATATAGTTAATAGAAAGGACAAATCTTCAGTAAGCAGTGGTGACTTAACTTTATGCATGCCAATTTATATCATTTGAGGATATATGCCAGAAAATCCTAACAGGTTTTAAATAGTTTTTAATATTCTTTCTTTCTTTTCCTATGGATAATTTTAGTATGGTTCATTTTTGCAAAATTACTTGCAGTTGATTCATTCTAACAAAAAACTTAACTGCTACTACTGTACAACACAAAAACTCAACATCGGTGTAACTGTTTTAGAGATTCCAAATCTCCTCTGCTTTCTAATCCTTCCCTGTAATGTCATCCTTATGCTCTGTAAATGAATCTGACAAAGAAGGTGCTTTTTTAATGGGCTCAAAATTATGCAAAGTCCTACTTATAACTACACCAGTTAAAAACTTTGAGGCACCATAAACGACATTCTCAGCCATACCTTCCATCATTTTCTAGTAAGTTGCTATTGTTACTGTTATTGCAAATTACTGTAAGAAGAGGCTTCAGAATCATATTTTACATGCCTAAACCGAAAACTTCTGAACTTCACTGTTTATGTTTTATCATGTACTCGGCATTCCTTTTATTCCAATGCAAAGAATTCAGGTTATCTAAAGAACATTTAGTATAGATAATAAAATATGTAGGTATCTACCCCTCAGAAAACATTAACTTTCATTTAATATTTCTGCTATAACAAAGCGTGATTTGCAAAAATTCTCCTGATTCTATGGATGTACATCTTTTAGTTGTCTTTTTTTTTTTTTTAAACTCTAACTGCTTATATTACTACCAATACAAAGCACTCTTTCCATTAGCATTTCTCTTTATCTGCAAATAAAATCTGAAAACTTCTGTCATACCATTTATCAATGCAGGATGTTTGCTTGCATTCAGATGCTCTTTTTAAGTTAGCATTCCTATATTGAACAAGTACCTTAAGTCTGTATTTTAACACGAATGTTTATCTCTGTCCATAATTATTATTCCATTGATGTAGGAGGCAAGGTACTTTGATCCTGTGAAGGCACATGTGTCATAAAAAAATTAGAATGCTGTCACTGAATTGTTAAGTTTCTTATCTGGTTTACTGGAAGTCTTAAAATAGCAGATCCACCCAGTGTTTAGAAGTAAATATATTCTTGAATATATATGATCGTGCTTAAGGCAATATTTTAGGCAAATGGATACACACATGGAAGAAAAATGCATTGTATTGAATCAATAGGAGTTAGGAGAGTTCATTGCAGAAAGGAACAGGAAACTTAGGTTAACAAAAGGAACAAAAAAAGGGAGAAGACAGAGAAGTCAAGACAGGGAGAGATCTGTAATAGGTATAAACCAAGAAAGTATTACCATAAGAAGGAAGAAAATAATTTCACCTTTCAAGGAAGTCAGACTTTACCAGTGCACAACTTTTAAAATCTATCCCACTTTTTGCAAATGAGCCATGTAGGACTCAATTTTTAAAATAAAGACTAATGCTATACTTTGTTAAATTTAAATATCTTTAATACGGATTTTATATTCTTTGCATTTGACTTTACATTTCTACAAACATCTTTAAATTAAAAGTACATTAGAAAACTAGCGCATTTTATATGAAGGCAGAAGAACAATACTTCTTGACTATTCAAAACTGTAAGAAATTCACGAGTGCCATATTCTTCTTTTTCTATGTCTTCACTACAGTACTCTCTCTCACAGACAATACTGGTATCAGCATCAAAGGAAAGTGTCAGCAATCTTCCACATCAGAAGTTAGGACAATACTCTCAACATGGAAGGCAGGATGGTCAAAGAGACAGCAAGTGAAAAGCTTCAGAAGAGATGGTAGCTAAAGAGAGTCAGAAAAAAGAAAAAAAAACAGGGAAAGATAAGATAAGATCGAAAAAGACAGGAAAAAACAAAATACACAGGAAATAGCAACAGTAACAATTGTGCTTATTCATTTTAGAAACAGTATAAGAACATTGACAGAAAAGGTGAGGAATAAGGCAGCCATTTTTAAAAAGAAATAGGGCTACAGAAAAGACCTAGTATGGTACGAAATGCTCAGTTATTCCTCTCTTAAGGTGACAGGCCACTCACTTAACTTTTAGTTTAAGCTAGTCAGTTCAAAGCAGGATTCCTGTGAAGTCAGTAGACCGAAACGGGCACCTCCAGAGGGCGATTCATCCCATCCCAAGGTCTGAATCTTAGACTCCGAATCACTATTTGAAATGTAATTAATTTTGTGAAGTTCACTAGGTATTTGTGAACCTAGCAGCGTATCTTTAAGCTGAATAGTTATGGATAACAACATTTGGATTAAAATAATATGAGAAACAGCACATTTTCAACTTCCTTTACTCTGAACAAAGAAAATCTACTAATGACTTTCATCTGCACAGAACACGTAATAGGTTTGCATTGCATAATATTTTTTTATTACTGAACATTACTTGTGTTCACTATACTGAGCACAAAAATGAAGCCTAACACAAATAAAAGAAAGTTTGCTTTTCTATTAGGACTAATTATATACTACTGGGGCTTTAAGTTTATCTGCTGTAAGAAAAAATGAAAGCTTGACATGACTGGGATTCTATATTCCCAACATTAAGATCTGATTCCGGCAATATCACACTTAACTGATACTTAAAATGGCTCTGCTGATATTTCAGTAATTTGATACTAAACACAGTAAATACTGTTGTGAAAAAATGCTGAAATCCTATGTCATGGTCATGGATACTTACATTATAATGGTTATTTTATATTAACTATAATTAAATACAAGAGTCATGGGTGAAGGGCTGGTTTTCAAGTTGGTATGTAGCCCAGTCCATGTGCAGGAAGCTTCAGCGTGGAGCAGGTCTGTGGGGACAACCTCTTCATACTACCTTCACCAGCTTGCCAGCCCAGATGCAAAAACAAGACTCTTCTCTTACAGAACTGCAGTACCAAAACATAAATAACCAGAGAAGAGTACGGGAAAGGGAGATTTCCTCCTGGGCACTGATCTGGGGGCTGGAATATACACCAAAGGGACAGTTCACAGTCTGCACTTTCTTGTTAGTACGGAACATCAGAGAGACCTAATGCTGGGACTGTGCAATTCATACTTAATTGGAGACCTGTGTATACAATGGTCTTCCATTAATGGCTATTTCAGAATACAGTCACCCTGATTCTGCCTATTACGTGAGGACAACACAGAGCTGTCAGTTACAATGCAATTAAAAAGACATCTTTGAAACCTAAATATCGGTCCACTTGAAATGTGATTTTGCACTGAAGTATTGATAAGATCTAAACAATTCTAGAGTCATGTAACATAACAGTGTAACTAATGCAAAACAACATTAACAGTAAGGGTTAATTATAAAATACAGCATGAAGTCTCTTACTTAGAACTTCTAAAAGTTTTATCTACATTTAATTTCATTTTCCTTTTAGAATGAACATGAGTACAGCTATGTCAGTTTTTCAGTATTCATACCTTCACTGGGTGCCCTCAGCGATGCAGACATTGCACAGGAAAGGGATCCCTATCACACAGCAATTTATAGCATAATTCTTATGCAGAGTTATCTCTCTCTATCAGCAGAAATTAATACACTACCTTCCAAAAAGTAGATGGTACCACTCCAAAATTATCTGTGAATTGGCACCATAAGGCCTCTCCCTGCTCCACCCATTTTCACTCTTTTTGACCCCAGTCAGCAATGGGACAGTTTTAGAGAGAATGTTACTCTGCTGCACATCAGCTCGGGGCTCAGTTACACTAAAGTTTTGCTCAGGTGGACAGGTAAGGTGTTTCATGCATACCACCAAGAGAATATAAGAAAACGGGAGGTCCCTATCTCTGTATTTAAAAATAAACAAGTTTTTAGCATGGTAATTAATGGTAATAATGTTATAGTCAGTATATAAATATTAGTTCATTTCTCAGTTTTAAAAGTACATTATTTTCCCTAAACATTTACTCCATTATAATACCATATATACTCATGGGAATCATGCAGTACCTAAGCACATAAATGAACAAATTACTGAATTATACTTTTTTTGTCAATTTCCTAATTTATTTTATTTTATTACAGCTTATGGTTGAAATCCACACACTGATGTCTAACCTGCAATGAAAGCCAATGTAAGTAATCCATTGTTCTACAGCTACATTTGGTTATGAATTAATTAACTTTGCCTGGTCCTGTTGAATAATGATTAATTAGCAGTTTTGATTTGCAATTTCAGCACTATTACAATAGGTTTTGCACACAAATTTTGCCACTCTTAAGTGTTATTTTATTGCCTGCCTGCCTGCGCCCTGACCCAAATGCTAGTGACTAGAATTAACAACAGAAATATATATAAGCAACTGGCTTTCATTTTTTGATGTCTAATAGTGTTGTTTTTAAGAGCTAATTTAGGAAGACAGGACATGGGGGCAGTCATCATTTTCTAGTACGATGATGCATTTTGTGATTCAGGTTGGCTCTGAAAGTCAATTTAAAGCCCTCCTTAGAAGCAACTGTGCTAAAGCAAAAATGCACAAAGAATAAAGTACAGCTCAGCACAGCAGTTAGTCAGAAAGCTGAAGTCTCAATCTGTTTTCCATGCAAGCATAAAGCATAACACGTGTGAGTACTAAATACAAAATATTAGTGTCAATACTTACCTGACTCCTCCCTTTTCACCCTATTATTTCTCCTGTGCTCATTACACTGTTTTTCATCTTTCCCTTCCTTCTATTACTGAAAATCATTTCCTCCTCTTCATTTCAGTTTCTTCCTTTCACATTTGCTTTTTCCTACTCACCTGCACAATTTCTGAAATTCCAAAATTTAAAAGGCTATGGATCCAATCCTGGGGTGAAATACCAAGCCCTGAAAGCTTTTAGCATGGCTTAAGATCAATGACTTAAAATTCAAGTGTTTGTGTTCTCTCATTTCCAACAAAGATATAAAATCGTCAGAATAAAGTTTAGCAATGAAAATCTATTTAGATAACTGTAATCTTAAAATGAGATCACCGTTCTGTGAAGAGCACTGCTTGTACAGCAAAACATAACAACGATTTTTACTGATTTGGAACTATATTATTATCTCTGATACCTTATTTTCATGCTTAGCTATTATGAGAAGCGCACATCCACTTCTCTACTTTAGTAGCCATTTTAAATGATGCACTGAATTCTTCAACAAATGAAATGATTCATGTTTTTACATATGCTATAACCAGCTCATGAGAAGATATTTAGGAGATAAAAATAGCTAGAGTTAAGACTAGCATATTGTACACAAATGTAAATATTTTTTCTCCTGTAGCAATTCACAAACAACATTTATTACCTGTATCCATGACATACATTTTTAGATGCCAGCTATTCTAAACACAAAATCCATCTTTACAAGATTTTTTTCAAGTAACTTAATAGCCATTATATCAAATGTTATTTCACACATAGTATCAACATTTGATGTTTCACTGACATGATAACAGAAAGTCAGCTCAGTATAAGTTACTTTGTAGAAGACAGTGCCAAAACTTCAAGGTGTTATCTCTCGGTAATCATGAATTCCTGCAGTCTTTAAAGTTAAAATGATATAAGACAAGCAAAAAGAGTAGAGCCAATTTTTAAGGACTAACTAAAAGAGTGATCTCTATATCCACTACAAAAATCTGCTCACGAACAAAACACCAGAATAGTTTTCCACTAAAATGTACCCTCGAACAAAAAAAAAAAAAAAGAAAGAAGAAAGTATGCTTTATTTTATTATTGTTACGGTGATCTTGCTACCTAACATATTGGTATTGTCAGGTGCTGAAAGGCTTATTAATTAATTACTAAATTTGAACCTTTTACAAAAATCATGCTTCTGGCTAGCTAAGTTTAGTCATAGACATATATGCAATCATATATTAAGAAGGAAAAGTGCTAAATAAAAGCTTAAGACTTATAAAAAGATCTGTGCCAAAAAAACCCTGTGCATTCAAAAAAACCCCTCACATTTAGGGGGATACCCTAAGAATTCAAATAGAGCTGCAGCCACGTTCTGTGGTAAAGTGACTTCCAACTGACCCCAATATATTTATCTACCTGTGATCTCTCCAACTCTTACAGAAACCCTGTTCTGATCCCTATTCCAAACTCTTCATTCACATATGTTCATCCCCAGTGCTACCCGTACACCCCATCACCGCTTCTGTACCCATATGCCTTGTCTAGACCCAGGAATGCCTCTCTCCTCTCACTCACAGATGACACCAGGAAATAGCCTTTTTCCACACTACAGTAGGAGTCACTCTCTCCTCCCTTACATGTTCCTTTCTGATACAAGGCAAAGATTCCCCTTGATCTCATATTCAGCTAGTAGCTTAAGCCTGAGAAAAGACAACTTCAGAATCATGTAAGTTAGCAAGAGGTATTTAGCAAGTTAACATAAAAACATGCACAATCCCCTCTCATTTTCCATGTACGTATCAAAACATACAAGGAAGAAATATGGAACAAAAAAAGGTTACACAGAGCATGCTTGCCTGACAACTTTCTTTAGTTCCTTTTAAAACACTATTGCCAACAGTTTGTTTCCAGTATTTTGTTTAAATTTCACAAGATACACTATAGTAATCTTAGATTAGACAACTGATTTCTTCAGGATAAACATATTTATACCATTTGAATAAGGCATTTCTCAAATTGAACACCACCATCATTCTGAACATAAAGATGCACAGTATGTTGGAAAAGACAACATCTCTACAAATTACTTATGGATGTGCTTGCATGGTACTGAGGACAATGCAAAGTAACCTATGTCAAAGGCAACTAAAAGCACTGATAATACAAACACTTTATGATTCTGGAAAATTTTTAGTAGGGAAAAAAAAAAGTAACAAAGAGACTTGATATGAGGACTAAGAAGATTTTTACAACGTAAAATTACCATTCAGGGAGCTGACATAAATTAAAAGAAGTTGGTCAAACAGAATTGGGATTTTTAAAAAGCTAATAAACAGATATTGTACTAAGACATGTTAATACTTGTAAGGAAAGTTTACATGTTAATAAAGACAGAATAGAAAATTTTAAAATCTATTTTTCTGGCAATAAGAAAGCAGGTATTAATTCAAAGATAGATATATATTTTAATCTAGAGAAGTTGACAAGTTTAATCTCTGTATGATGAGGATCCAAGACTTGAAAAATTATACTCACTTCTCAGAAAACTAAATCTACGAGTCATGAGTATATATGAAAAGTAGGGGTAGCGAAGACTTTTAGTGATACTCAAAGACAATGCAATGATTAAGACCCCCACAGTTCTGTTACTGGGGAGGTTGTGGTGGGGACAGAAGGGTTAATGCTACCAGACTGCTCTTCCTGGCTCCTTTCTGGGAACCTCTGGTTGTTGCTTCTGGTGGAGAAGCATGCAACCTATCTAAAGCTGAAAAAGTGGGGACTGCTCTCTACCTTTTCATACACTCCAGAACAGCGGTTCCCATATTTTTGGAACAACAGATCGTTATCAACCCTTAACATTTTTCAAAAACCACCACACACTCATCTGATCAAACTTTTAATTGGAAACACTGCTTAAAATACTGTTTAAAACACTGTTAACTATGGTTTAGCCAAACGGCTGTTCAACATACCATAGCCTTGTAGTCCATCAGGGGTTTGTGGACCATTCCAGCTGTTTCAAAGGTACAACGATGTCTCCTACTTCATCCCTCCCTCCAGACCTTCTGTTTGCTGTGTGAAACACTGCTGCTTCTTTATCTGATTTCCCCTGAGATTAATTTTAGGGCCTGCTACTGCTTTTACCTTTCTGAAGTAGCAGCAAACTGGCATTCTCCATTGCCCGCAGATTTGTAAACAACAGAAGTAAAACCGATCTGCCCATCCATAACATTGCTACTGCCAGATAAAGGAAGAAACAGAAGCAGAGGATAAAAAAATATCTGCAGATTTAGGAAAACAGGAACAGTTTACATTTAATTCATGTCTGAAAATTTACCATCAATCAATGAGGACTACAAATTTTTATTTACAGAAAAGCTATAATTCTGCACAGATTGCATTTTGGCCACATCTGGTTCAGGACAAGTGGAGTTTTCAAGACCAGTAAACACTTCGGTTTTGCGCACTTGGAAAGATGTATCCACAAAACTATGGCAGATAAAACTGGTGATAAGCAGCCTTTTGCCATCTTAAAGATCATCTAAATTAAACAGAACAGTGACCAAAGGCCCCTTGTTCTTCTATTATGAGAAACAGGGAGTTATAGTCCCCTATTAAACACTTCCATGTATTCATGGTTTTAGACACTTTTCTCCCATTATCTACGCCTCAGTCAACATTCTTCCAAACTGAGAAATCCTAATCCATTTACTGTCCCTGCAGAAGAGCTATGCCATACCTCTTAGTCATCCTTTTCCATATCATATACAGTTCTCATCAATGCTCAAAACTGACCAGCATGCCAGTGCCACTTCTCTGTTTCAAATACCATTTTGCCACTTTTTGCTAGCATCAACTCCATCCAGAATGATTTTAGGAAATTAGCAGGAGCTGCTAAAAATCCACGCAAACACCAGTAAGATGGCTTGAGAGCCCCAGCTTCTCACAGCAGCAAGATACTACCTATCTGTTTAATGGTGATATTCCACCCCTGTGACAGGCAGGAACTCCAGGATCAAAACCTGTACTTCAAGCTCGTTGGGGCTGTGAAACCCTGCGAAATAGGGAGGAAGAATGTTCTCTTCAACTTGCAGCCCCTGCTGTGGTTAGAAAGAACAGTTACAAGTCCTTGCCTTCCTGAGCAGTAGGACTGGTCACAGCCTGCTGAGCTCACAGCTTATGGGCTGACGGCTGCTGTAATCCAACAGCCACTGCCTCTCTCTGCTGGTAGATACGGCTGAACAGCAGGGTCAACAATATCTGGCCTCTGTGACAGCCACGGCTCCTGGATCACCACAGTTCCTGCTGTGAGATCCTTCTGCAACTCTTCAGGGTCAACATTAGGTCTGACTCCAACTGAGTATTTTCCTTTTATCATCTGCAATCTTTATCACTGCACTTTTTCAGACCGTTTAGGAACAGGTGGACCAGCAAAGGTGCCAGTACAAATTTTGTGAGGTGGCATTGTTAAAAATGCCCATTTGTTGCTATACTGTTCCTTAACTTGTAACCCTCTACTAATCCACAAAGAATTTTAAGTAACTCAATAGTTCATTTTGTTAACAGTCTTTGGTGATGGAGCTTTTTAAAAATCTTCTGGGTCACCCCTTCCTGTATATCTGTTGACTCCCTCAAATAACTAGCAAAGCTCTAAGGCAGAATTACCTTGTATGAAAGCCAAGGTAATGGTCGCCGATTGCACCTATCCATGTTCCTATTAATTATATTCTTTATCACATTCACTGGCATTTTGTCTGTCATGGTAGTCAGACTTATTAGTCCATTAGTCCACAATCATCCCTAGAGCCCTTTTTAAAACTACTGTTACATTTGTTACTTTCCTTTCCTCTGTTATCAAGGGTAACTCAAGTGATAGATTATACAACACAGTTTATGGCTCACCAATTTCATTTCTGAATTTCTCTAGGACTACTGAATGAACAACGTGCTATCTGGCAATCTGTTAATGTTTAATCAATCTGCTTGTTAAAAAATCCTTTATTGATATTTCAAATCCAAAATAGTCCCTATGACGAACAAGTTTTATATGGGAATGTCCCTAATTTCCCTGTAATAAACCTTGCCAAAACAAAGAGTTCATTTGTTTCTTTCTGTGATGGCTTTGTCTTTAAATATTCTCTTTATCCACAATTATCTATTGAACTCACCTCCCTACCAGCAAAATTTATACCTGAAAAAAATGGGTTTTGGCTTTGAGGATTTTAGCCTGTTGCACTGCAAAATCTTTTTGTTCTGCCTTATAATAGGTCTACATTTAACTTCCCAGAATTGTGCTCTTTTCTGCTTTGCTTGCTTGGATTTCACTTTTTGAAAAACCTCTATTTAGTTCTAGTAAATTCCTTTACTGTTCAGTTGTGTTGGACAATTCTTATTCAATTGAGTTAGAATCAGAAAGCAAAGTCCCTGTGTCTCTTTTAATATTTATTTAAACTGTATCTTCATTTGTATACAATTCCTCTTTTTTAAACAGTACTGGACTATTTATTTTAATCTTTTTCTCTCCTACAAGTGTCTTGAGTATGATATGAGATATTGCTACTGAATGGCTCTTCTATAGTCACTTCTTGTGTGCTGATCTAGACTGAATCAAGGGCTTTCTCCCCTCTTCTGGATTCTCTAGCTGGTTTGCTCAAAAAGTGGTTCTTGATGATACCTAAAAATACAGCCTGTGCATGATGGCCTCATGTGGCCTAATTTTAAGTTTATCCAGTCTATATCTAGATAACTGAGAACTTTAGTTATGATCGAGGTTGTACAGCCTCTCCAGCCTCCCACAGTATTTCACAGTCACTATCTCCATTCCACCAACTAGTCCAGAGCTCTTATTATTCTTCTATTGAGACAGAGAACCCTTTGTAATTATGTTTTGTGGTTTATTCTGATAAAATTAACTGATTTGACAATATTTTCTTTGGTATATACAGTGTCATTTTTCTATATAATCCAATCTACCATCTCTGTATCAGTTAGGCACTAAACATTCTACCATGTCTATACAATCTATACGCTGACATTTCAGGGTCCCTTTGAAAGAAAGAAAAGGGATACATGCAGACCCACTTCCAGAAAGAGTGTGACATACCTGGGGAACTCCTGATGGAATTCTTGCTTACCACTCTTCTGAAGAATCGTTACCTTCAAGGCACAATGGAAACAAAGCACTACGAGACACCAAATCAAAACTAGTGTAGGTTCCTCTCAACCGAGAAGCATTTGAAAAAGGACTGACCAGCAGTATGGCTGGAACAACTGCTTGTAGTTATTCAAGATTTCTGTACCAAGAGATGCTGTGTCAGGAAGGGAATGCACTAAGGAGCAGAGGGATACTGTGCAAGTATAAAACGTCCTTTAACCTTTTACACACACTGAAGAATTTTGTGATACTTGCATTTACTTCCTGCTATGAGAGAGGAGAGTCTGTTCTTACTCCTGTGGAGAAAGAGGGATGCTTTCAGGACACAATGCCAGTAGCTATTGACTTGGGTTTGACAGTTGAGAAGGCCTCTGGGGCTAGCATTTTATGTTGGCTGCAGCTCATTTCTTCTTTCCCTTTTGTGAGGCCTCTAGTTGGAGCACCTTCTTTCTACATTAAATATGCTGTGACATTAGGGACAGCAGAATCCAACAGCTACGCTGCAGTATCCAGTGGGTATTCATTATTATTTTTTATTATTATTTGTATTACCATAAATCTTGGGAGGCCTCACCCTAGACCACTTCTCATTATGATGGGCCATGAATAAACACACAACAAAAAGTAGATGTGCTTGAATTCTACATAAAGGGACAACAGAGAAGTTATGGCAGAGTACAAATGCAATGACACAGTACTACTGTGACAAGCGTTGGCATTAATATATCTGCAATATAACTGTTGTCTAGTTGGACTGTTTTAAGCCTCACAGTACATAATACTTTTAAGAAGATATTTAAAGGAAGATAGTGAACAGTTCTGTTGATGAAGAAGTCAATCAATACACAAGAGGCAGCTGAGGAGAAAATATCCAGTCTGAAAATTTAACGACCGAATGATGGAAACCAGCATCCTATGTTGATCAAAACCAGTCAACCTCTTGATACTGAAGGAGAGTTATCAGGTAGAAGTAGTCTTGATGGGCCTTGAAAATAAAGACAGATAGCTTATCTTTATTGCTTTAAACTGAAGGAGGAAATTGAAAATACCAGAGGAGTAAGTTTGGAAACTGCCATTTACAGTAGAGTAGCACTTTTACTAGATAAGGAGCATGACACGACAGCATTTGTCAAGGCAAAATAAAGAGATTTTCTATAAAGATCCATGGAAAACCTGGATGAAAAATATAATTATCTGATAGAAAGACCATCCTTAAAGGATTGGAATGGATTGGAAAAAGATTCCCAAAACTCAGATTTAGCCTAGATTTGATGACTTAAACCAAATGACAGTATGATAGCGTCATTCATAGAGAATGCAGAGAGGTTTTGTGAGGGCCTGAACCTAAATATGAAAAAAACAAAAGACCCATAGTGGTCACTGGAAATAAAGAGCTGAGGGCACTACTGAAGAAAATTTTCTTGCATTAGCCCTGCTTAGGAGTGGAAAAGAAGACGGAAGGAGGTATATGAAACACATAAAACATTTGTTTTTCTGATAAATACTGTGAAATGAGAAAATTCTTTTATGTCACATTTATTACTAACTTATTACAGCTATCTATGCTGCCACATTTTGACTTTCAAGGGTTGAAGAAAAACAATGTTTGTGATGTTACAGTATGATGGGTGCCTCATTCGACGTTAACAAAAACATGCTACACCAGCTTGAAGACAGGACAGTCACAATACAAGCCAAGCGCAAACAGTAGTGGAGAAAAAGATCTCACAACTTAAACTTACAACAACTAACATGCTGAATGTTCAGGCACATTCCTTTGCTCTTCCTCTTAGTGCACAGAACCAGGGCTATCACCTCGGTTTGCCACTAAAGGAAACTTACTCTCTGCTCCTGTAGTTTGGTATTCCAGCTCTTGAAGTATTTCCAAGCCCACACAATGTGTAGCTGTGTAGCAAATGCCCACTCCCTACATTCCACAACATCAGCTCCCCCTCTTGATATCTGCCTTCTTGCTGTTCTAGTTTCAGTCATTTACAGCATCACGGCATGGGTTAAACCAAAAAACCAATCAGATTAGGTGCTTAACAGTGGGGTTGGAAGCAGAGAGTAGTGTAGAACTGGTTACAGCAGGAGACAATTCAGAGTTCCTTTTCTTCCAAATAATATTTATAGTAGCACTACCACAGGCAGAGGAGGCAGAAAGGAGAAGCAGTCACTTCTAGGCGATCTGCCTCTCAGTGGTGATGTGTGAAAAAATGGGATACATATGAAATATCCAGGGGATACCTCATACCAAACTCACTAGCATGTCACTTTCCTCCCTTTTCTCATCTGAAACTAGATCTATTTCGAGGCACTTTTGATCTGGTTCAGGGTGGGGTGGTCATGGTTAGAGGACTGTGTTTGGGTCCTTTTTGCAATCACGTAATCTCTCTCTCCTTTTCTTTCTTTTACCCAACTTAGTGCAAGTAAGAATAAATATGGCCAATAGGATTAAAAGGTGAAAACAGTAAACCATTAGGTCTAAACATTTTAAAAACAAAATATGCTGCTCAAGATTCTTTTATGCAAAATGAAACATCCAATGTTCTCAAATCTTGATTTCATTTCCTATTGAAAAATCTCAATTTCATTTTATATTGCAAAATCTCAAAAGAATCACTAAGTGTTTTAACTAGAACTTTGAAAATTCCCATCTTGTAATGAACATAATGAAATTGTGTTTTGAGCTCTGTTGAAGATGATATACTTCAAAATCATTAAGTTCTGTGTTTGAACAAGAAATTATGGCTTCTGCTTAGCACTAATTGTAGTTTAGCATACATAACCCATTGTTCTCTGTTCTTAATTGTAAATGTCATCTTGAATCACCAATTTATACAGGTAATTCACAACTAGTCACTGAGTCTTCTTCAGAGCGCATATACTGCCATCCAAGAGAAAAAAAAAATTACAGAAAAACACTTACTGAAAGTTTTAAATGTAAATCCATCATATATTCAGTGCAATGAGAAATACCAGTAGCAATGTATTTAGTTCTCCTTTCAGGCATGTTTTTGCCATCCATTTTCTGGTTTTTGGGTTTTTTTGTTTCCTTGTGTTGTTTGTTTTTTTTTTAAATTGGACTCTCTAGTCTGCTTTTGATCTGAGTTTATTTCTTCTTTGGTCTTGCTCTTTCTCCAAATAACTTTCATTTCATGCTGCGCATGTGCCAAGCAAAAAAAAAAAAAAAACCAACAATCCTGTCCCCGTTACTCTTTACTCACCAATTATTATCTGTGTCCTTGCTCCATGGGAAAGAATCTCTAATTGTCTTTACATACAACTCCTCTAGACCTTTACAGCCCCTTAATGATTATTTACAAATTCAGTAACATTTCCAGTTCTTCCATTTTTCAGATACTAAGACCCCATTGAAAACATTCTTGTATTTGAGTATCAGAAAGGAAATACAGCATCATAAAAAAGGACATGGAGTTTATAATACCTCTTTTGTTATACAGGGAAAACACCTACATGTAGTTTTTTGCTCATTTGTATATAAAAATAGGAGTCATAGCAATGACTGTACCCATAGCTACAGGAAAAGAAATTTCTCCTTAATCCAAGAATAGATATTTATAGTTATTTTGGGTGAATCCACTGACATATGATATGCATAATTATTATTGATTAAGCACAAAGTACTTAGGTACAATAAAATATGTTGTTCCTGCCTAAGACTAGAGCTAATCAGCATGCATGATCAAATTCAGTCATAATGCCAGCTCAGTTTCATTTAATTTAACCAAGTTACATTGACACAAGTATAAGTGTATATTTATTAACATTTCAATGTTCAACTCAGCAAGACAATTATGTTAGTAAATCGGTTTGCAATATCTACACAAATATTGGTGGTATAAACAGTTTTTATAGATCTATAAATTTCAGAAAGTTTATGGGTGAAAATACAAAGCAAGTCAGAGACACACTATTCTGAAAATAAAGAAAACAAACAAATTAAAACACCCTACCTAATAGCAGTACGGAAGGACTCCGGGTTCACATGTTGAATTACCCAAGAATAATGAAATCCTTAATGGATATATTGTATATATTTTCTAAAAAGAACTGAAGTCAATTGACATAAGTCAAACCTCTTGATTCACCTTTTTATCATTATTAGTTTGACAACATCATTCAAGTCTAACTATTGAAAAATTCAATCATTTCAATGTACTTACAGCTGAATTTTCTCATCATGTGACCAACTATCCACAAAGCCTCAGTGCCATTAAGAAGTTTTGAGGAATATATTATTTGGTACTGCCAAGAAAACATAATTAAAAGAATGCATGTAAATGATATTAATTTTCTAATTAGGAATGCTTTATGATTATTTCATGTCTATTTGGGGGAAAAGCAGGACTTACATTATCCCAAAAGGCAGGTTCCAGCACAATCAATGATACACTGACAGAATTCACAGTAAGGAGTCACAGTAGGGTCCTGATCTTGCAACAGAATTTTCACAAAAAGAACCCTGCACTATTGCAGAATCTCCTTAATTTCAATAGGGCCCTACCCACACATAATCAATTACAGAGTCCGCCTATGTGGGAGTAACAACAGTGAGAACAGGACCTGTTCCTCCACACACCTGCAAAAATATTGGGATAAAAAAAAAATAAAATTAGTAACATGCAGCAAAACCTACTGATAGCCTGTTTTATTACAGCATTTAGCACATAATAAAGGAGTTCCATACATCTTTAAGTTGCATATTATTTATAGGAATTTTTAGCTCCTTCTTTAAAGAATGTTGGCTTAAAATTGCTTATGGATTTTACATTTAGTGATAGCACATTATGAGACCTTTTACTGATACGTATTTGAAATATAATTTTTTAATTATTATTTTATAAAAATTAAACTAGTTTCTTTGGTCTATGATGCAAGTCACTTTTTAGTGCTTAAGCCTTCTTAAGATCTGTCCCACAACATCCATTTTGGGGACACAGCATAGGCCTGTGAATTTACTGAGGTCTTCATGATCATGAAAGTCTCTGACCACATATAGCAGCATCCAAGACCAAGGCCTTTGAAAATACATGATAAAAAGTAGTTTAGTATTAGTCATTCTTAAACTAAAAAGGTCAGCTTTTTTAAATAAAAAATCCTTATGAAAATCAACTATAATTAATTATTTGCTAAGTTTAAGCTCTTAGTGAACACCATTTAAAACACAGGAAGCACACAACATAATGTTAAACAAGAATATACCACCACTTTGCTGTTCACACAAAACATAACATGCATGATTTGACCTTACTGTTCTTATTAAAAACACATGTATGTTGATCTTTAAAAGGAAAATATTATAAGTTACAATGTTTTTATATATTATAAAGCATTTAAAAACAGGTTAGCCATAGGTTCTATGAAATAATATTTAACTGGTGACACCATGCAAGAGTACTGGTGATAAAGGTTATAAGAACAACCTCGAGATCCTAGAAACACGCAGAAGACACTTCTTCGTTCCTTTAATACAGATAGCATTAGGGAAACAACGGTATTTTTCTAAAAACAAGCTGGGGCTAAATGAAAGGATTTGAGAATCTAACAGAAGAACCAACAGTTCCATATAAATGGAATGCAGTCTTTTCTTTTTTTTTGTTTAATGACCAGTTGTTCTCTTACTGGTTTTGATTTCGTGAAACAACAGACATGAAAATAAGCAGAAAATGGAGAAGAGTATCACAGTTTTTCATTCCTTGCTGCCAGGTTTTCAACTGGGCAGGAGGACAAACAAAAAAATTTAAAATACACGTCAGACTTCCTGACAAATTTCAAGGCAGTTGTCTTACAATATTGAATTGGAAGTGTTTCTTCTCATGTTACTGCTTTAAAAACTTATGTTTCATATGCGTGACTCTTAGGCTTCTGTTATTTCAAGAAATTCAACTGTTTCTAAAGAACAGTCCTACAGTGCTAAGTTCTGTTCAAAAAGTGTTATAAGATATCTTGACCCCTGTCTAACATTACACAGAAAATTTAAAATTATCAGACATCTGCCAAGTTACTGCTATCTACCTGAGCCTGCAAAGTGAGCGAACCAGTACCTCTGGCAAGTGTAATCTGCCCTCTTCTCACTGACTGAGAAGAATGGACAGACCATACCTTTCAGGACAATCGTGGTGCCCAAAATCATGCAGCTACAGATTTAGCATTTCCCAAGTTGCAATGCAACATGATAACTTGATGCAGCCAGACCCTAATATTATTTTCTGCCCCTGTGCCTAGCTCCACATCTTTCTTCACAAAGGAAGTTAATTGGAATATAGTGCATGTTTCCTGCACTGCTCCAAGAGTGTAGGTTGTAGGATGGGTCAGGGACACATAGCTGCAGTCTAAATCACAGTCAGTTTCTGAAGACAGCCAAAACCAGTTTTACAATTCTGACAGCCTACAAAATAGCTCAGAGCTGACATCCAAACAGTCAAAGAAATGAAATACTGAAGCTGTCTCAACAGTTCCATTCTCTGACGTGGATAGGAAAAACATGCATCTAATCCAGGTATAGAAACTACCATAAAATGGAATGATTCACAAGTGGTTTGGGAGACTAGAAGGCCCTGGCAAAACCAAGTTTTCTTGCGTGGCTAGCTGAAATAATGAAGTCTGCTTACTTATCAGTGTGCTTGTATGTGCCACCCACACACTTGTGCAGTAATCCCAGGCTGATACTATTCCCATTCCCTTCTAAACAGATTTCCCTAAATTCCTGCAGAAAACAAGCAGCAGCCCACATTGTGGCAAGGTCTGAGCCACACGTGTTGACTGGCAGACCAACCAAGCATGCTGACAGGCAAGTCAACAGGTTGAACAGAACAGAAAATTTCTGAGCCCATGCTGCAGCTTTTTTTTCTCCCCCAGGGGCACTAATTTGAGCCCCTTCTCTACTGCCAGCTGCTAAGTTTCACTAAAATTGTAGAAACTTGACTTTGTGACCTCTATCTCTATATCAAATGCAGCTCAAATTAAGCAGTGGATTCAAAAGTTATTAGGAGACAACACAGTCCTATATATCTTGTTTTGTTCAGAGACTGGGCATGAAAACACTGTAGCATAATCACTGTGAGAATAACTAATTAATTTTATGTCACCTATTGTTTTCATTCAGGAGTTATACCACAAACTCAGCTATAACAGAACACAGATTTTTACGTGGTGATAGTATAAATGAATCCAGAGAATGCAGAGACTGTTTCAATAAAACTGGCTTTGTTTTGCCACTGTGAACAGGGCCCTAAATATATGTTGCTTCATAACGGTGAAAATTTAACAGAAATAAAATTTTGTATATCTTTTTTGAACTTACCAAGGCTGTAGTTGACTGCCTTTCATGGAGATCCCTGCTCCTCTTCCAATTCCATGCTGTCTCTCCTAAAGCTTAAGAGAAGTTCAGTGATACATAGCTCAATAACAGAACAGTGACATTAAGTCTAATGAATCTATTCAGTATACTTGGACTTTTCGTTTGTGGGGCTTTTGGTTGGTTGTGGGGTTTTTTTTGTTGTTTTGTTTAGAATAAGGAGATTTTTAAAGAATCGCCTTAAAATCATAGAATCATTTATGTTGGAAAAGACCTTTAAGATCATCAGGTCCAACCATTAACCTAACACTGCCAAAACCACCACTAAACCATGTCCCTCAGCACCATGTCTACCCGTCTTTTCAATACCTCCAGGGATGGCGACTCAACTACTTCCCTGGGCAGCCTGTTCTAACACTTGACAACCCTTTCAGTGAAGAAATTTTTCTTAATACCCAGTCTAAACCTCCCCTGGCACAACTTGTGGCCATTTTCTCTTGTCCTATCGCTTCTTATTTGGGGGAAGAGACTGACCCCCACCTCACTACAACCTCCTTTCAGGTAGTTGTATAGAACGATAGGGTCTCCCCTCAGCCTCCTTTTCTCCAGGCTAAACAACCCCAGTTCCCTCAGCCACTCCCCGTAAGACTTGTTCTCTAGGCCCTTCACCAGCTTTGTTGCCCTTCTCTGGACATGCTCCAACACCTCACTGTCTTTCTTGTAGAGATGGGCCCAAAACTGAACATGGTATTCAAGCTGGGGCCTCACCAGTGCTGAGTACAGGGGCACTATCACTTCCCCAGTCCTGCTGGCCACACTTTCTGATATAAGCCAGGATGTTGTTGGCCACCTTGGCCACCTGGGCACACTGCTGGCTCTTATTCAGTCGACTGTCAACCAACAGCTCCAGGTCCTTTTCTGCTGGGCAGCTTTCCAGCCACTCTTCCCCAAGCCTGTAGCGCTGCATGGGGTTGTTGTGACCCAAGTGCAGGACCCGGCACTTGGCCTTGTTGAACCTCACACCATTGACCTTGGCCCATCGATCCAGCCTGTCCAGATCCCTCTGTTGAGCCTTCCTACCCTCAAGCAGATCAACACTCCTGCCCAACTTGATATTGTCTGCAAACTGACTGAGGGTGCACTCAATCCCGTCATCCAGATCATTGATAAAGATATTGAACAGAACCAGCCCCAATACTAAGCCCTGGGAAACACCACTTGTGACTGGCCACCAACTGGATTTAACTCCATTCACCACCACTCTTTGGGCCCAGCCATCCAGCCAGTTTTTACTCAGCGAAGAGTACGCCTGCCCAAGCCATGAGCAGCCAGCTCCTCCAGAAGAATGCTGTGGGAAATGGTGTCAAAGGCCTTACTAAAGTCCAGGTAGACAGCATCCACAGCCTTTCCCTCATCCACCCAGCGGGTCACCTTGTCATAGTAAGAGATCAGGTTAGTAAAGCAGGACCTGCCTTTCATGAACCCATGCTGACTGGGCCTGATCACCTGGTTGTCCTGTACGTGCCACGCGATGGCACTCAAGACGATTTGCTCCATAACCCTCCCCAGCACTGAGGTCAGACTGACAGGCCTGTAGTTCCCCAGATCCTCCTTCTGGCCCTTCTTGTAGATGGGTGACACATTTACTAACCTCCAGTCAACTGGGACCTCCATGGTTAGCCAGGACTGCTGATAAATGATGGAAAGTGGCTTGGTGAGCACTTCCACCAGCTCCCTCAGTACCCTTGGGTGGATGCCATCTGGCCCCATAGACTTGTGTATGACTAAGTGCTGTAGCAGGTCCCTCACCATTTCCCCTTGGATTATGAGGCCTTCATTCTGCTCTCTGTCCCTGTCTTCCAGCTCAGGGGAATGGGTACTGAGGGAACAACTGGTCCTGCTGCTAAAGACTGAGGCAAAGAAGGCATTAAGTACCTCAGCCTTTTCCTCATCCTTGGTCACTATGTTTCCACCCCCATCTAATAAAAGGTGGAGATTATCCCTAGTCCTCCTTTTGTTGCTAACATATTTATAGAAACATTTTTTATTTTCTTTTATGGCAGGAGTCAGATTAAGTTCTAGTTGGGCTTTGGCCCTTCTAATTTTCTCCTGGCATAACCTCAAGACATCTTTGTAGTTCTCCTGAGTTGCCTGCCCCTTCTTACAAAGGTCATAAATTCTTTTTTCCCCCAAGTTCCAGCCAAAGATCTCTGTTCAGCCAGTCCAGTCTTCTTCCCTGCTGGCTTGTCTTCTGGCACATGAGGACAGCCTGCTCCTGCGCCTTTAAGATTTCCTTCTTGAAGAATGTCCAGCCTTCCTGGACTCCTTTGCCCTTCAGGACTGCCTCCCAAGGGACTCTGTCAACCAAGCTCCTAAACAAGCCAAAGTCTGCCCTCCGGAAGTCCCAGGCAGCAGTTCTGCTGACCTCCCTCCTTACTTCTGCAGGAACTGAAAACTCTATCATTTTGTGATTGCTATGCCCAGAACGGCCTCCAACCATCCCATCCCCCACAAGTCCTTCTCTGTTCACAAACAACAGGTCCAGCAAGGCACCTTACCTAGCTGGCTCCCTCACCAGCTGTGTCAGGAAGTTATCTTTCACACACGCCAGGAACCTCCTAGATGGTTCCCTCTCAGCTGTATTGTATTGCCAGCAGACATCTGGTAAGTTGAAGCTCCCCATGAGAACAAGGGCTAGTGATTGTGAGACTTCTCCCAGCTGCTTATAGAATATTTCATCTGCCTCTTCATCCTGATTGGGTGGTCTATAACTGGCTCCCACCATGATATCTGCCTTGTTAGCCTTTCCCCTGATTCTTACCCATAAGCACTCAACCCTATTGTCACCATCATTAAGCTCTAGACAATCAAAACACTCCCTAACACACAGGCTACCCCACCAAGTCTCCTTCCTTGCCTGTCCCTTCTGAAGAGTTTATAGCCATCCATTGCAGCACTTCAGTTCTGCGAGTCATCCCACCATGTTTCTGTGATGGCAACTGTATTAGTTTCCTGCTGCACAATGGTTTCCAGCTCCTCCTGTTTGTTGCCTGTGCTGCGTGCATTAGTGTAGATGCGCTTCAGTTGGGCTATTGATCCCGCCACCTTTTTGGGGAGGTGAAGCCCTAATTCCTACATCACCATTCTCAGCCTACTGCCTAGATCGAGATCTTGATATCCCAATTTAGGGATATTTAGTAATATGTAAGTCCCACTTCCCTTTTTTATAAGTGGCATCCACAGTGCTCTGCTTACTCTTTCTATTGATCTAGCACTAAATTTTGACTTGTGTGTTTCTCACCAAAAAGTCATAGTTGAAATCAGAGTGTTTTATTTGTTGTTGGATTCTAGGAACTGATGAAAGAAGGAAAGAAACTGAGAAAGTATAATGACCTCTCCAAAACTCCAGTAAAAAGAAGAGAGACAAACAATAGTCAGTGGGGAAAAGTTAATAGAAAACTGGACATTAGAGGAAAGGTTAGCAGGAAACAATGGGTATAAGAAGAGTCAGAGAAGTGAAAGTGATTTAACCAAAAATGGATTGGAATAAAAGAAACAAATTTATCTTAGCAGAGCAGTGAGAATGGGCTTTTCAAAACTGTTTGACATTGGCCTATCTTTTCTTCTATTGAAGTAGAAGAATTACATCAATTCAAAAAATGCCTTAGGAAAACCTTTAAGCCACTTAACTTGAACCATTTAACTTTAAGCATATGGAGTACCTAAACTCTGCTCAGCTAAACAACTAAAGAAGTGCTTAAACTTGAAAATAAATTTAAATCATCTTGTATTCATTCACTATGTCTGTAGTAGCGAGCGCACATTCAAATCTCAGCCCAAACTCCTTATCCTGCTAGCATGCAGACTCACGCTTTGGTGCTAGCCTGACTTCAGCCTATTGGTTAAGGCAAAGTCAAGTACAGACGCAAGAGACTAATGTGGGTTCAAATTCTGCTTTTAAAAGCCATACTCATGCTATTGTGACTTAAATACAAGATTAATTATTTGATGAAGCAGAATGTAAATAATTAAGTTCTTAAAGTTAATTCAAGAATTTGGTCTCAAAAAGAAAACTAAAGAAAAAGTGGCCGAGAAAGAAAAAAGAAACAGATCGTTGAGTCTGTATTAAAAATAAATGACCTCTGAGTTATATCTCAATGCACTCTGCCTGAAAATTACCGCTTCTTTCTGGCTTAAGTATTAAATCTTATTTCTAATACACAAAATGGTAAATAACCCTGCAAAAAGTTAAATTAGTTCAGTGGTTGATAACAGTACTAAAGTAATTCTTAACACAGGGTGTAGTTCAGTTATTGGTATAAAGGGCTCACCATCTCTCCTGCCTAGTTATACACACTTGCACTTCCAAACCCAATTTGGTAAATAGCTGGTAAATATGGTAACAACCATAGAGATAGGAGAAAATGTGGAAATCATAAGCCGCTAGTAGGATTCTGTCCCTTTTACTCTTTACTCTACAATACAGTTACTAAGGGAAAATAGAAACGGAGCCCCTTTTTGAGATACCAAAAAAGGTCTGGGGCATCTCTCAGCATCCTGTGAACTTCTGATCATTGTGATCTGTCTCCTGAACTATGGATCATTCTGTGCACCATTATTTTAAGCTGCCACCTATCTAAACGACCAGGAAGCAAATATCAACACCCAACACGCACAACCCCCTGCTACCAATATTCCATCCTTTATCTATAGCTTTAAAAAAGGAAACTTCCTGTTTTTAAGATGTATGCTTAATAAATCCATACATATAAGAATCATTACTGAATGAAGGTGGAGCGCTTAAAGCCCTGATTAAGGCAGTAAGTTAAGAGACAGAATTAGTTCCTCTGTAGATACAGTCACCTTTTCATAAAATGTTTAAATAAAATAATGTTTTGTTCTTCTCAGGAGAATTACAAGCATTACTAAAATTTTATAAATGTTTTGAAGCTCAGAGTTTCCCAGAAATTGGGAAACTAGAGAAGCAAATGAACAACTTATATCAAGCTGTCTTAAAAGAAATAAATTGAACAGCCTAAAAGCAAACAAATTAGTACTAGCTAAAGCATTTCCAGATCCCTCACTCCTGCATTCATTTCAGTAGCATTTCATTTAAATGCAGGCATACCTATCTGCAAAGTTTAAGCTTCAGTCTTTCAAACAATTCCACATATCTGAACTTCACTCCTCTAAGTAGTGCTACTGATAAAACTACTCACGTGAACAGAGTTAAGCACATCCATAGGACTAAGGCTAAAGCAAGTAATAAAGAAATTAGCTAATGAATTCAGTGTATCACTAACAATTATTTTTGAAAAGTCAAGGACAGCTAAGAGGACAGTAAAGCTTGAGAAATTAACAGCTGAAATACTGAGGGAGGGGGAGAAATTAGGTTATGGTCCCAGCAATCACTCTACAATAATCTAACTTCAATACCTATTAAATAATAGAATCAATGCTAAGAAGAAATAGAGCATCCCCTCAATAACTTAATAGTCACAACAGCCACGCTATTTTCTCACCATTTGATGAGTCCTCTTCAGTTCAAGGCTGAAGTTCATGGGTGCTGTGGAGAAGATCACTTGGCAACTGCTCTGCTGTAATTAATCCATGAATAAAGAATGGGCTTCAGTTTTCACAGATACCAAGCCAGCACTTTTCACAACCATCAAATCCACAAAACTATTAAAACCTTTAGAAGTTACAGTTAGGCCATTTTAGCAAAACTTTAGCATGGAACCTAAGTTTAATAACAAATCTTTCTTAAATCCTCAGGGATATGTTCATTATTATGAGTCAGGCCTATAGCTATGTTAGAGTCAATATTATAAGATCTGAGTGAAATATAGTAAATCCAACCTTTCGACTACACCATTAGTCTTTATGCTACATTGAGCATTTTAGAGGCTGAAAAAAAAAAATTAAATTGAAAGTTGCCTATTGAAAAATCAGGAGGTAGTTTACAGTAAAAAAAAAAAAAAAAAAAAAAAAAAAGCTAGGGTTTTTTTTTTTTCATCTGTAAGTTTATAGGAAATCTAATAAGGCAGATGCAAGTTCTAAGCCAGCACATACTTCTTGCAGTCCTTACTGCCTACAGAAGCATCCCTAGATCAGGTCTATACTGGCAAATTCAGAACTCTGTTTTCACTGTACAATAGTAAATGCTGTCCACTTCAGTCCTTTCTAGATTACAACCTCTATCATTGCTGGCAGACTGAAATTGCGAAAGTAATGAATTCCAAATCCTATATTTGTCACGGTAAATCAGAGACTGAATGGCTACAGAAGTAAGTAGAAAACTCATACATGAAAGAGGATGTTCAACTACAGTTACTAGGTTATTAAACTGAAACTTTAAACTTCAACTGATATCAAATTTACAGAAGAGGTCTGAAGGGAGGCTTAGATGAATCTATAACAGGGATCTAGAAGGCTGAATGAGCATCGGGGCAAGGCAGGGCTCAAATTAGAAAAATAAATAGAAAAATATTTGGAATTCCCACTGGCTGCACGTCCATATGCCATACCAACACAGAATACCAAAGTAATATGTAGATGTGCAATTATTGAAAAGATTATTATAATTACTGCATGTGTGTGTATCTTGATGCCCTCCAACTGGTCAAACTTACCTAGGAACTGGACCAGATGAAGCTAATGGAATAACATCCAAGCATCCAGGCAAGCCAAAGAATCTAACTAAAAAGTTACATGGTAACGACACAATGCCAGTTTTCATTACAACAAATTCCTCTAATCCTCATAGTTGTAAAATAAGTCTTAGAAACACATAGCAAGGTAATTTGTAAAGTAACGTGTGCCTGAGTCAGAAGACAGCCTCCAGCTTTCTAATCATCCTTGACCAGCTATGAGCTTCTGTGCCATTTTGGCAGATAAGTACCTTGCTTTGGTTTTGCCACCTCTCAACTAGACCTAGGCAATTCAGCATATCCAAGCACAAAGTCTGCTGCATATAGCAAACTCCAAGTACAGGAAGTTGGGAGGGTGTCATCTCAGCAGTGTGGGTATCGTAAGTCCCTCTCTTCCACTCTATACTGATTTTCTCTAGAATTTTAAATTACAAATTCAGGGTCTCAAGATCCTCCAGGGCCCAAATCCAGGATTCCTAAAGAAACGCCTACCAGGTCTCTAGACTGGATCCAATTGTCAACAGTTTCCCTCTTCTGACATAAGAGGACTTGTGCAACAAGGGGAAAAAAGCTACCATTTCTAGAGCCAGAACTTTCTCAGGGCTGGTGCAAATCTATGGAATGAATCTGCCTAGGAGCTAAGGGCCATCAGAAACCTAACTGCGTTTTGCTTGAAAAACAACACACATTACTTTGATCTTGCCTCACTAACTTAAATACATAACACCTATATGGAAAGAAAGACAGATAAAATAAACTGAAAACATTCAACTGCACATGCTCCTTCCCCTGGCAACAAGAGAACAGATAATATGACAAATGCTGGTCGTGTCACTTATTACAGTACGAGGAGATTCCCTGACAATATGACACTCGGAGGAGAGGAATCTGTAACAGAGGATAGGCGCTACTAGAAGGTGTTCAGGTAGTGCTGTAATGAGAACTGTATGAGGAAAGGAGTTGATTACAGAAATTGCAGCTTAACCTTGTATTTGCTACCATGGCAGATAAGACTCCCACCATTCTGATGAGCCCAAGTTGCTTGGAATGGAAATTTGGTCTAAAGAATTGACATCACTGTTGGTGAGGCTCAAAATCCCTTTCTCTCCCTTCTGTCCTCAGCTGTGCTCCTGCTGTGACTTTTTGGCTTCACTAGTCACTGAGGAAACAAACTGATGATCCTCCCCCAGATGCTACAGCCAGAGAATGCAATACCCACCTCCTATTACATGGATTTTTAGACTATAGCAATTGTCTTTCTCACTTGTTCTGATACTCAGTTAAATATTTACCCATTCTGACCCTTAAATTATTATAATTGTGCATGATTTACCTTAAGAGATATGAATGGAAGATGAAAATCAAGACTATTACGTTAGGGTTATGTTTTGTGCAGTCCTAAGTAATACTGAGAATAATGATTGTGTAGTATCACTATCAAATGCTTAAGTCCGAAATACAAGAGCATAATAATGAAGAGAACTACTCACTGTGCTTACACATAATAATATACATTTCAGTTTGTACAGGATCGGGGCCTATGTGCATTAAGTATGGAATCTGAGAGCAAGTAATAGATATGAGGGGATGTAAAAATTTCACTTTCATTAAAAATCTTAATGCGACCTCAGGAATGACATCTGAAAGGACAATAGTGTGATTCATGCAAGAGAAAACCATGTCCTGTTAAACAGAATGACATACTACCTTCGGTACCTTATTCTTCTATTATGGTTGGAAAAATGGGTGAAAAATAATAACTAGAATTATTTTAGGGCAAAACTATACATAATCTAAGTACAGAAAAGTGGTACCAGCAACATTATAATTTTATATTTTTCTTTACTGTTTTTATTGTTATTTCTACTGCAAAGTCCTCTTTTCATAGGCACATAACCTTCAGAAAAAAAAAATAGAAGACATACTACCATCCTTTGCAGTTGAAAGGCACACTTTTTGAAAATTTCACTCCTGGTAATTTTAATAAAATAAGAGCAAAAATGTAAACACACTGCAAACCGTTTATATTTCCTCCCTTTTAATATAAAGGTTTTACGAACTGAAGTTTTTTCATCTGGCTAATTTTCACTGAGGACTTGGTTTAAAAAATGAGGAATCAGTTTCTTCAGCAATACCAAACTTCAAATCTGAGGAAAATATAATAACAAAAATACATAATATTAGCTATGTGATTACTTACATGTTGCCTTGCACTACTTTTTCTCTAAGGAGCTCCAGAATTACATATTTTCTGAGTAGCAGTAGTTTTCGTAGCCATGATGGTCTAAGCTTTTTGAGCCCAAAAGCTTGCTGTTTTCCACTGTGTCAGTTGGTTAAAAAAAAAAAAAAAAAAAAAAA
>VFFE01007195.1:792856-879186 GCA_008921705.1 Burhinus oedicnemus
AAAAACAAAGGGTCATATGCTCATCTTTCATGCTATGTATGTGGAAATCCATAACCTATATGATATGCAAGTTCTGTTATTATGTTCTCCATAAGACCTAAAGTCCTAAATTCATGGCCTCTCTAATCAAATCAAGAGTAGATAAAATATGGTTTGAAATAAACTCACAGGAAAATGCTTGTACTTTTCTTTCTGGAATTACCAGGTTTAAAATCTGAATCTTCATTTGCATGGTGCCTGTTGTGCATCCAGGTTTAGAGTGTAACTAGGAGACTCTTGAATTAGCAGTGAGAGAATAATTCCTTCCAGGGTATTAGTACTGCTAGACTGTATTCTGTTTTTACACCAGCAACTCTTCAATTTTCATTACGGTTTTGATCCCAGCTATGTCACTGAAATTAGAGTGAATGTGGCTGTGAATATGGTTTCCTTCAGAAACTGATATGTTTGTGGAACTGCATAAGAAAGTAATGTATATGTAAAATAGAATGTTCATCAGTTCGTTCTTGAATTTATTGTCCTTAAATTTTTATTATTTTTTTTTTTGCTATTTAGATATGCAGATTTCTTCTGGCATTTTTGGTGTGTAATACTTTATTTGTCAACCTCAGTCTTCTGACCTGAAAAATGATAATTCAAATTGCTTTTCAAATTTTTTTGTTTGTTTTATTTTTAGATTAATATAACTTATGTTGCTGACCCACTTTCCTTTATGTAAAAACCTGAACAGAATTTGTCATTGAGGTAGGAATTCATGAAGGCTAACACTAGAGGGCAATTCAAAGCAGCAGCTTACCCCAGAACAGTTATGGGTGCCTGTGGCCCTGTGTTGAAAAAGAGGGAGCCTTCGGAGGCTTTCCCAGTGTCTCTCCCAGGCAGAAGCTGGTCTTTGTGATTACCCTCCTAAATCATTTATTTAACTTGCTTTTCGTGTCCTTGAGTGCTCCACTGAACGAGGAGGAAGTTAAGCCAGTTCATATGCTTTGCTGGATTGGAAGTTAAGAAACATCTTCCACAGCGTCTTACCTCACTCTTGCCACTGTCAAAAAGGCATAGCTTATTCAGTGGTGTTTGTTTGTTTTTAATTTGCTCTCACATGCTAAATTGAACTCTTTGTCTGAAAGATACTGGGGCTTGGGAGGTAAGGTAACATTGCACTGAAACTTAAATGCCTTTTGTTAAGTATCAAGGAAAATGGAATATATGGTGAATAAAGAATATTCTTGCAAAATACTGCAAAGTTATGCAAATTAATAAGATGGTATAAATAATTCATATCCTTAAAAAAAACCCAAAACAAGCAAACAAAAACAACAAACAAACAAAAACCAAACCACGCCGCAGTAAGGCATCAGACAGGTACTTTGGGTCCATAACTTTACTGAGGAAAAAATATCTAATGTAAAAAAAATTTGGTTGAAGATGAGCAATCAGGTGCTGTATTTAACACTTAACTGTGGAGGAGAGTTCGTCTATGTAATACAGTGCACAACTTAATTTATGTAACAGTGCATTACATAATAAATTACAGTTTTCATGGTTGTAGTGTTCATTATAGATTTACAGAACATCCCAAATGCTTGTAAATAATAACCTGTAATGCAAATGGTGATGTCATGGTTCTTGAAAAGCACTCAAGAATTCTTATTTTAGCAATGCAAATTCTCTCATATTGAAAAGTATGCACCCAGCCATGTAAATGCTTGTGCCACAGTACGAATTTCAACACAAGGACATTTTATAAGTGTGTGTGTTTATACCTGTCTCTTTATCTAATTTTACATATATATAATCATATATTATTATATATTTTATGTATACTAATATATAAAAAAGCTAATCTAAGATTAAAATGGCATGATTGTTCCAACTCTCTGTACCAGATTTTCAAGTCATATTATCTTTGCATTCTTTTGCACAGCTTATTATAAATGTCTAAAACTTATTCTTGCTTCAACTGCTCTCAAGTTTGTTTTGTTTTTTATAAAGAATACTTACTTACAGTCACTCTGGCAGTGCCACAAATCAATAGAAGTACTACGGTGCGTTGTTACAGTAAACATTTACACCTGTCTTCTGCAGGTCTGATCAGCAACTCCAGTGCAATTTGAAAATATGTAATCTGCTGGCAATGATGTGCCCAACCTTAATCAGTGCTGGAGCCTTTGGAAGAGAGATTGTGTCATCACACAGTATATAGTCCAACAATGACCTTGATGAATCTGTGAAAGAAGAAAATAGTTTTCTCACTTCTTAATTTGCAAAATGCACCGAAAAAAAAAAAGGAATGTGGAATTTAACCCACTGAAGTTGTTAGATTCTCTGGGGTTTAAGGGAGGTTTTTGGTTTTATTGGGGAGGGGTTGTTGAGGAATTAGTTGATAATCATGTACAGTGATAAAGAAGTTTTAATCACACACGTGGACCCTTGATTTTGAGAATGTGAATATTTATGTCAAATCTAGCTGAATACTCAAGTGCTTAAACCAAGCATACATGTAAGCTTTTAAGGAACTGAATCCTTAGTCTTTTGCAGGTAAGACACTACCAATTTAAGAATAAGCATTTTCACACCAACATGACTCTTGTCTCCTTTTTTTTCCTTTTACCAGCTTGATTTTTGGCCCTAAATCAAAGACATAAGTTCTGTCGTTAAGTTAACATTGAGGCTGTCTTCAGAATTTTATTTATTTGAATAAAGCAAGAACAAATGTGTATGTACCAGCAATGTGCAGACCGATATTGCAATATTGGTCTGTTCTATGTTTAAGCAGGTGGTTTCATGTGGCAGGCTGGAAGAGAGACTCTTTTTCTTCCCAGCTTTTGACAAAAAGATGACGCATATGACTCAGAATTAGAAGGGGAAATCTGCCAGTTTGCATCAGTTCCTTAACTTGTGGGCTGCTATTCACCACAAGGAAAATCAGTATACTCGCACCAGTGCTGCTTAAGAGATGAGGAGTAATAATTTCCTTCAGAAAGCGTAGGATGATTGGAGTAGGCCTTTCGTATGTTACACTGGGCTTTTCCTATAACAAGATATTTTTTGATTGTAATAATTTTTTAGGAAGAAAAACCAAATAATGTTCTTATATACTACATTTAATGTTTAAAATAGGAATCAGACATATTATAGCTTAATACAGAGTAAAAGCAAAGGAATCTGCTTCCTTTTGAAAACTTAAAACTTCTGTTTTGCTGGCACTGAAACTCAGAAACCATTGTAGATCTCCACAGTCGAAAGGTAAGTTTTTTTTTATATTTTTTTAACCTAATTCCACATATCACAATCTCCAGTTCCACTTTTAAATAAGTTAGTAGGATTGAAAAAAAATTTAAATATAGTAACTTTGAGGGCAGAAGCCATCTGTTTTGAAGGGGAAAATAATTACTTGAAGTAAGGAAGATCTGATTTTCAAAATGTCATGCTTTAGACCTGCTAAAAAAGATAATGCACAGTGTAGTGATAATTCCAATTCTTTCATATAGATTTGGGTTATGATGGAGAAAGACTTCTTGCAATACTGATGTTTTCTCAAAGAACTGTCAACTAGCCTTTTATTTTTTAAAAAAAAGTCAAATGGTAACTGTTCAGAGAATAATGTCTTCTTTCTGGTTTGTGGATATTTACTAGACAGCTGAGAGTATAATTTTGAAATTTTTTTTACAACTAGTGTTCTTTAGGTATTTGGATTATAAATCTTTTTCTTAATATATTAACTTCTAGTTAATTCAGCATGGTTTTACTTTAAGCTTGTTAGTGAAATATTGAAAATCTAGCTTAATATAAAGCCATAAGAGGCACCCAGCATCCTTATCTTTTCTTTTCTTCTCCTCCCCAGTGGATAAAGTTCCTTTCATTTGGCAAAACTATTGTTGTTGTTTTGAAAAAGCATATCCTAAGTGAAGTTCATTTTCTAGCTGGAAAACTGAACTTCACTGCTTAGCAATCTGTGTCAGCCTTAGAAAGCACCATTTTATTTTGCATTAGCTCAATTCTGTGAGTAGTGGGTCTCACCGATGGGGAAGTGAGGAACCAACCCATAAATGTTTTTGAAAGGGTTGTGTGTTAGATGGCATCTCTTCTCTGAATATTTCACCGTGGGGAAAGAAGATTAAAACAGCCTTGTGAACTGCTGCTCCTGCATATTTCCTCAGCTACCATTGAATAAACAGTAATCTCAGTAAATAATATGACTAGGAATCTGCACCCCAAAGGTGTTAAGGACACTTGAAACTTCTGGTGAAGTGACTAATTAAATAATGAAGTTGTCGAAATAAAGCTAAGGATTGGAAAAGTTATAGCAATTACTAGGAGATGTTCCTCTGCTGTTAACTAGTGGATTCCCTTAACAGTTGAGCTGATTTCTTCTAACAGTTCAGTCTCACCTTTCGTAAGTCATACAGTTCTCTGGCATTTTATAGAAGTCATGTAGGGATGATGTCAAGAAAAAGACAAATTTACTGTCTGAGCCAGAAGGCAGGCTTACAAAAAGCAACTTCTTTCAGGACACGAAAAGCTCTTTGTTCTGTGGCCTTGGTCTTTTTGTGCTTTGACCCTTATTTTATAGCATTGTCACTCTGACCCTAAATCTTTGGAAGCAGACATGCAGCAAATTTAGCCCTTTAAAAGTGGGGTTGCATTCTGAGCTATGGGCCTGGTTTTTGTCTTTAGGCATTATAGTTCCATACAATGCTGAGATGTAACAAAATCAAAATTTAAGATTTGTGGGTTTGTGTAGTGCAAGTAGTATTATTTACATATCAGTCCAAAAATTTTTTTAATATATTGCTATATTTATGTCTTATAATTTATTATTATTTACCAATTTCAGATAAGGCAGCAACTAGAAAGTCAGTCTGGTTAACACTGACTAATGTATTTTCCACTTTCCCAGCAGTACTTTGGAAACTGATCCTGTGCACCAGACCACCAGGGTTCCTGCAAAATGCTACTTGAGTATTAAGTATACTGTTGAGGACAAGAAATGCTTTGCTGTACACTATAGAGTTAGAAGATTTAAACAGCAATACCTCCATGGCTTGCTTTCATAAAAGACTGGGTGCTAGCTTAGGAGAGCACAAAATTTTACACTAGGCCTGTGACTGCTTGCTGGGCTAAATGAGCAAGTTTTCTGAGAATTTAGTAAAACTGATTTTTTTTTTCCCCAGTTCTTTAAGAAAACTAGAAATGAATGAAAAGGACAGGAAACTAATAGTTAATTATTTTATTTTATTTTTAATTTTATTTTTTTTTAGAATATAATATATTTAAGAAGAGAATCTGTTTCCATATCTTAATACTTTTCCATTATCTAGCTAGTTTGTATTGTATGGGTATTGTTATCTGGAGAAGGATCATTCCCTTTTTCTCTTTTACCAGCAATGATTCTATATACTTCAGGTTTTGTAAACTTGAACTATCATCATAGAATAATCTTTTCTGAAGGTAATAGTGTAATAATCTAAGGATATGTTTATTGGAGAACTTGAAAAAAATGTATCTGGATCTTTTTTTTTCTTTTTAAATCTTTAAAGATATGAAATTTTTTTATACTAATATGGAAATTGAAGTTGTATTTTAAGACAGGCCTGGCTTTCTTTTTGGTAGATCCACTAGACTGAGTATTAGTATTTTTTGTTATAAAATCAGGGGGAAAGGAACATTTTGATTACCACTATAATGAAATATAAGACTTCATAGAACTTAGAAAATAGCTTCTTCGTTTTTCTTAATTTTGTATGTGTCCTTTCAAGCAGAAAGAATGCTAGTACAGATTGAAAGTGTTCACACAGTTTTCGTCCTGCGTGCATGCCAAAGGTGCAGGGAAGACAGATTTTAAAAAGTTGTGTGCGAGCTATACCAGTGCAGTCAAGAGGGATCTGGAAAGCTTTTCTGAAATACAACTTTTACAAACTCTGTTAGAACCCAGAGCTTGTTACACTTTACAAGTTCCCTGTATAGTATTTCATATAGCAGTCTAGTTAATGCATCAACATCTGACAAAACACTCTTTAGAAGCTGGGAAAAGAGCTGGGAGGAGTTAGTCTTATTCGATTTTATTTTTAAGCTGGAGTTGATACTAAAATATACTGATAATATACTAAAATACACATTGATAATATTTGTGCGCTATATCAGCTTCCCTTAGTTCTGCTTTTTTAGCTAGCAAGCTATAAAAACTATTTGACATCCTGTACTTGTTTGAGTCAGAACTGACTACCCTTAGTTTCTTGCCTTCCACATAAATCCACTGCATTTTGGTTGCTATTCATCACTCCAATAGAAGCATCAATGTTGCAGTACCAAATAGCTGTTCTCACTCTGGTTTGTTTTCATGACCGCAATGGCGAGGGGGGCGGGGAGTGCACCTCATACAAATGAATTACGTGAGTCAAGCTAGTATAAGCAGCGGTTGGAGTGCTGAGATGAAGTAAAAAGCATGTAAAACTGAATTTGATGCTGATAGACCATAACTGCACTTCCAAATTTCCAGGTATTTTTATACTTCTGAATTTCTTAACGTTTTTACTTCCTGGTTTTTATTTTTAGCTGGCTTTCTTATTTTATGTTTATTTTATGCAGTAGTTCTCCAGCTAGTCTAAATATGTTTGTTCATGATCCTTGGAGAGATGGCTGGACACATGATATATATTCTCCAAATTTATTAACAGTAGATTTCAGTAATTAGCAGTTATCTGCTTAACTTTCATTATTGATATTTTACATCACAACTACTGTAGTTCCCCCAGTCTTTTGCCATGGTTATATGGGGAAAATTGTTGATATGACTGGGAAATAGTTAACAGACAATGCCATTTTTGTCAAAGTTTGTATGTTCCATCTTACCTATAATTTACAACCAAAACTCCAGATCGGTGCTAGTTATCTCTGTTCAAATATTCATCTTTGTGTTCAGAAAATTATCCAAAGCATTAATTGTGACTTTTTAAAACAAATTGGTAATAGTCTTAGAAATATTCAACTGCTTGGTAGAAGGTATGGGAAGATCTATTATACATGGAAACTGTATAAGCTAGATCCTGAATGTCTGCTCCTTTTTGAGGTGAAGTGGGCTAATTTATTGCTGGATTACAGTCATTTAATTAAAAACAAAATAAGAAAACATAATAAAAAAAATAATAAAAAAAACAACAAATGAACAAAACCACCAACCCTAGCACAGAATTGCTAGGTTAGAGACAGATTGTTTTTTAAAACTGCAGTCTTAAACATGAGTTCAAAATCTTACTGTTACTTCAGAGGAAGAGCAATTAAGTTGTATAGTTAATTCTTAATTATTCTTCCTCTATGACATAAAGTAGCCTCAGTTAAGTTGAGTGAATTAACTGAATGTCATAGGTTATACCTGAACCAAATAATAATGCAACAGTAGCCAAAAGTACACTGATACCTTTAAAGTAATACTTTGAAATATTTCCATTGCCTCTTTTCTCCTTTTTCAAAAACATATGCATATCACTTTAAAGGTTGCTAACACTAAGAATTAGGGGGAAAGAGGGTTCCTTAACAAAAGCAACCAGAAGGCAGGGGTAAAAGAATATACTTCTAAATGTAAGTTTTAAGAATGAGCAAGAGTTATAAATTCCAGTGTGTTTGCAGTATAAATATTGCAGTGTTGAGTAAGCATATGACAAAAATAAAGTGAAACTACTATTGTTTAAACTGATGGGGGCGGGAGGGGGAAGTAAACAGTGTATTATCAAAATACAGCTACATACACTTTCAGATCTTACAGTTTTGATGTTTAAGAATAGAAGTGTTCAGATTTCTTAATAGCGAAGTGAGATTATCTCTAATTCTGTCTTTTGCCCAGATGAATTTAGTAAAAAAAAAAAAAAAAGTTCTATATTTGCAGCAAGAGTTAAACTGCCAGTGTGGTCAGTGTGTTTATTCATATTGAATGGTGTATTAGTGGCACTGAACTGTGAGCTCCAAGAGGACAGCTTTGCAAATTCACCAGGCTATCCCTGCAAAAAGGCTATCACTGCAAAATGTCCTGTTTACCATGTGAGTAAGTTACTCTCTTCATGGAATGCACAGAACAGGACACACTTATCAAAACTGCCCCACTTCATACTGTGCCATCTGAGTGCAAATCCTGTCTCATTTCTAGTTTAAACTAAGAAGCTAAACTAGAATTACTGACATGTGGAAATGTACTTTCTGATGTCTGTGCTATGGGTGAGAGTAGCACTGGTGGACAAATAATGTAATGCTTTAGACTGTGGAACACCAGAAGTCTTTCAGTGTCTTTCACAGTCAGATTTCTAATTTTAAACTGAAAAAGGCTGGGAAAGGGTCACAATCAATAGTGAAGAAATAGCCTTGCTCTTATAATGGATCTGTTTTGCTTTGCATTAATAAGCAAGTAACACAAGCAATGGAATATGGTTGTGTGCAAGTGGTGTATAACAGTATCAATGAGGAAGGTGTTTTGGCCAAGAAATATCAAGAGAGTGCTTTTGTATGAGAAAAAGGCACAAGGTAAATGTTTAATGTTATGTCATATTCTTGGGCATCTGAGACAATGTACAGTGTTTAACAGAAAGCCCTCGCTATGTTTTACTCCGAATCACTGAACTGTCAGATTGCTGGCTAGTGGTACCTTTTTGGATACAATATGTTACATAGACTTTAAGGAGCTTATTAGCAGTTACAGTAACATTTAAGTAGCTTATTAGTATTTATAGTAGCCAGAAATTCACTTGTAGCTGGTTTTCATGGGGTCAGAAAGAGACTGAATTGGGCTTAGTGTTGTCATAAACTCCTGACCATAAACCAATAAAAACTGAACATGATATTCTGTATTAGGCTTGGTCTTTGATAAATCAACTAAGAAATACTGAAATTAAGAAAAGGCTTCTTCCTTGACTGGGAACATCCCAATCACAAAAACATGCACTTTTTAAAATTATTTTTTTAACAGTTTAATTGTATTTCTAACAGCATTCTTTACTTCTGTGTATATGTAGGGAGCCTGCTTCTATGGAATTTCAGTTCTGCATCTTCAGAATCCTTCCTTCTTCCATCTTCCTCAGCAGAGCTCTCACCTTCAGGGGCTTGGGGGGATCTAATGGAGCTGCCTGCATACATGATTCCCAGCTTTTATTGAGGTCTCCTCTGTCTGTCCCTCACCCACAGACACCCATCTTAAGGCATGAGGATAGAGGTAGGAGAAGCACTCTCGATAGCATGACTATATTAGCTTTATGACAAAAACATAGAGGTACAAAACTTTGTGCAGACACTCCTGGATTTCAGTAGATTTCTGGCTTAGCTATCAGTACGCTTTTTATCTTAGTCTTCCTCCTTTCATCCTTTTCCTGTTCTTCAACACCTTCTCTCACGTACAATGTCTTCAGTTTTATGTGAAAACTTGCTTTTTCTCCTTACAAATAAAATACATTTTTAATAGCAATGTAGAAAATAGACAGTCGTGTTGTTTCATTTTTTTGTTTGTTTTGTTTGGGGGCATTTTTGGTAGTAAAGGTTAGAAAACAAAACACCCCACCCAAAAACATACCCACACACTCCCTGCAATCCCGTAATGCATCTGAGGTTTTGTGTTTGTGTTTTGGGTGGGTGGGGGGAATTACCTGCAAGTTCTCTTACTAATGTATTTACTGTAGAAAATAGCATAGTAGTTCTGCCAAGTCTTCGTTTCATGGTGTCTGTAGTTTAATTTTAGAGGGATTTACTTATACAACAGAAAAAAACCTCCATGCTTAAGCTAGAAGCTAAAAACAACTAGGCAACTGAAACAACAGTATCTAGTTAAACACACATAGTTTACAAATGAAGAGTTTGGCCTGAACGTACAAATGAGAAAGGTACTTCCAAAGGTATTAAATGTCACAGATGTCTTATTTAAATAATTTCCTTTCAATCTTTTAAGATAAATCTACAAGTAAGAAGCAGTATTTTCTCTTGCTGGAGAACATCTTTCATATTCTTTTCCCAGAAAATTTTAAGTCAATCTCTTACTGCTGGCGAGCGTCTTCGCTTGCATCTATCTCTTTCTTTATCTTTGCCTCCCACGTTACGTATATATGGTGGAGATTTTTCTTTACCTCTTCATCTCGTGAATTATGCCTAGCACAGTTTCTTCAGAGGGGAAGACCAACTGTCACAGCATACCTTTACAGTTAGGTTTATTTTTGACTTTGCGTTCAGGTTTTACTTCACCAAGGTGCTGGGTAAGTTGTGCCTATATAATCTAGCTTGCCTATTTTAGCTGTCCGATTTTAAAAAAACAAACAAACATATGTAGTAAAGAAGGGGAAAAAGTGTAAATAAGACTGTGCATGTATAAAATATACTGGAAATGGCTCTTTTATACAATTCCTAAAGTAGCATTTGTACCTAGATAGCTATATAAAAACCTGAGTGTTGCTGCAGCTACCTGTAAACTTACACTGGCAAATCTCACTTTAATTGGCACATTTGTAACAACAGACACTTCTAGCAGAGATTGTCCTGCTGTATTATTGTAGGAGCAAAAATAGAAAGGGAGAAAAGGAGAACTCGCCAAACTTTCCCCCTTTGTGGCCTGCCAAACTCTTTTGTGCTTACAGATAGCACTGTTAAGTTACAGAAGTTGTTTTATCATGAACTAACTAGAATGCTCATTACAATGGAATGGAGTGTTTGGGTCCATGCTGTATAAGTAGCTTTTGTCTTAATAATTTAGTATAAAAAACATTAAAGAAAGCATAATCCATGTTATCTAGGGAATCAGTAAATGTCCTGCACGCACTTAAAATGCTGGCATACTTTAATATAAGAAAAGGATACCTGGCAGGGATGTGAACTCCCGGTCTCTTGCCTACCTCTTCAAGTAAAGTAGCATGGTCATTCTAGACTGGGGGCAGATAAACTTCTGCTCCTAATAACAGATAAGTTACTGTTCTTGCTAAGAATCTGTTGTGGGTTTTTTTACTGTATTTTTTTTGCCCTGAAATGGATTAAGAAGCACTTGTAAATCTCTCTGCCCAAAAACTGTGGCAAGGGTAACCTTGCAGAGGTAACAAATGGCTTGGGGACTGATATAGTACTTGACAGAAGCTTATTTTGAAAATAGCTCTTATTCTTTTATGTATGAAATTTGGGTTTTTTTCACACCAGAGGTTTTCAGATGACCAAAAGTCAGATTAGGAAATAACCCAGACTTTTTTGTTTTGGTTTGAAGTAAACATCTGTGTAATCTTTAGTTCCTCTAATCAGTCACACAATTGTCCAGTTCCTGGTTCATGTCCCGTTAAGGTATTATGCACAGTTGACAATAAAGTCTAGAGCTTCACTGTAAATAAGCAGTCAGCCTGGCAATGGACGAATTTTTTATAAACATTTTGTAGTTTATTAACAGCTGATGTCAGTACAGGAAAACTAACGTTCAATACGAAAATTCTGCTTTCAGCGTATGTTTCTATTTCTGTGAAGTATGGTAGACACCTTGGCATAACGTAGCAGCACATAATGGTTTGTGGGTTTTGAAAAGGTGCAGGCCATATTGTGCTGCCTCAAAAATACAAGGATTTCATCATCCTGAAGAGAAATATCACTTATGAATTAGTCAGTCTTGTGACGCTGATGTCTGTCATACTTTAGCAGCACGTAAATATTGGTGTTAAGACTGTAAATATCTCCAGTATTAACTGTGCTGCTGAAGTAAGGCTAGCCACTTCTGCATGTGAGTCATGAAAAAGGACATTCTGTGTATTTCTTGATGCCTTTTTGTTGTTATAATTTATATGTTGATTGCTTATGAACGCTTTCCTGGCTTTTGTTTGTATTTTCGTCTATTCAGAAACAATGTTTAGGACTTCATAGTATCTGATGGTAAATAGACATATATATAACTTTGAATGCTTTGGTTTACATGAAAGCTGAATTTATTAAAGGAGCCATCTCAAGCTACAACTGTCTAACAATGCTTTGGTAAGTGTGTTTATTTATATATATCTCTCTAAAAATCATAAATATGGTGCTACTTTAAATTTCAGTATTTATTAAAACTGTGTTCATTTTTACAACGTTTTCTTAATGAATGGAACTGGGAAATATTTTGTCATGTTTTTAGCAAAGTGAGCACATAAAGCAAAAGTGTCTTCCAAAATTTTTAACAAAACTTATTAAACACTTCATTTCTTAAATCACTGTGTCTACAGACAGCTAGCAATTTTATGGTTAGAAGTTTAAACTGTGTATCTGACTGAATTTACCTAATTTTTTTTCTCGTTTTCCACTAAGATGTTTCTCTTGCAGGGGAATCTTTCATTGAGATGATTGAAATCACTGCAGTGAGAATGGAAATTATTTGGGCTCCTTTCCTTTTAAAAGCTGCATGCAAGAACTGTGGTGAGTCAAATGTAGACTAATGGTTATGTAAATGTCACTAATTTTAGATACAGTCAAGATCTGAAAGTGTGTTTCCTTTTAAGATTTTATTTTCTTCACTATCGTGACTCAGTATCACTTGCTAATCTCATTTTATTAGCCCTGTTATATTTTCCCATTAAAATACACGTGCCTTCTTCAAATAGGTGCTCACAGCTTCAAGTTTATACATCATATAGATGTTTTACAATGAGAAAAAAAGCTTATCTGCACTGGGGATTTGTTTTGACTTCAGGCTTCGCAGGCCTGCTACTGATGCAGTTGCACAGGTACAAACATGACATAGATGAATATGAATCCAAGTTGTTATAATTCATAAATCTGCATAATTTTACCATATAGAATTTCAGCCTGGTAAAAATCACACTTTTCTTGTCTGCATTGGATTTGAACTGGTGAAATTACTGATGGCTAAAATTTTCAATTTATTTCAGACCTGAGCAGTTCTCAATAGTAAAGCTATGCAGTATTAGATAACTTACAGCTTTTCCTAAAGTAAACACTTCTGTGTGTATATTTACCTACTACAGGTCTCTTAAGATATGTGGCCAAAATAAGGTTGACTACTCAGAAAAAATATGCTATCTGGCTCAAAGTTGGGTAGCTTTCTCACTGAGGCTTCTTTAAGTAGCACTATGTTGTATGCTTATCTGTAACTGCTTAATACTAAAGACCTGCACATACATTTCAGCCATTTGAAAACTTAGAAATGCTTGGAAAGACCAGACTTGGTGGGTTATAAAAGAAAAAGACATTATTCTTCCACTGTTCCCCTGCCTTTAAATGTCATTGATTTTTGTTTGCACACTGCAGACTGTGGTGCTTGCAGAAGGCCATCCATCCTGTTACTCTTGTAGATCTAGTATTTTAATGTACCTAGGCTTTTTCTCTGGGACTTCTATGAGCAGATGTGACTCTAAAGAGCAGATCAGAAAGATTTGAGAGCATGCAACAAGTAAGTCTACTTGCATGGCTTTGTCCAAGTCCAGTGGCCAAACCATTTGTTCCCGACTACTTCATTGTGCCAGTGCAGGCCTTCATGCGAACAGTGAAACAGACTGCTTCGTTCCAGTTCACCATGCAAACCCCTATAACTGGCAGAAGGCAGGGGATGGCAGAGAGTGGGATGAAGTAGAAGGGGAAAGGTTGGACTGCCTTGTTTGGTGGCCCCAGCAGCCTATAACAGTTTAGTAATGTGATGGAAATACAATTTGAGCATTTGCAGAACCAGAGCTCAGCTGAGGAACCAAAGCTCCTGTCTGGATTAATAAAATGGCTTCAAGTGCTTACGAAAGCGTACTCAAATTATTCAGTTCCTAAACCTTTGAAAAGAATGTCATTTCTCGCGTGGTTCACAGCTGTCTTAAATAATATTAGCAATTGTATTTTCCAGAGGTTTACCTGCATGGGCGGTGCCATAGCCCATGGCTGGATGACAGTGGTGAGACACTGGCATAGATTGCCCAGATAGGTGGTAGATGCACCATCCCTGGAAACATTCAAGGTCAGGTTGGACGGGGCTCTGAGCAACCTCATCCAGTTGAAGATGTCCCTGCTTATTGCAGGGGAGGTTGGACTAGATGACCTTTAAAGGTCCCTTCCAACCCAAACTATTCTATGATTCTGTGAAAAGGAATCCCAAAATAACAGTGTGGCTGAGGTTGGAAGGGACTTCTGGAGATTGTCTAGTCCAAGCAGGATCAGGCAGAGCAGGTTTTTTAGGGTTGTGATCAGTCAGGTTTTAAATATCTTCACGGATGGAGACTCTGTAACCTGTCCTCTTCAGATAGAATTTCCTCATTTCATTTTGTGCCTGTTGCCTCCTGTCCTGTCACTGGACACAACTGAGAGGAGCCTGGCTGTTTGTTCTTTACTCTCCCTTACCCCAATCAACAGGCATTTATAAACTTTAAGATCACACACACACAAACTTTTTCTTCTCCAAACTGGAGTCCCAGCTCTCTCAGCATTTCTTCATGTGAAAGATTGTCTTTCTGGAAGTAAATAAAATGTTTCAACTAATATGGGAGTTGGAACTCAAAGCGGGAAATGCTTTTGGGGGAAAATAACGAAACACAACCTAATAACTGAACTGTAAAAAGGACATGAAGATTACAAAATGAAACACTAAGAAGTTAGATAACTCCTGCTTTAAGATTCTGCAATCTTCATTTGCCCCCTTGTGTTAGTGTACTATGAAGCAATCTTCATGATCATACAGAGTATTTAATCTAATGATAGGATTAGCCTGGTGTGGTGCTGAGCCAGGGAAGATGTTTGTGGGCTGTGCAAGCACGAAGCCTGATGCTGCTAAAGGTGCCGCAGAAATTGGTAGAAAATTCTGTAGGGAATGGAACAAAAGACTGCAAGTAGAGGAAACTATCTCTTTGTGGTTATAGCAATGAGAATTCCTAAGAACTGGACATGAAGTTTATTTTTCTGCCTTCATTCTTCTATGATGCTGAAGGCCATTGTTTTCATAGTTTCATTGTTTTCATAGTAGTTGTATTCCTCACTTCAGAGGTGTCTGACTTAAGACCCTCTTGTCTGATGGAAACACTGTCTGTTCACATTTGCAGCTGAGCTTCTTAGGAGTTGTCATTTGAATCAAAATACTGTGTAATGTTATGTCTGTTGACATTCTCTTATCTTCTTAAACAGGGTACCTCAAACTGTTGCATATTACTATAGTTTCTATACCTTCATGTGACGTTTAAAATAGGGGTAATAGACACCTTGAAGCGCTGTTGGTTTTTTGTTTGTTTTAAAAAATACAACACTTTTGTTTAGTAGCTGTACTACTTTTCTATGGCATTTATTAATTCTGATCTCAGAGGAAGAGGTAAGTATTGCACATCTCTTAAAGACCAGATCTGCAATCAACTTTCCTTGTTACCAGCTCAAGCTGAGAAACCAAGTTTCCATGTTGTTGGTTCATGGTCTATTCTTCCAGTCCTGTGAGCTCTAAAATACTCAGATTTGTGTCCTGTGTTGTCACTGATTCATTTCCCATATGTAACTATTATTATTAAACACTTGTTTGTCCCGTTTTTGGAATGTGGCTTCATAAGTAACACCTTCAATATTCTGCAGAATCTTTTATACACTAAGGGTAATGTTCATGTTTGCAGTAAAGCGTATTTAAGAATAAATTTGCCTGTAAAGATCTATGTTGCAGAAAGAATGAACTAGTTAAATTGTAATACTTAATTTCTTATGTACAAGGATAAACAGTACATCTTTAAAAATCTAAAGTGACTTAGACATATGTATTTAGGACTTCTACATGCAATTGTTCTTCAAGTTTCAGAAGCAGTTCTGTTCATACTGCATATAGCACACTTTACGAAGTTGTTCTGTACTTGATATTCAGATACAGAGATCTGAAAATGTTTCAGCTTTTCCCTTAATCATGGTATCTTGTTAAGTATTGGGGGAAGTCTCTCCTAATCAGATAGCAATACTAATAGTAATGATTGAAATTTGAAATGTTTAGAGTCCCTTTATGTTCTTTATCACCACATCCTGTCATAGAAGTCACAAGAAATGATTGATAGAAATATATCCGAAGTGGTGAGTTACCATTTTACCAGAGTTCAACTTGAAGCAGAGCAGCAATTCTTCATTTAAAAAAAACAAAGAAAATTTTAAAATATATTTGAAGGAAAACTTATGTCTGAGATATATCTGAATCTCCTTTCTAAGGTGGCAGTTATAAGTGTGTATCAGAAGAATATATTTAACTATAAACAGAAATAAGAAAAAATGATCGAGAAAATGCAATGACATGAGTGACATTGTTCATCTTTCTGTGTGGGGGCTAATATGTCTGCGGTTTTACTTTTTTCACTCTAAATTAAACAGTTTATTTCTGTTGGAAGTTTTATTTCATGGCTCTCGGGTGCAACAACTCTATTTTTTCCAGATTTGATTCACTTATAATAGCTCTGTGTTAATAAATCAAATGAAATTTATCTAATAGTGCTTCCATCTCTTAGTCTAAAATTTGAACCCTATATTCAAAAGTTCTGAAATTAATTTATTAATTATAGCAGCATTTATCCAGTTTGAATCTTCCATCTTAAGTATACAGTGCTGAGTAGACAGAGGCTGACTTACTTAGCCTCAGTTGAGAGATGGGAATAATATATCCATAATGATTTCTTCTGCTGTTTATAGCCATAGGAGACAGCCATGGACAGAAAGTTTTGCATTTCCCTATGGTTTTTGCAGGGCAAGCATGTAGCTTTATTACCTATAAAGGAACTTTCTGTCAGCAGCTTTTAACACTTTTAAGTAAGTAAGTAAAACATTTTGGAATCTCTCATAAAATACTCTAAAAAAGCTTAAGTATTATAAAATTTGAACTATATAAGGCATAAATTATAGAATATAAAGTCTCAAATTTTTAATATTTTCTTGAAATAAAGGCAAAGGAAAAGCTTCAGGGATTATATTATTGGACTAGCTAGAATAGTCAATAATAATATATGACTATGGTTCTACAGTCCTGTGATTCACAAGCCAGACGAGTTTGGGACTGACAGTCTTTCTGTTTCCTTCAATATTAGCCTGGCTCTCATATTTCCATGGTGGTTTCACTGAATGACTCTGGGTTTGTTTTTGGTAAGCTTAGCCAGCTGAATGTACTGGCTGTGTGAGCAACAGTGCTGGCACCAAGGAAAAGCTCCCTCTGCCCTTGAGAATGGCAGTCCACTATTCGTTTCCATTGCTTAAACCAATGTAAGGAATATTCAGGGCTTTATTCTTCCTTTCTTGATACTCCTACAGACCAACTTTGCCTATCTGCTCTTTAAAGCAGTATCAAGGGGCTAACAACACCTTGGTCTACCTCTTCTACAGAAGATTGATACCTACATCTGAAACTAACACGAAACTGCTCGTACAGATACAGGTTCTTAGCATATGGAAACAGCTGGGACACACCTTTCCTGTCATCAAGACAATGTGAAAGTCTCCCTCTTTTCCAATAAGCAATATCTGTTATCTTCAGACATACCAATAAATATATAAACTATATTTTCCATCTATGTATAATGAAATTTCAGACATAATAAGAACTTTCCAGTAGTATCAGACAGATGAAAAAGAGCTCTGCTGTTTTGCAGGTATGAAATCTGTTAAATTACCTGTATAACAACAGTTCTAGGAAGCATGCGTGGATGGTAGGTTGTACAGTCAGAAAAGGATTTCACTGCAGATTCGATAACATCATGTAGCCAGACAGCCCCCTGTTGGTTGTATTGTTGTGGAGGTTCCAGAAATGAATTGTGCTTGAATTCAGCAATTCATTGTGCTCAACAAGCTTTTTTTTTTTTTCATTCCCATATCACAAATAGAGAAATGGGGAAAAAAAAATCGTGTGCATTTGTAAAAAAATTACCTTTGAATCAAGTTTTATCCCTCTTGTGTATGAGATAACTGTCAAAGCTTGGTTAAATAGAGTATCTGCACTCCATTTCTTAATGTCTTTATAGAATCTTATGTTTAAAGAGCTGCAGTGAAAATGTGGAACAGTAGTTTGTCCTTGTGATCAAAACTTAAGACTAGCATACTTAAATATTACATTTACAGCCTGGCTAATGCAAAGTATTTAGATAAACTTCTGTCAACAATGCGGGTAATAGATTTTAAAACATAAAAGTTTGTAAGCTAGCAGTGAACTGGCCAGACGTAGGTTCCAGCCTTATTTAACGACTGGGACTCTCTTGCAGGCATGTCTATGAGAGCTGCTGCTATTTTTCCTAAGAGTTTTTTATTCATGTTTTCTTTCCTTTATTCTCTTCTTTTGTGTGTGGCTTAAGTTGCTACCAGTGCAACTAGTGGCTTACTTTCCAGTTTGTGTTTTCCTATGTGTTAATACACCAAAAACCTTGTTCTTCACATGAAATAGGTATCTAAAATAGTGGAAAATTGAAGGACGCTTATTAGGTATTTTGACTTCTTTTTTTAAGTGTTTGTAAAGGGAACCTAAAATATGCCTTGTAATGGTCGCTCTATATCCACGTGGTGGAGTGCTGTAGATACTGTATGAACATATGCAAGCCCTTATTTTCAAGAATCTGATGATTTATCCATGCTTAAAAGGCGCTATTTGTGGCAGAAATGGGTGACACAAGGGAACTTTCCAGGAAGAACTCTATCTCAGAGGCACAGGATCTTCTGCTCTAAGATAAACAATACAGAGTAATCTCTTTCTGCATTAGGTATGGCCTAGATTACAAAAGCTCATCTTCATTTGAAGAATTTGGTTTGTGTCTAAAAATCCATAGCTGTAACAGTAGTAGAGAAACTGATGTGAGAATTACTCTTCTACAACAACACAGAAGACTAGCATGATGCTGAGAAAGCCAAAGTGCAAGACCTCTTTTCCTCCCCCCCACCTTCACTACACATTAAAAGATCAATTGTAATCAGATATAACAGTTGGCAAAAACAATAGAGGGTAAGAATACATGCTGTGATTGAAGAGGGGGAATGGGAAAAATGGGGACAGACCAAAGAGCTGCTTAAAAATTATGACCTACTGAAATCCATCAGAAGAGTTTAAGAAGCAGGCTGAAGCAATCTCAAGGTGAGGGGACTCTCCTGAGAAAGAGAAAACCTGGGTTTCAGGTTCTTCAGAAGCCCGAGAGGATGCAAGTTCACATCTCCTGCGTCTGAAAAAGTTGCCCACAGATGTTCCTCATCTTTCTTGTTAAATCAAGGATATATGCAAAAAAGAGTAGAAGTCACAAAATGGTTTTGTTCAAAGGTTGTTGGCAGTGATAACTATTACCGTTAGCAGATGAAAGCAAGCTGCAGGTAGGATTTCAAAGGGTAGTGGAATTTGCTTTTATTGGACTAACTGTGCAGTTCCTTGCAAATTCCATATTCTTTTCCTAAGATGTTTCCTAAAGTAAAAGTAAAATAAGCATACAATAAATATAAGTACCCATTAAAGCTCACTAAAGGGATACCTTACATTTCCAGAAGATGAACACTGCGATAACTGAGTATTTGTGAATTGCATCACAGACCTCTGTTATGCCAAAGTTCTGGTTTTTATTGCTAAAGAGAGCACCAGTAAAGGTGGCTTTAAACTGCTTTATGCTCCTACTTTCTCTAAAGCTGCTGAAGAAGGAAAGCAGGGAGCAACTAGCAGAATTAAAGAATTTCATGGCTGTTCAACAACTATCAAGGGGGTTCACCTCTTCCCTCCTTCACTCTACTGTCAATTTTTTTTTTTTTTTTTAGTTTGAAGATGTTTTTTGCTTTTTTTTTTTTATTGTTTTATTTGAGGGGGTTTTTATGACTGGAAGGTTTACAATCTCTCTCCAAAGTTAGTGGAATTGATAAGAGCCTGTTCTGGGTGAAAGAAGATTCAAATAACTTACCCTGATCAGAAAAATTACAACATTTTTCCTCCTCTGAGGAGTGGTTACTTACTCCATTTCTCAATTAGGATTAAACTTTATGACTTCATCAAGGCTCTTGGGGTATCTATAATTTTTATTTTGTTCAAGCAATTCTAGTAGCTTAGAACATACAGGTTACTTGCAGAGCTGTGATATTGTGATCGCATTATTTTATGCTTGTTCAGGCATAGAGTAAGTAGCCTGAGAAAGGCACTACCTTACACTATGGAAGTATCCTCAGTTACCTCTAAAAACTGCACCTTTTTCTCTTTAGCTGTGAGCAGTTGCCCAGACCAGTGGATATTTTTAATGGTAATGACAAATTCTTAACTGTATCTCTATTTTTTTCACATTTATTTCAGAGTTCTTGTAAAAATAGCATGTGGTCTTGGTGATTTATAGTGTTTGAGTTTCTCAGGCTGCCAACAGGCTCTTCCTTTGAGACGTCTCGGCCTGGTGAAACTACTCTGATTCCCCATAAAGCACGTCCTTGGGATAGGAATTTCTCTGTCACCCTCTATATTAAAACCAAATAATTTATATTGAGCTTCTTTTCCTTTGCCAATTTCTTTCACCTTCCTCTTGGTACTTACGTAGACAAAACCAAAAAACCTCCTGCATTCAAATATCTTTAAGAATACTTGGAATTCTTCTCCGTGTGTGTGCTTGTGCATTTGTACACAGGCACTGCATGCAGCCGTTGGTACCTGTGCATCTGATATTCTTCTATGGGAGAACCTTCAGCAGCACCCATGAAAGCAATCATTGTGTGTCTTTGTGCAAGAACAGTGTTAATCCTGCCATCCTCTTGTTCTAGCCTGGTGGCTACCGACAGAGCTTTTCATTAGCCAATTATATACCAGGCAGTCTTTTATTATTCACTACTTTATACTTATATTAGCACTTAAATAGCTGTTAAGATTGGGTTTCGTTTTAGAAATTGTAACATTTCTGTTATTTTTCTGTTGGAGGAATGGCTTTAGCCTAGGAGGAATTCCATATCAATGCATACCCCATGAATGAGCATGACCTCCCTAGCATTCACTTACTGTGTGATGTAGTGGTGTCATTAAGGACTATCCACATAAGATACATTTTACTTGACTTGATGAGCGTCACATGAATCTTCTAAGAAGGCTGAGCAAGCAAAACATCTTGTCTCAAGATGTCACAAGTGATACAGGCACCTGGCCTCTGGTTCTAGTTTGCCTGAGCAGAAACGCTGAGAAAGTCCAGAACTCTTTTGCTGTTCCCACTTCTTGCCCTAGGCTGTCAGCAAGTCTCCTAGAATGGCTAGACCTTGATTAGAGGGTGACAAGGAACAGAACATTTGCAAGACAGATCCTGATTTTCTCCTACATAAATTCTTCTGAAGTTGAGCATAGCTTAAATATGGGAACACCAGGCCGCGATGATGCAGATTTGGAATTACCTTGGATATTTCATGGTATGTGGTCTGCAGTTCTTGGATTCCTCAGCAGACATGATGCTAGAGCAGAAATTATCAGTGACAGTAACACCAAAATTAATTCTGACAAGGTTAAATCACCTTTGGCTCCTTTATCTGAAAGGAGACAGCAATCCAGCACTCCACTGTCAATTCAGGGTAAGAACCACCCCTTATAAGCCTCCACATATGTCCAGCCTTCGGTATTGATTCAATCATTCGCTACTCTGTTGGTACTGAGAGATCATGTTCTATAAATTTCCAACATCCTGTAGGACTAGTTCCATAGGAAATATTCCTGTGCTCAGTCAGAACCAGAAGAGGACTGAAAGGTTCTTCTGTAAGGTTCTCTTTAGCTGGACATTCTACGCTAGGTGGAGAGGTCAGGTGTCGTTCACACCAGGGTAGCTTATAGAGGTGGGAACTTCCTGCATTTTTCAGTATCTCTGTATTCTCATTAACATTTCTTAAATGCCAAGGGTCCTGGAGGTGCCATCCAGACCTTCAGCTTCAGCCTTCAAAGAAAGCCTTTTTGCTATGTCACCAGCTGTCAAAGTAGTGTCCATGTCCACGTTTCATTCTCACTATAAGGCACGTCCAGACTCATTACCTGTATCCAATGTGTTCAAAGCCTTCAAAGATCCAATTGGCAGGACAGTTTTCCCAAATACCAAAACCATTACTAAATGCCATCAGACTAGAACATTGTCTCAGGACGGCCTTCTCTGGAAGGAGAGCTGTCTCCAATAACAGCAAAAATTGACACTTAGGGCAAAAAGAAGATGAAGTTTTATCTCTGCTGCAGAAAGAGCTACCTTCCCAAAATGAGGGTCCCAGACTACAAAGCTGTACAACTAAATAGGGTATTATTAATTAATATTTTCAAATACTAATTTAAAATGGTAAGAATTGCCTCAGACATCTAGGGAGGAATTTAGATATTGTTCAGTAGAGACCATTTATAGCAATAACAACTTTTCCAGAGACAGACATCTTTATAAAGACAATTTCTTTATGGGTTTTCTGAAGGATGAGCAGCTATTCGATGCTTTGCAATCTGTTTGTATAGACAAGGTTGTGGACACTATTCTTAGGTCCCCAAGAGAGTAAACACCAGTTCCCAAGCACAGGCATCACAGAGCACAGGCTTTCCAACCATACAGACCTACATGCCCTCCAGCAAAGCAGCACAAGACTTAAAGAGGAAAAAACCCTGATGTCCTTGTGTGTAGCAGTTCACCTGCTTCTTTCATCAATGTGGCAGAGTGTCTGACTGTTCGATCTGGAACATTCAGGATGTTCCACCTTTTCCTTTCAACTACTGAAGTGGTTTTATAACAGGTTAGTGCCTACCAGCCGCCACAGAGACAGGTTTGTGTATTCTATTTTTGTCTCTCATTGACTCTGTTCTGTCCCAGGGTGTTTTAATGAGAGCATGTTAGATCATTAATAACAACACTTCTTTTCCTACAGAAAAGAGATCCCACTTTATCTTTTAAAAAGGGAGGGGAAAAGGTTGTAATGACTCAATTCCAGTACAGCATTTGCTTTGGCTGTCCCAGATCTCAAGAGATGTGAATGCATACATCTGAAAGATCAGATACGGAGTAATGTTTTCAGCTAGCAGTTTTTCATCACCAGGTTAAAATGACCTGCCCTGAGTTTTCAAAACAGTTACTTCCATGTTATTATCCACCCAGCCTGAAGGAGCTGGGTGGTCTTTGTTGCAAGAGTCATTGCCTCCAGTAGATTTGCATGCTTGTCACCACTTGTTTTAGAAGAACAGAAATCCGCATCTTCGTATCCTGAATGCTGCAGATGTGAACTCCTAAGAACTCTCATTAGATCCTCCACTCACGGCTGTATCTTGGCACTGGGAGTAGACAAGAAGTCAGTATAGATCCCTCCATAGAATACAGATGATCAAAACCACAGCAGACTGATGTTCCATTAGCCTTGTACAATTTCATGTGATATTCAGCTTTTCTATTCAATCTCAAAGCCTACCTCAGAAGTTCGGTGAGAGCACATGTCAGGCTTTCAATAGCTGAGCACAAGAGACTGCTACAGCACAGCTTATGGGGCAGACTAGCCAACGGAGCAGTCACACAAGTGTCCCTGTGCCTGTTAGTGCATCTTCCAGCCAAGGTTCTGCAGAGGATCACCAAAATGAAAGATGAGTCTCACAAAAAGATGATCTTTTGCCCATCCTTTTCCACATGTACCCATAGAGTTTTCAGGATTGCATATAAACACCAGTGAACTCTGGATTGCACTATCACACTTCCGTCATCAAAGAAAACTCTTCTTGAATGACAGCAGAAACCATCATTAGCCTAACCAAAGATGGGAGAAGGATCTCTGTTACATCAGGGGCCATGCACTTAAAATTTTTCATTTACGTGCTTGACATGGCCATATTAATCATTAAGCCATTAACGTGTTCCAGGGATCCACAGTTTACTGAGCCATCTTCAGAAGATCATGTTTTGAACAATCATAGACAGCAAAGGGAAATTACATGGCTTAAGGATCAATTTGCAAGTGGGGAAAACATAATGTAAACCAGTCTGTTCGAGAAGATATCTTTCCAGTTCATGGAAAATCAGGAACTTACTAATAGGTTACTGCTCACTGTACTGCAACTGGAGTTGAAACAAAGGCCACCAACAGGACATATCCAGTAATTATCCATGCGGCTTATAACCCCAGTGCTGCCAAAGCAGTGCTGGTATTCTGATCTTCACAGTTTGTCTATTCGGCCACCAAAAGCTTAGCTTCTGTTTCCAGATGTGAGGTATCGGCATGATTAACCTGTCTTATGTCTGGATCCTGCAATGTTTCACTTCATAGCACAGATGCAGAACTGACCTCTGAGAGAAATTTTGTTCTTCAGGTATGCAAACTATTGATGTAAGATGTTCTGCAGATCCACTTACCCAGTGCATTGGAAAAAAATAAATCATCCCTGTAGTCTCATGAATGTTTTAAGTCTCACATCTAAGTCATTCTGTGCCTTTTCCACATCCCTTTAGCAGCTATCACCCACCCATTCATTCACCCCTATAAGATCTTGTGCTTTTCCTTTTCTGGTGGCGTTGAAATTCCTGACAGCTCTGTTAACTGTCCTCCCTTCAGTACAATAAGTTGTGTCTCTTTGGTCCCACATAGGCAGTGACTCTTTCCAGCTGAATTTTATTCCTTAATTCCTTGTTCCAAGAAGTGAGTTTGCTTTCTTCCGTGGATCTCTGCTTGTCTGTATCACGTAGCCTTTTCCTCTATTGCACCAGTGACCAGGCCAAGGAGTGAGCTGAAGACGTAGCAAAAAGACACAAAGATTAAAGGACAGAGGGATCAGCATGCCTTCTGTTTATTGCTGAATACAACATTGTAAATAAAATGGTATGTCAGCAATTATTTTATTACTCAGTTCAGTTATCACTGGGGAACAAAAACGAAAATAATAGACCAGTCTTTTCAGAAGGCCCCCAATGAAAGCTACAAACTGCCTTGGAAATTCAAAGAAAATTGAGTTCCTGACTCCAAAGTACTAGAAAAACACCAGACTTGATGTTTCCAGTCTATTGCCTTTTTTTCCAATGGAGAATCAGGATGGAACAATGTTGCAACATTTAATTCTTCACAGTTTCAGCAAGCGCTCAGCTGACTGGTGTAGCAGAAACTTGCTTAGAAAGCAAAGCCCTAAATTCATTCTCTAAAGTAGACTTGTACACATTATTCTTTCCAACCTTTAGGGCTACATTCATCATCTTTCTGACCAGAATGAAGCCACCAATTATTGAACCATTGCAGTAGAATGGAAACAGAGTAGAAATGGAGGAAGGATTCTTGGAAAAATTTACACATCAGATCACACTTCAGGGGTTATTTCAGCAGAAACTACATGATAGCCTAGAAAACTGACAATCCCTTTTTTTTTTAATAGAAGTCAGATTTATTTGTATTTTATGCGATGACTAGTGATTTACATCCCACCCACCCTTTTGAGAATATTCAGGGCTCCAGGCATATCTCCAGCCAGTTCCAGACTATTCAAATCATTGCCGGTCCATCCATTTACTAGTCACAACAAGGCCTTCTGTGACTAATTATGGCCTGACTGCAGCAGGAGAGGCAGCTTCAAAGAATGGGAATCTTCAGATGCACTAGCAGTTCCCTTGGTTCCCAAATTCTTTATTTATGTGGATTACATTGAGTTGACAGATTTAACTGGGCTGTTGAAGATATGGTCAAAGAAGCGGAGTCACTCCCTTCCCTTTTATTGTCTTCTGAAGACATAACAGTCATATGCATCTGTCACTAGAGAGAGGAAGTTCTCCATCACTGGACTTGATTTGGGCTTTTATACACTGCTTCAGTAGCATCTGGGAATAGATCAATATAATATTTGGTAGGGAGTTGTATTTCCTCGTGATGCGCTGTAAATCTTTTACTGTAGATACTCCCACTGTTTATTGTTGAAAATCAATAAAAATGAACCCTGTAAAGTTAAAGCCTGGCAATGGTTCAGCACAAATCAGAGGGAAGGAGTAAGAGGGAATGAGTCTCGCTCCCCCTCTTGGATAGCTCCCAGCTTGTTTCCCAATGAATATTCAGTAACACTTTCCAGCAATCTGGGAACAAATTTTTTGAAACAAATATTGAAAGTTACGAACGCTTCGCTGTGATCTCAAACAGGACTTCTGATCCACTTTGGCAGCTTTCTGGTACTGAATTCAGCTGTGGATCAAAACGGAGTATCACCCAGATTGTGTGTTGGATATACCTTAGAATTTTCCCCTCCAGAGACAGACAAAAGCACATCAGCCTTGCACAGCTCAGATTAAAGGAGTTATTTTTGACCATTGGAAGACTGGAAACTAACCAAAAGAGGTAAAAAGTGGGAACAGCCCAATATGGAGAAAAGTTTCTCCGAAGTCAGAATGGAAATTACTACCCCTGTTTGCAAGCCTGTAGAAGTGGGGCAGGATGCAATTACTCCAGCATCATCTTTTGCTGTATGGCTATTAATTCTTTATATACTGCATCTTACGGGGGAGTCTTCTACTATTTTCATGAGATTCAACTATGCAGGGAAGTGAAAAAAGGTTTGGAATTATTTAGTAAAGAGAAAACTTCCCAGTACTACGGCCAGTGCTGAGATCAGTCTTTTTTACTCTAAGCGTAGTATAAAATGCAGTAACTTTATTTAAACTAATATTCTTAATCAATTATGCAATCTTATGAGCACTGACTCTAGAACCTGTAAGAATGTAGTGACTGCACTTCCTGAAAGAACAAAATAAGAAAGAAAATACAAGACAAATAAGGTGGTGTCTTTCCAAATCATTTGCCTTTTGCAAATCTAGCAGCGAGCTATCAGACAATCCAGTTATTTGAACCATCTACTGCCATGTAAACTGCAGTCTGTGTCAGACACAATGGCAGCGTTATCTTTTAGTTTCCTTTCCCTCTAGTGATTTTACTGTTCTAGGAGTCCACTTGTGTGTTAAAAGCAGAAGAGAGCTCACTGCTCGCCATCAGTGAGCGAGAGGGCTGCCCCCCAGCACTGCGGCAGTCGGTTTCTAGCATCTCGGGCAGTGGAACAGTTTGCACGTTTTTGCTGAATCCAAGGAAGAATAAAAAGGCAAATACAGCAGTAAGTTTACTGAAGTCAGCAAATTTTGCACCTTCGCAGGAAAAAGGATTCTCTTGAGAAAGCTGGTAATGTCTACAAGAAGCGGATCATGTCAGTGATCACAAATTCCAACTTCACTGGAAAAATTGTCTAAATATTTCAAAGTGCCATTCCTATTTAATCAAAACCAGACCTAGATGTGAGCAATCAGAGCTCCTGGTTCTGTCTTGTGCAAAAGCAGGACCAAGCCACCAACAATATGCTCTAGTCCAGCAGAGATCGTTTTGTGAGATACTAGAGTTGACTTGCCTGCCAAGATTTAGGTGAAAGTACTTAGTTCAACACATAATCTGCCTTTGACCAGAAGGCTTTTAAAGTCACTCAGACTCATAGCTAATCTGGGCTCCCATCAGCCAAATTCACTTCTACTCATACAGCCGTTACCTTCTGTGGAAATGCACCTGTGTGAACCACTCTGCCGATGACACGACACAGTCTGCTCTCTGCTGCATCGCTGCCTGTTTGGGATCTCAGAAGGGAAAGAGCAGTAAAAATATTGGCCACTGCTTCTTCTAAATAACTGCCTCAGTGCCTGTGGGATGCACTGCATACCACTCCAAACAGGGCACAGAAAAACAGCCATCCTGCTTCAGCAACACTTTACAGTAACATAAACAATCTCGCAAGGTGGAGGGCAGCAGCTACCCCAGCCAGCTGAAGATCCTCCTAGTAAATTGATGCTATTTTTACATTAATTTGTCTGCAAATGAACATACTTTCACTTCTTCCTCTGTGATTACTGCCATTTAGTTGTAGCTTGAAGCTACACTACCTGTAGCTCTACCATCACTGCTTCCACCTTCTGTATAAAGAAATCCAGGAAGCTGCTTTCCTTTGAAGAACCAACTTACTACCAAATTATCTTCAATTAAAAGTCACGGGTATCCTACTGGTCTCAGTCAGACACTTTCACCAAATTTCTGTCAGGTTACTGGCACACACACACAGACTCTCAAACTTACTTAAGCAACTATCAGTTAAAAAAAAACAAAACAAAACAAAACAAACCCAAACAAATAAAAAAACCCCAAAAACAAAAGCATTGCATAAAAGCCTAGTTATGGTCTCTGCAGGTGCACAAGTGACAGAAGGTGACACTTCTCGGTTCAGTCCTAAGTAAGAATAAATGCTAGAAAAACTTTGGGAATCCAAACTTGCTGACAGTCATGTGCTTTGCTTCAAAAAGATGCATAGTCTCATAGTACACTGTTACACAAGGTCAAGGTAAAGGATGTATGGCTCTTTACAGAACAGGATCTTGCACTGCTATATTTTTCCGGAGCCAAAATGTTACATTCATAGAATGATATTTGTGCTGAATAAAAATTAACCCCTGAGAGGAAGCAGAAAGCATTCAGCACTAGCCCATCACAAGTTGTTACTGAAATGGTTGTACCAAACATTCATTTTGCCAAAGCCATGGAACACGACTGATGGCATAGGTTAAAACACCAGGGCTTTTTAAAAATGGAAATATTTCATTTCACGTTTTCATTCACTTTATTTTTTTTAAAAAAAGTAATCCAAACTTCAGTTTTCAAAGTGGCTGCTACAGCAAGGAAAATAAACTCACTACTTCCGCAGTAGGTGAAGTAGCCTAATTTTATTACTACAAAGGGTTCTGAAACTAGGTTTAGTTTACACTGCTGCTATCAGCGATCATTTAAGGCATGATGTTTAAATACAGCCTCAAGTCCATTTTTTTTCCTTTCCCTGTAAAAAGTTGTTACTTTTGTCTTGTGTTTCTCACTATAATTGGTAAGTCTCTTCACCAACAATATTCACAGTCACTGGCTCACACAGTACTCCTCATTATTGGTTTCAGTTTTATGTCAGTTTGACGAATGGGAACTTTTCTGGAAAGTCAGTACATGGACCTCAAAATGAACTTAGAAAAAAAGTAGTGTTGTCTTTGTAGTACAGCAACCTGTCAGGATAGCCGTCCCACAGAGCTTGTCTGCTGTGTCACCTGAACACTGTCATCAACAGTCTGACCTCAATGTCCACCATTGCGTGCCTTCTAACACAGACCTTCACAGAAGGTCTTCACAGAATCGTGGAACAGGCCAGGCTGAAGGGACCTCAAAAGATCATCTGGTCCAACCTGTCGTGGGAAAGGGAGCCCAGGTGCGATGATCTAGCACCCTGTCTAGTCGCTTCTTGAAAACCTCCACAATGGGGACTTCACCACCTCCCTGAGGGAGGTTGTTCCAGTGAATGATGGTTCTCACTGTAAAAATTATCTTATATCAAGATGAATGTGAACATATTTACAATATTGAGGGGAAAAAAAAAAATCCTGTTTGAACTGAAAGCGTCCACTCTCATGTTCTTCAACATTTACTACATTATATAACCTGTAAGTGGCTTAGGAGATGTAGTCCCATAATCACGTTATTCTCAACCCAGAATGCTCTAGAAGAAGCAAAGAGGTCCTCTTTGTTGCCGCTGAACTTCTGAACTTGTGTCAAGCTAAAACGCAATACAGTGGTAGCAAACGAAAAGAGCTATCTGATAGTGGTACCACCAGTCTGTGAAGATATATTTCACGAAACTCCAAAGGGCAAGAAATAGACGGGTGGTTCCCATCCCCTACCCCCATTACGATGTACTGCAAATAAAGTAATAAATTCACATTTTAAAGCTAACGAAAAGCCAGATCTAATTAGTCAGACAAGAAATCCCAAACGAGCTCTACTTGGCTGTTTGTAACTTTGGAAAGATGGTGTTTTATCAACAACAAAAGTCAGATTCAAATAATGAATCCTTGAAGTTATTGCTATCTTCCTTCCCTGCCTTCAAGGGAGGACAAAAGATTCTTAATTTATAAGACCTCATTAACTCACCTCTCCTGGTACCTGAGCTAATTTTGGCATCTTTACAAAGCATTGCTTTTAAAGCCACTTCTGCCAAGCCTTCCTCCTAAATATGTTTTGCACTTAACAACCCTTAAGAAATCTTTTGTACGATTCTGTTTAAAATTGTACTAACTCTTCCATCTGAAGAACTGTTTATCACATTTTCATTCTTTTTATAGTTAAAGCTCTAAAAATTAACTGACCCCTTTGTTCACAAAGACCTTTACAATTTAATTCTCAGCACTGAAAAGCAGCTTTTGGAGTGGGAGGAGAAGACAGAGGAGTATTCTGCAAGAGACAGCAACACCTTATTTCATGGACACTGGTGGCAGCTTCACAAAGCCACTTTCTCATATCTGCAGGCACACAGCAGTACAACTTGGGATGTTTCCATTATGTTGCTTTCAGCTAACTGCAAGATAATCAGTGTACGTGTATCTTTTGGAAGTAGAAGCAATATCTGATCGTTGAGGTTTGCCTCCTCCAGCCACTTCTCCAAACTGTTGGGAAGACAGTTGTGTCAAGCTGTTATCTCTTCATGTATTATCATGTATTTAAAATCTACTTACAGATTAGCACAGAACATAAAAACGATTTTCTAGAAGGAATGGCTGATTTTTTGCGAGTCCTAATATAAATTTTAGCCACAGAGAAAAACAAAAACAACCCTTGAAAATGCTGGAATCTGGTCCACAAAACCAGTATTGAATCTGTGGCTCTTTTATTTAGAGTTGAAGAGGGTGGAGCTGTAAAAGGCAGGAAAGCAATTTTTTTTCTGAATACTTGAAAAAAAAAATTGTTTGTTTGTTACTTCCCTCAATAGTTGCAGTTTCAAACAAGCCAACAGAAAAAGGCCACCAGTGGTGACACACCCCTCTTCCACCTTCAAAAGATGAAAGGAAAAGGCTTTATTTCCCTTTCTGTGCTTGGCTTCTCTTTGCCTGTGCTGCCCCGGAGCTCCCTGGGGTTTGGCTCACCGTGATGGTAAGGCCTGCTGGCCTCCTCATCCTTTCAAAACTGTAGCATTCAACTTTTTCTGCACTGGAGACTGTCCTGGTGCTTATGAGGCGAAATCCATCCTTGAGTAAAGTGTCAAGCAGCAGGCCTAGCACATTAGCACCGTTAATCAGCTTTCTATTATCAGGCTTTATGGAAACATACCTAAAATAAGAAAAAAGCAGTTACAACATACTCCAATTACTTCTTGAAGGATGGAACCAATTTCTTTTTCTTAAAACAAAACAGGTCCTCAGATGCTGCAGGCCAGCACAGATGCACAGGTTTACAGTAACCAAAGTTCCAGATAATTTTTTCATCCTTTGAGTACAATTTAACTCTTTTCCCTCGTTATAATAGCAGTAATTCTAAATTCGTCCAGTTACATGTTGGGGAAGATGCACCTCTCTTTCACCCCCACACCAAAACTTACTTTCCTAAGAAACAGCTGTGATAACCTCCATCTCATTTCATTTAATGGAGGAGAGGTGAATGGCATGCTTTATATAATGCCGCAACAGTTTTCCAGGTAAGAGTAAATGATGGAAAGGACAGTGAAGTCACACTTGCCCAAACAGCATCACTTTTCATTACACGGGATCTCTCTCTACAAACAGGGACGTTTATTGCAAAGTTACCTTGTACAGCAGGTCTTGTGGTAACAAGTATGAAAACCATTTTCACATTGCCTCAAATGATTTTGCTTGATATAAAGTACAGTTTAAAGAATCTATCCAGACATTTTGAGGAACAGAAGTCAGGTAAAAATACTATTACAAAATACATCAACTGACAAGGGTGAAACTGTTCCACAGTTCACAGGAAAGTACACCAAACATTCATGGAAAGCACAAAAAAGGTGAAAGAGTCCATGTCACCACAAATACCAAGTCGACAGAAATTTCGCAGGCAACATAACCAAACTCAACTTGTTTCATTACTCTAGATAAGCTTTTCTATTGATCTGCAGAGGAAAATTTTTACCAAGTCTGAAGAAATAAAGGAAAGAATCAGGGATATTTTCCCCACTATTTAAGTTGCCATAACTTACTCAACCCATTGTTAGTCCATTAAAATTAGTAATGCATTATAAATTTAAGGTTTGGCACATAAATATATGTTGTTTTGCAAATGCAAAGTAGTTTTTCTTCTACTCGCTTAGCTAAAGAAAGCTAGAAGAAAGATAAACTTGATTCTTTTTTTTTTTTAAATAATCAAGAGACTGCTGCATTGATTCATATATTCAGAGAAAATAACCCTTTTGGAAATACTCAATGAAATTTCCATAAAATTCCAGATGTTCTAACAGCCACAGAGGACAAATTAGGTTACACTTTCTTATACAGTAAGAACGTGTCTCCATACAATAGAGACATCCAGCAAAAGCTTGTTTAAAAAATGTAAGTTGTCATTAGAATACGATACTGCTATCACAAAAATCACTGATATACAGTAATCTTAATAAAAACAGAACCTGGCTCTGAATTAAAAGAAAAGCCACTGTGTACCATATAGTTAGTAATCTACCCCGTCTCCCTCCCCCCAATAAAAGGCTCTACGAAAGCTTTCCAGTCCCTGAATTGCTATCTTAGTTCCACTGGTGGTTTTAGCCCTGTTTAGCCATTCTCTTTTTCCACTTTTCCATATGAAAGTCTTTGGGACCATGCGCTAGTGGAGATTTTAGACTTCTCCAGTACTTCACTCCTTATTTGTTTCCTTTCCTTCATTTTACTCTGTGTTTTTCAAGTCCTCCAGAAGGTCACTGATGCCATGAAATTCTAAAGCCTGGGAGAGCGAGTGAGGAGGAAAGAGCAGAGAGAGAGAAAGACCCAACAGAACTCAAAACCAAACACTGAGAACAGTATTTTAGAAAGCTGGAGAACAGGCAAGTCAGTGTAACAGAAAATGAACTGGGTATTTCAGAACTAGAAAAAGATAACATTGAACTAGCAGAAAGAAGGAAATATATTTCTTTTCTCTCAGACAGCTGTCCAATAGTTTCTTTAAAATGAGCTTTGCTAGCATGTAGCATGTACTTCATGAACTAGAAGTCACAAAGACATTTCCATAATGAGAAGTCACACTAAGGAGAGTACCTGGCCACAAACAGGTCACCAGCAGAGTAGTCAGTACCACACTGAAAAACCATGTCGTGATGAGAAGGCCTTTCCAAAGGAAGTGGAATGAGTGGTTTCTGAGAAGGAAAAGGGCTGTTCCAGCTCTGTCCTGACTGCTGCCCTGTAAACACGGTGATCTGTTCAGCTAGTGTCTCAACAGTGGTACTGCAGGAACCAAATATCCGGAAAAAGGCCTGCATCTCTTGGAGAGAAAAGCGCACTTCCAAGATCTCCAGCCTTGGCTTCAGCAAGTGTTCCTGGCTCAGGAGGTCAGCCAGAGGGTAGAGCCCATAGAATTCTGCTTCTCTCTGCAGCCTCCGATAGTCTGAGAAATCAGTAGGTAAGGAGACCTGGAGAGTCCTCAAGAAGTCCATGATGTAACTAAACAAAGTTCCATCTCTGTCCACAAAAAACTCTCCATTCACCAGTTTAAATTCCTGGTCATCATCACTCAACATCCGTGCTAGCCTGGACTCCGGGAACCGCTGCAAGGTAGAAGCCCGTGTTACAAACCTCACACCTCCCACGCTCAGAATGACCACCTCTCGATTACTCATCGCTCTCAGCCACTCAAGAATTGTAACTCTCTGATCTACGTGTTTGTGACTTGATCTTTCCTAAACTGCAAGGCATCTGCAGCTCCAAGAACTATTCAGTGCTTTTAGCAAGTGTTTGGAGTGAGGTGTGGAGCAGCGACAGGACTCCCAGGCAACAAAGATGTAAATATCATGTACAATCGTTTTGTTTGCAGGATTTGGTTGCTCGGAAACTTTGATTCTTGGAATTTAATGTTTTATTTTTGAAATGAACAGCTTGCAAGCACTACTGGAAGACAGTGAATTGACCATCACAACTTATTAAACCTTGAGAGAGGCCAGCAAATATTCCCCAAAGTATGATACGCATTACATTTGTTTCCTGGAAATGTCAACTGAATGTTTTCATTCTACATATTGCTGTTCACAGGACCACTGCAAAAAGAGGTTAGATGTGCTTCAAGCAATATATTTCAGTATCATACGCTCTTAAAGAAGGGCACTTCAGAGAAGTCAAGATTACGGTTCACTTTAAATCACTGTTATCCTACAGCCAAGTCAATACACTAAGAAAATTCACTTAATTCCTGAAACAAGCTACAGGAAAGTACAGTAACAGTAGAAGAGCCTACATGTGTTCCAGTACTAAAGCACTTCTAAACACCAACAACATCTATACTCCTGTCATGTTACACACTCTGTTCCAAGGAATCATCTCACCTTTTTCCCCAGCTCTTTCAATTACAATCTGGAGAGACAGAGAGGGATAGGAGAGAAACTGCTCTGCTTGCCACCTTTGCAGGGCTAGAGTGCAAGCTGCCTTCTTGTGGCTGATCCGTGCATACCTTTCACCGCACTGAACTGTTTACATTAAGGCCACTTTTTAAGAAAGTGTGGCTTCAGAGAAACGGATCTAACAAGACAGCTCAGTCACCCCAACAATTTGATGTTGGAAAAGTAAACTGCAAAGTATGTACTATCTGCAAAGTATGTAGTATCTCACAGCTTCTTCTTCTCTTACCAACCTCAATTGATTTCTCCTACCCCTAGAATTTATGCTTGCCCTGAAGATACGTTTTTGTATAGAACATGTAAACAATAACCAATATATACAGTAATCTGAATGCAGTGATTACAACATTTGGTTATACAAAAAAATACGTATATCTATTTCAGTGAGAAGTAACATCCTCAGATAGAAAGTGGCTCCAGAATGTGAATGGTGCACTCTGTATTTTGCAGTGGAAGGGCAGTCCTCAACAAGCCTCTCAGTGCAGCACTCTTCTCAATCACAACTGTTCTTCCTCCTTCCAAACCACCTCCCAGTTAGAAAAAAATTTTTTTAAACTATGACTTTTTAGGAAGTGACACTTTTTATCTTATTCTACAATTATATTAAACTAAGTCTACTGTCTGGCCCTAAATTTTGGTAATAAAAATGATTTACAGTTAATAATATTCCTATAATCACCACAGGAAGAAGAATCCAGAAACAATGCGTTTTTCAGAGCTCCATTTCATCTTCCGGTTTATCAGTGCTCAAACTATGTGAGCAGTATAAATATTTCGAAAACATTTTTAATCTTTTAATGTTTTCACTGAAGTCTTAAAAAAAACAATTAATTTTAAGAGGTTCTATGTTTTCTTCACCAGATCTCTCTTAGCTCTTATATTTCAGCAGGGACTTCACAACAGTTTATATTTGCACACAAACTGTGCAACATTATCCAGTACAACCAATGTATAGTTTTTACACTTTTCTCTTAGAAGTGAAGCTCCATCTGTCATCTGTTCCCAGTAAAAGACTGCATGATCTGCTATCTCCACTGTATCTGCCAAATAGGACAAGCTAATTGTAAAGAATTGAGATTTCCAGCACTGGAGATTGTCAACAACTGACTCCACAAAGGACATTCTGGTGACAGCAAGAATAAGCAAGCAAATAAGAGAGGTCACTATAAATCTGCGTGAAAAGACTGAGGGAATCTTGAATTTAAGAGTGTTGTTTTCCTGAGGCAAGGAAAGTTTGTCCACATCAACTAGTTTTATTCCATTCCACTGGCTGGTATCAAAGCTCTTCATTGTAGGGCTGATGTCCACACTGGAACAAGGTAAAGGGGTTTCTTTGAGCACCTTGATTTTTTCCCTGAACTCCTGCATCTGTTGCAGAAATATAATGGGTTCAGACACATCTTTGAAGGCCTCTGCAATGTTAAAAGCCATCCGTTGCTCTTGCAGAATTGTGTTCAGTTTATTGATTTCTGGATCGTAGGCCTGCATCACTGCAAGCTTCATGGTCTCAAAGTCAGAGAGAATCTCGTTTCGTTTCTGCTCCAGCGTGTGCTGCAGCTTCTCAAAAAACTCCTTTACTTTGTCAGAATCTTTGGTCAGCATCTGCAGAGCTTTCCTCTTACTGGTTTCTAAGGTATCCAGCCGCGAGAGGGCATCTCCACAACGCCAAGTTTCAAAGCCCTGAAACAGGGTTTCAAAAGCCCGCTTCTCCTGGGAATAAGCTTCTTCAATAGAACAGAAAACATGCTTTGTATGGTCACCACGGGTGGCACAAACCCCACAGATCAGCTGCATGTCTGTCCGGCAAAAAATGTTAAGAGGCTGCCCGCTGTGCACTTTGCACACAGGCATTTTCGGAGTTACTTTGATTTTGTTATACTTCTCCACGATACCTTTCAGGGAATAGTTGACTTGCAAGCTGTTGACTCCAGTAACAGGAGCCTCCTTCCTGCATGTGGGGCACTTGAAAGGGGATGGCCTCCAAAGCACATTCCGCACGTTTCCTTCAAGAATTCCTTCCAGACACTTTCTGCAGAAATTGTGTGAACAGGGCAGGACACGAGGATCATCAAACAGGCTACAGCAAATGGGACAGGTAAGATCTTCCTCGAGGAGCTCCATCATATCCTAGGAAAGAGAAGAAAGGTGGTAACAGAACTTATAAAATTTATTTCTCCTCCAGGGAAACCATGCAAAAACCTATGTCCATCTGAGACACAGCTCAGTGACAAAAGGATCTACTTTTTCCTCCAGTATCCTTAAGACAGAGCATCAGCTGGGTTTTTGCAGCCAGTCCAGTTAGCTGTGGTATCTGGCCACCAGATGGCAGGCACAAGAACGACTTGGTGTCCAGGCAGAACCGTGTTTGGATTCTTATCTAGAAATGCAGGAAAAGAAAGCTTGCCAAACCCAGCAAGGACTTTGAATGAAAATAACTCATGTACTCATAGTAACAGTTCAATACTCACAGTAACAGTTCAAGACTTACATCTTTCCTCACTGATGCAATACCTAGAAACTGGATTTTCACAACAGACACCCAGCTGATACACCCTGCTAAGATTTGATTGCTCTCTGCTTGCTTAACTCATCCAAAACTTACAGTTTCAAACCCCATGCACCACTACTGTAAGAAGGCAATATTAAAGGTGACTGAAAAAGCTCAGCTTCAGAATTTCTTCATCTACAGAATATGTGATGTGCCTCTTTGCTCTACCTGCAAAGCCAAAGTTATCATTCACTTAAAAAGTTAGCTTTTCTCTTGCTCCTGCAATATTTGTAAATAACCAAGTGAACGTGTTATTGTTGAGCTATTTGGCACAAAGTTAAAATACTTCAAAGAACAGCTGTCCATAATCCTTGGTAATTCATCATGAAACAAAACTGTTGACCATTTTTACTCATCTGCAATCTCTATTTCCAATTCCATTCTCACAGCATTCATGCCTCGGCAATTTCTTTCTGTGGGCAGGACGTACAGAAAGAGGATTTATCATGCAATCCTTTCTACTGGAAAGTCTCAGTGCCTCTAACCAAAGCCAAGTTCTCAGATGCAGACACCTTATAACTTACAGCACGCTCTAAGAAAACAAATAGCTAATAAAGACCAAAATGGGTGACAGTTTGTATTAGCCAAAACTCTCAAACACATAGTTTTGAGCTATAATTAGAAAGACACTTCCCTTGTATAAATTCCTTCCATATTATACAATATGTATTCATATATATATGTAATAAAATTCCTTTTATAAGTTAAAAGATGTACCACAAAAAAGAGTATCAAAGTACTGCTGACAGCAAGGCATATGAATGAGCTCTTTTAATTAGTTTTGATGTTATTACTAAGGATTCTGTCCCCTCAGAGAAATATAAAGTGGAAAACATGGGAGCCAAGAGGATAGTTGCAAGGGAAGATCCATGCTCCACAGTACAAGAAGAGCAATAAAATCAATACCACTGATCCAAGGAAAGCAAAGATCACTACAGGGAAGAAAGGCGAGGTCAATTCTGAGTTTCTTTCACAAGAGGACCGATACAGTCCCAGCGAGACTTCACAGGAAAAGCCATTCTGTAAGCAAACCCCCATGCTTTTCCAGTGAGGAGGAGAAGGGATATTCTCTATGCTTGTTTGAATAAGGAGGGTTTGAAGAAGTTGCCGGCTTTTCTACTCAGTCTCAGGACTATGGTCACCAGGCAGCAGAAGGCACCATAACAGCTAGGGACAAAGCCCCAGAAAAAAAGGTCTAATGACTCCATTTACCACCTAAGGTTTCCTATAAGACCACGAACCCCATTTAGAAACTTCATTTTCTGTGAAAAGAAAGTAATTTTGGAGCACCTCTCAATGCTAGAACAAGCAACATTTCTCTTCCGTCCTCTTCCTACTGCTAAAAAGAATGGGATAATGGGAAGACTATGATTTTGCCCCTATACTCTTGAGTCTTGCTCTTTACAAATAGCTCTTTCCAACTTTTAGCCATGACAGCAGCACAAAGATCAGTTTTGCTCTTAAGAGGATAATAACTACAAAACTAAAATGACAGGTCTCCATCTTTTAGTAAATGGAAATTCACAGTACAGAAAATATTTGCTCTAGTCTGTCTCCTTTACCAGGGAGGATTTTCCTTCTTAGTTAGGGAGCTGAAAAAGCAGCTTTGCATGCCTGACAGTGAGGACTGCAAACCACTGCAGAAAATGCTTACTACAACACGTTCCATCAAAATTGCAGGACAAACACTGAAGACTTTCATGCTCCTAAAAATACAAAATACATACACAAAAAGGTTTCATGATCCAAATAAAACTGTCCTGTTGCATTCCACCCCACTTATCCAATTAAATAATTATGCTTATTAAATATAACTGCATTTCAAAACCATTATATGACATCATTAAAAACCTTGGATTTTAAAAAAAGAAATGGGCGAGTCTATGAGCTTTTTTTTCAGCAGTAACACCAAGCCAAAAATACTGAAAACTTGTATGACTGGTTGGGACAGCTGACCTTCTGTCTTCTTTAGGACATTAATTTCAGAGAGTAAGTTGCCTGTGGATTGAAACATCCCTTTGTATTAGCAACTTGGTATTTGTGTGAGGAACTACAGCAACATTTCAACTTCTCCATTGGGAATTTCTCTGTGTAACTTCTGATCCAGGTTTGGATGGCCCTGGAATTCCCCACTTGTAGCGTGGAATCCCCGACGGACCAAAAGGCACAGCAGTTTCTTCCTTCACCTGAGCTACATAAACTCTCTGGTTACAAAACCCAGTAGATGTCACCCATCAGAAAGAGCAACTTGCACAGTTCTATCATTAGGAAGAAGAATGGCAAAACAAATCAAACCATAAATGCAAAACCAACCACGGTAGCTTTTCCCCACACTCCAGAGAGAAGTGCATTTAGCATGCTTCTCAGCACAGAAGTTGGGTTTATCAGCCAGCAGCAGGCTGAAAGCAAAACCAAAATTTCACCAAGCTTCAAACAAAATGATAGCTCTTGAATTACAAGTTTCCTGCAATGGCATGTAAATATTCTAAATAAAACTTGACCAAGTCAGGCTGCATTTCCACAAGCAGCTGAGCTAGTCAGGAGAGGTCTCGTCTCCCTTCCTTGTCAGAACCTCCTACAAGCAATTTCACCAGCCTTCTGTCAGATTGGTGTGTTGAATCAGCCCAAAAAACAGGGTCCCGCGCAGGTAAGGCAGGAGGAAGGGAGACGGAAGCTCCTCCTTCCAGCAGCAACGAGCTTTACTCTGCTCACCACACCGAGAGGAACCACAACCTAATGGAGGGTCAGTGTACACATTTTAACATGGAACGATTGACCTCCAGGTGCAGTAGGTATCCAGGCGGCCAAAAAGAGCTGAGGGAAGTGGTCATGCTTTAAACCTGTTATTTCATGTCCCAAGTTATTTCCAGGAGTACCAGGTAGATCCAACACGTTCAGCCTTCAGAAAGCTAGAAAAGCCTGGAGAAATAAGCAATTCCGGTTCAGTGCGGTTACAGCTCCATGAATACCGTTTCATCGACAAGGCTCGACACTCCGCCGAGCGCAGGACGCAGGGGCAGCGCCAACGCACGCTCCTGCGATCGCCTCCTTGTCCCTCTGCCCAGGCAGGAGTTCCCTCACTGCTTCTGGTCACAACCCCTCTCCTGCCAGGGGGGACCCCCCACACCCGCCTAAACGACGGCATTCCAGCCGGGCCCGGCCGTACACCCCAGCCGCCGGCCATGGCCTCCCCGGGGGTCACCGCCGCTCCGTCAGCCACCGCTGCTCGGGGGAGGGCGGCCCTCGGAGTCAGCCTGCGCCCCGCAAAGAATAAGCCGGCAGCGGGGCTCATGCGGGAGGAGGGCTGCCAGCGAAACCAACGCCGGCGGCCGCGGCCGCAGCGTTCCGCCGGCGGCCGGGAGCTGCCCGCCGCGCCGCCGCCTCACAATGCCGCGGCCTTCACTCGCCCAGCCGCGCCTGCCCCTCCTGCCGCCGGCGCCCCCGGCGCGACCCGCGCCGCCCCCGGGCCCCCGCTACTCACCATCCCGGGCCGGGGCTGGCGGAGAAGCCGGGGCGAGCCGGGGGTAGCGGGCCGCCTCGGCCGCCCACACCGGCCCCAGCCGCCGCCCCCCGCCGGGCCCGAGGCTGCCGGCCGCCGCTCCCGTCCCCTCCGCCGCCCGGCCCGGCTCGGCCCGGCCCGGCGCCCCTCTCTCACCTCGGCGAGCCGCGGCGGCGCGGTCAGCGGCAGCGAGGGATGCCGAGGGCCGCCATCCGCCGGTCGCCCCGCCGCACGCCCCTCCTCGCCGCGCCCCGCCGCCGCCGCCGCTCGGGCCAGGAGGGGTGGGCAGGCCCCGGCCCCGGCCCGCAGGAGCGATGGGCCGTGAGCTGCTGCCCGCCGGCCCGGACGAGGTGCGCCCACCCACCTTGGCCGGCGGCCGCCGATCCGGCCCCGGGGCAGGAGCTGCTGCGGCTTTTCCTCCTCCGCTCGCCTGTGAGCAGCCAGGAAAGCCCCCGGGGCTGCCGGGGGAGAGGAGCGGGTGGCCTGGCAGCCAGGCGGTGGATGCCGCTTGCCTCAGCCGGTGGCCGAGGTCTGCAGCCCAGAGCAGGCTGCCTGTTCCTCCGCCGAGATATGTAGGGGTTTCTGTTGTTTATTAACTCTACTAAATCAGACTTCAGACTGCAGCTCACAGGCACGCGTTGCACAGCCTAACGAGGAGCGCTGCTGGGTGGTAATCCCACTGAGCATCTTCCACCTCCTGAAAGCACTCATTAAAAAAAATTAACATCATTTTAGCCAGATATCCTTATGTGCTTCCTAAAAGGATAGAGACGCTTTCCTGTTTGTTTAGCACACTGGCTGTACCATTTCCTACCGGTGAATCTGTTGGAGAGTAACGTGGCCTGGCAAACCTACGCAGGTCTCCCACAGTAACACTGACTAGTCCCAGGGAGACGGAGCAGGAGGGATCCCACGTCCGCCTGGGAGGACCCTCTAGTTACAGGATTGTGAAGCTGGGGCTGGAAGTGCTTAGACTGCAGAGAACCTTTGTAATTCTTATCACGGAATCACGGAATTTTCAGAGTTGGAAGGCACCTCTAGAGATCATCTAGTCCAACTCCCCTGCTGACGCAGGAATGCCTACAGCACATTACTCAGGACTGCAGCCAGGCAAGTCTTGAACATCTCCAGAGAAGGGGACTCCACAACCTCCCTGGGCAGCCTGTTCCAGTGCTCCGTCACCCTCACCGTAAAGAAGTTTTTTCTTACGTTTGAATGGAACTTCCTATGTTCCAGCTTGTGCTCGTTGCCCCTCGTCCTGTCACTGGGAACCACTGAAAAGAGTCTGGCTCCATCCTCCTTCAACCCACCCTTTCGATACTTCTAAGCAAGAAGAAGGTCTCCCCTCAGCCTTCTCTTCTCCAGGCTAAAGAGTCCCAGCTCTCTCAGCCTTTCCTCATAAGGGAGGTGCTCCAATCCCCCCATCATCTTTGTTGCCCTACGCTGGACTCTCTCCAGTAGTTCCCTGTCCCGCTTGAGCTGGGGAGCCCAGAACTGGACACAGTATTCCAGCTGTGGCCTCACCAGTGAGGAGTAGAGGGGCAGAATGACCTCCCTCGACCTACTGGCCACACTCTTCCCTATGCAGCCCAGGATTCCATTCGTCTTCCTGGCAACAAGGGCACATTGCTGGCTCATGGATAATTTACTATCTACCAGGACCCCCAGATCCTTCTCCTCAGAACTGCTTTCCAGCAGGTCCACCCCTAACCTATATTGGTACCTAGCATTCTTCCTCCCCAGGTGCAGGACCCTACACTTGCTCTTGTTGAACCCCATTAGGTTCTTCTCTGCCCAGCACTCCAGCCTGTCCAGGTCACGCTGGATGGCAGCGCGGCCCTCTGGAGTGTCAGCCACCCCTCCCAGTTTGGTATCATCAGCGAACTTGCTGAGGATACACTCTGTCCCCTCATCCAGGTCATTGATGAATATATTGAACAAGATCGGACCGAGTGTTGACCCTTGGGGGACACCACTGGTTACAGGCCTCCAACTTGACACTGCTCCATTAATCACAACCCTCTGAGTTCTGTCACACAGCCAGCTCTCAATCCACCTCGCTGTCTCCTCATCTAGCCCACACTTCCTCAGCTTCCTAATGAGGATGTTATGGGAGTTAGCGTCAAAAGCCTTGCTGAAGTCAAGGTAGATGACATCCACTGCTCTCCCCTCATCCAGCCAACCAGTTATAACATCATAGAAGGCTATCAGATTGATCAAGCATGATTTACCCTTGGTAAATCCATGTTGACCACTTCCAATAACTTCCTGTTCTTCAATGTGTTTGGAGATGACATCCAGAACAAGTCGCTCCATAACCTTCCCATGGACAGAGGTGAGACTGACCGGCCTGTAGTTCCCTGCGTCCTCTTTCTTGCCCTTCTTGAAGATTGGAGCGATGCCGGCCTTCTTCCAGTCCTCAGGCACCTCTCCTCTTCCCCATGACCTTCCAATCTTTTTTTGCAGTCCTCTGTTAGTTCTCAGTCAACGTAACAGCTCTCACATCGAAGCCAAACTGAACTTACTTGTAAGTTAGACTTTGTGAAACACTAAGTCAAAAGCTGTTTCAAAAGGCACGTACTCTGCCTCCTGCATCCCTGTCACTCCCTACTCTTCACTCACACACTGCCGTCATGTCACTCATCAATACAGGGGAGATGATTCACATTCAGGTCTACCCACACAAGTAAAGTCACAGGCTAGACCGTCTTTCTATCAAATGAAGCTCCCTCACACACCTGGCATCTTTCTTCTGATTGTTTAGGAATATGGATTTTAAAAGCCATTCAGTAATACGCCGAGGATGTGGTTCCCCAATTTACTGCAGTCAGAAGCAGAAGAGCTCTCCTCCTGCCTCCATCTGAGCTGGCCTGCCCTCTCAGCTGGACTCCACAGGAACAGTTTGACCAAGGACAAGTATTTTCAAAAATCCCCTTCAGAGTGCTCACACACTTGGGCATTTCATCCACTATCTACAGAAGAATGGTCCCAGAAAGTAGAATTGCTGCACAAAAAACAACCGAGACCTTTAGGTGCGCTTCAGCGTTCTGCTTGTTTCCTCTTAATTGTCCGGCATCTTCTTTGCCATTTATTAAAAACAAGTAATTTCAGGTAGTTTCTGAAAAGTGATGGCTTAATCCATTCCTCAGCTACCCAAATTGCATTCAAGTGATATCCCAATGCTCGCACATTTATGTTTTGAAGTACCCCTTGTCTATGCTTTCCCAACAGCCATTTTTATATCAAGAACTTCCTAATTCTACTAATCTTCTCTTTAATTTTATGGTTGAAGATATTAACAACAACGTGGCATTTTAGATTCCTCACTCATTGTAAGTTCATATATTTCTCATATAACTTTTTTCCTGATATATTTTTAGAGTACGTTTTCTTCTCCATTAATTCTTTGGGCTGTCTCCTTATAAATGAAGAAGGAGCTGTATGGGCATAAGAGTGGACGCCTGCTCACCTGGGACATCTCTTTTCATTAGGACCACCTGAAAATGTTCTTGTCCCTCCTTGCCTGGGATTTCTTCTGCCAAAGATGAAAGCTTAAACTTCTGGGCAAACACAGCACAGGATTTCTGTGCTTGGTGCATAGAGAGAGTGTCCAGTCAGCAGTGGTACTTAAGTATACCATGGCTGTCCTGAGCATGATCAAATACAATTTGGGCATTCTATCTGATTGACATAGTTGCACACAACCATTTTGCACACATGTAAGTCCATCTTTCTATACTATCTATCTACATAAATGGCCTCAAGTTGCTCCTAGGGAGGTTTAGATTGGATATTAGGAAAAATTTCTTCACCGAAAGGGTTGTCAAGCATTGGAACAGGCTGCCCAGGGAAATGGTTGAGTCGCCATCCTCGGAGGTATTTAAAAGACGTGCAGATGTGGCGCTTAGGGACATGGTTTAGTGGTGGACTTGGCAGTGCTAGGTTAACAGTTGGACTCAATGATCTTAAGGGTCTTTTCCAACCTCCATGACTCTATGATTCTATGATTCTATAAGCATTTTGTAAACACTTTGTTGTTTATAGAGGTTTTTCAATAGCAGTTTACTTATGAGCTTGCATTTCCACATCTGAGACCACAGAGTGTCTTCCCGAAGCAGCATAAGAGGCCATTTGATGAAGCTTCAGAGAAAAGTTCTGGCTGATGGAAAACAGCATTAGTAGATCTGTGGCAATATTTCCTTATCTAATAAGGAAACAAACCCAAAGGAAATCTAGGCTCAAAGGAGAGGCCCACCATGAAGGGAAGTGTTAGGGTAAATGTCACTTACCCATGGGAGGGTTCAAAATACAGGGGTAGCATATAAAATAGTGGCAACTTCCAGCTTTATGAGACAAACACCATGCTTGTAAGACAAAGGGATAGCACCAATTGTCAACTTTAAGCTACAGAGAGAACCCAGATCACGGCTCTTCTAGTAAGCATTATGACAGGAGATTTCTGAGACTAAAGCTGTATGCTGTGGTTCATCAGCCATCTCAGAGATGACTGCTACTGCTCGCCTTGCCTGCACCAACTCTGCCAGCCTTGGCAGATGCTTTACTGAGCTGATTCAACCCATGAAGCCAGCAGAACACTATTCCCTTTTCTTTGCCTGGGTTAGTTTTCTTCTGATTCAATGAGCTAAACCAGTTCAGTGCAAGACTAGACAATCATCAGGTCTAACATCAGAGGAGTGAGGAAAAGAGGAACAAGATTTTTGCCTTTCTGTGGAAGCAAGCCATTAAAGTGACTCAAGCTGTAACAGGTAATTTTACCCTGAGAGGTAGATTCACAGGGGGTTAAGCCAAGCCGAGACTGTGCTACTGGCAAAAGAGATAATTCCATCCTTTTCCCTTCCCTTAGTCATGCTTTCCTGATGCCTTCTCTCCGCTGGCTCCAACATTCATGTGGCCACATGTTAGGCTAGATCCGCTTGCCAACAGACCTGAAAGCTAATCCTTTTTTTTTTTTTTTTAAATAAAAGTTTTCAGCAGGATCAATTTTGGCAGCCAGCTGATCCCACAGCCAAACAAACACCAATGCCAGGATGAGCCAGCAAGAGGGCCTGTGTTGGTGGCAGCCAGCACACACGTCGGCATAAACCAGAAATGCCCCCTCGGGCCATAATTTCACAAATGCTTCCAGCCAGCTATTGCCGGCACTGCCGCCAAAAGTAACACAGCCTTGCCCTTCGGCCACACCAGCTGCTCATTCCAGGCCCCAGGCACCCCCTGTGCTGTGCTGGAGAAGATGTCTAACACAAAACTGATTGATAAATGTAGCTGGAGTTAAAAGCAGCTTCCCCCCCCCAGTTTGTATTCCCCATCAGTAAGGCTCCTCTGAAGCCATGCTAGCAGAGATTGTTTCCTAGGGTGAAACACCAAGGAAAAGAGGTGAGTTGAGGGCATTTTCCAGCCTTATCCTTGGCTGCAAGCCTGCCTTTTACTTCCCACTGAAGGAGGTTAAGGCTTCACGTCCCATTGCAGAGGTGTCAGAGCACACACAGAGTGCATTCTGGCATCGGGACAGTGACTTCTTGAAGCACACTGCTTTATTCAGCTGTGCTGGTGTGAGCATACCCTCAAATGGAGAGGGACAATCTGAGATGTATGATGTAGTCACTGTGGGGACCTAAATACAGAAACAAATCTGCGAGAGCTTTGATGCCGATAGCAGCTTGGTAAGAAGACGCTGTAAGATAACACAAATAAAGCAACTATTCAAAACAGTTCCGTGTATCAAACACCCTCCTCATGTATAAATGTTTCACAACTATATCGTATCCGACTACATTTCTTTTCAACAGATACATCTGGACTATATTAAACACTCCAAACGAGGGATCAGAGAAAGCAGTTTCTTGTTATTGTTGAGTAAAAGCTACTTTTAATACGCATTGTAGAAATACCAGGCATTAAAAATCCATGAAGGATCGTCAGCGATTGAAATGATCAACTGCTGTTTTGAGGTCTGAATTTCAGAGACTGCCTTGATATCTGCAGGGTCTCCAATGACTATTTTAGCAGTAGTGAAGAGCTCTGTAGTTTTACATACAGAACTTTGACCCATGCAGTTAACTAACACTTAACACTTTGCCAGATTTTCCTGCGGGGGGGGGGTGGGGGGGGTATCAATGATGAATTCAGTTATCTCCTTAACATAATCCTATTTATTTAGAAAGAATATACAGCCACGTCCCATTTCCTTGCACGCAGAGGAAGCAAATGGGAGGGAGCACTGTGCGGCAGTCCAAGTTTGCTGCTCTAGCCAGGATGCCTGCCCAGAAGAAGCTGTCCCTTGGCTTTTTCTCAGGGCCATGCACCACTGCTTCTCCCACTGTCTGCTGGCTCTCGTGTGGTGTTTCCGGTCCCGGACATGCACACAGGCAAACACAGCTGCAACCAATCTGTGCTCTTGCTGCCGTGTTCGCAAGCAGTCCCTAGAGAAATCTCTCTGACTTTCCCCAAATTAGTGCTTGCTCATAGGAGTTAGCTCATCTTAGCGCTTGGCCATGTAGCCCTGTGCCGTGGGCAGAGGCTTCTAGTTTTCAGCTATCTTACACTATAAAAGAACTTAATTGCTCCTTCCTGAACAAAGCATGGCCAGTGTGCCTGTCAGTTTTAATGAGGTTTGAGATTGCCTATAGATCAAAGCTCTGCTCCGGTGGGTTTTGCTTATATTGCATAAAGAGAAAAGGAGAAGTGACCTCCAAAGTAAATAGAACAATGAGGAACAAAATTAATTTTCATATACAATTTCTTCTATGACTTGGCAAGCATCAGATTAACTGTATAAAACAGAAGACTTCCTACAGAATGTTAATCCTCACAAGAACACATTATAATGAAGATTTCAAAAGTACAAGCACAACCTGTTTTTCATCTGAGACCTTGTCTGTATCATCTTCCAAACCACAGGCCTGACCCTGGGAGTGGAAGGACTGCTTTCAATAAACAAACCTTGATTTTCCAGTCCTGCACCATCATTTACTTCTGTGCAAGTTGCATGGAGACATTACTAAATCCATTCCAGCATATTTAATAACTACTTTTTTCATTGGTTTTCACAGGTGTAAATGCCTCCACAAAGCTCGTGGCAGCAGAGAAGCAAGTCCCAGCGGTTTTTACTAGGAAGGCAAAGAGGAATTATTTTTCTTAGAACTGATTAGTTGTGTTGTAATACATGCTGTAACAATGGGAGAGAGTTCCCCTCTCTCCCACAAATTTGGCCGTATCAGGCAACCTTTCTGAAACACACTTGCCAGCAGCCAGTAGATCTACTTTGCAGGGCTAATGAGAGACAGTTGCATTTTGTGAATGAAGCTCTGAGTTAGAGAACAAAACAAGTCAATGACTGTCGTTTTCTTTCAGCAGGACCTCCAAATACGCCTGCATTTATGAAATGGATGGGACTGGTCTTTTTCCCCATTCTTCTAACATGGTTCCCAGACAAAATGTCTCTGCTGCTACTGTTCAAGGAAATAAAGTTAAAACCCTGTGAGCAACAAACATGTTTAGGCATGCTGAGCATAATTTTGCTTCCAGTGTGGGAGGGTCCTAAATACTTGGCCTCCCCAGTGAAAGAAATGCACATTCAAGAAAGGCAGAAGCTGAATTAACCCTTCATTACCAAGCACAATTGTATTTCTAAATATTGGAGCCCAGATCTTCGTTTCTTTGGGGCAGTTCTTTGTGCACTGTAAAAATTTTCGTGTTCAAATATGCTCTAAACAGGCTGATAAGCACATTTACAAATACAGTACTATCCTGCTGGAATTGCTCACCTCATCCTCCAAGAAAGGCATACGAATAAGCCATGTTTCTTACCAGCTGACCAGCTGACTTCTGCCTTACTTCCACCGGACCAATGTTGTTATCTGCTTGATTTTGTCTGTCACTGGAGCCTTCACTCAGGGCAGGAGTACACCTTTGCCGCTGTTCCTGCATGACCCATTGAGACACCGAGGTGTCACCAGCCGCTGTCAGGGTGCTTAGCAGCTGGGTTCCACACCTGGAAGGAGACAGGATGGGGGGTGCGGGGATAAGAGCTGCACTGACCTTTGTCCCCCGAGGCTTCCTGCTCGCCGAGCGCATAGGTACTGGAGTCAATGTGCTCCAAAGCAGCACCGGCAACTTTTCTGAGCTGTGGCATGCACTTTACCCTGCAAATGTTGCAGTCTGCTGGCCTGTAAAACCAGCCTCCCAAATTAAGAAAGAAGTGGAGCAGGAAACTGGCAGCAAGGCACAGCCAGCCACTGCTCCCCAAAGCCCCATCCCCTTGAGTCCCAACCGATTTGGCAATGCTGACTTCGCATGGTGAGATGCATTTGCTTTCCCAGTGCTCATTTTGGGGAAGAAAAGACTTACTGGGGCACAGAGAAAAAAACAGGATGGGGAGCCACTTGGAAGTCAAGCCTCTCTCTAAGTTTTTTTCTATTTTTAAATATATTAACATTTGTCATTTAGCATTTACTGTAACAAATCCACAGTGTGTGACAGACAATAAAAATCCCGCAGTGGCTTAAATGGGACTAATTATGTGAACAACAAGCTACCAATGAGAATCATGATGCCCTCCATACGAAATAAATAAACATCAGTTTCCACCTAATATTTACTTCTTAGAAGTTCAAGACTAATCCCATTTGGCATATTTTAAGGAAGTGAGCTCTTGACCCCAAATGTTTATGGGTTGTAACAGTAAGTCCAATAAAAGAAAGGAAGCATATTTTAAAGCTGCTCTTAAAATCAGATTGGTTTTAGGCACAATTTTGAGAAAGACCGTGTTTCACCTCATGTTTCAAGTAAAGGGGTAAGGGTGACTGATACAGCCCATTCAGACCAATAAGATATTTCTTGCTATGAAGATTTCTTTTAACAAGGGTTTTTGAATATTTGCCTAACACCGCCCCCCACCAGATAATGTTGTACCACATGGGTTACATTAGTTGCATCATACCGCATACTGTAATAAAATGCTAAGGGAGCTTTCCAGGTGAAATGCAGCAGAATAAGACACCAGCTAAAAATAACAAGAAATAACAATTTCATCCCAAATTGGTTTGGAGATAAATAAGCCTTTAAATATATGTATTTAAATGATCTGCTGTCTGCAAAACATTCTATATCAGCAATTTATAGCACAACATTTATTGGATATTTTTCTGTAGCTAAATAAAAATGCGAAGTAGGTACAGATGGGCTCTATAGCCACATTATCACTATTTACTGTATTTGTTGGAGCCCAGTTTGTGGCGCCTGTTCTGGATGCTCTGTGCTGTAGAGACAGCTCTAGGGCTTTTGTTAAAGAAACACTTGTGTAACCCAAAGGCCATAAGTCAAGCTACAGCTTTTAAAATTACGTGGCATTCTGCCTCTATAAGAGGGACACAAAGCTGGTCCCAAAGTGTGCTTTGCAAAAAAATGGTAAGCGCAATGATAGCATGATGGCTTTTCACTGTAGCAGTCTTTACAGTTGAGTTTGACTGGTTGTCCTGGTTTGAGGTAAAATAGAAACAATTTTCTGTTCAGTAATTTTACTTTTCAGCTAAGCCTCTTCTAACTAACTGAAGGCTCTGAAATTAGCAGACACTGTCCGCTTCCAGAGTGATAAGACCTGATTGTTTCTAATTTATGCCAAGGAATGGTATGCAGAGAGACTTGCTTATCCTTATTGCTATAACAGCCAAGGCCAGCCAACTTTGTTATTTGCCCTGTTGGAGGGTCGGAAGTGGAAAAGCGTAGAGGGGTCACACCTGCAGGGAGGAGCGGACAGGACAGGTGACCCAAAACTGACCAACAGGGTATTCCATCCCATCAGCATCATGTCCAGTATAAAAGCTGAGGGATCAAAGGGTCAGCACATCCTTTCTTCAATAGCTGGCATCCAAGAAGGACTCTGTCTGTTCATCTGCCTTTGATCCCAATGCGTGCATTCCTGAATCCAGATCCAGAATCCAGCTCCCATCTGTTGCCGAGTCCAGTCTGCCAGTGACGTGACTGTTATCCTGGAAGCTTGATACGGTTTTGTATATACTGTATATATTTTGTTATTTTCTCTTTATTCTTTTATTAATATTTTATTTAAAGTACTTTAGCTTCTTTTAAACTCGTAAGTCTTTTTCTCTCTCTTCCTCCTCTCCCTGAAGGGAGAGAGGTCAGAGACCATCTGTCGTTCATTTCAGTGGCCAGTAAATCAGGCAAAACACTCCACCAAAGCTTTTGAACAGATGAGAAAATACTCCAGGAGCAAACGGGACCCAAAAAGTTCAGAGTTAAGACTCGCTAGCCGGGTGGCTCTGGAAGACGAGGGGAAAAGGCGACCCGTGGGGAGCAAGTGCCACGGAGGCAGGCGGAGAGACCCTGGGCAGGAGGTGGCTGGGCCCGGCTGCGCAAACCTCCTGCTTCACGGAGTCCTGTCCCTTTTGACTTTTCCAAGAAACAATCAAATAAATAAATAAATAAATAAATAAATAAATAAATAGTTCTTGTTACCCAGGAATAACCGACCAGTGAATTTCCATAAAGGAGTCCCTTCCCACATGGGCCAGCACTGTGAAGTTTGTTGACGCGGTACCTGCCATCTGCCCATCATGATCAGTGTCCTCTTTTTCACGTGTATATAAAAACCGTCCTTTATTTTTATATATACGTATAAATCGTCCTTGAGGTGGCCGTGTGCTGAGGCTGCAGCCGGCTAGCCCAGCGCAGCGCCGCCTCAGGCCACCGCCACATTGGGACGCAGCTCCTCAGCTGTGGAGGAGGAGGAAGAGGAGCAGGTTCCCGGCTGCACCCGTTTTAACTTAAATTTCCCCTTCCTGAAGAAAGATGGGGGACTTGATGGGATTTGGATTTTTCTTTTCTTTTTTAGACCGTACTCGATTTCACCAGACTCCTGGGGCCCAGCTGCCCCCGGGAGGGCGCTGCCCGCCATCTCCCGCCGCCTCCCGCCATGTCGCGCCGGGTCGGGCTGCGGGGAAGAGAGGGACGTCCGCCCGCCCCGCCACCACCTCCCGCCCGCCAGGGGGCGCTGCGCCCCCCTTCCCCCCGCCCTTCCTCGCTCCGTGCCTGCCCCGCTGGCCGCCGCTGCGTCTGCGCGGCGCGGCGGGGTCCGGCCAGTCATGGCCGCCTCCGTGTTCTGCTGCTTCTCTTGGTGGAGGGATGGCGGCGCCGGCCACATCCCGCTGAAGGAGATGCCGGCGGTGCACCTCGACACGCAGCGCATGGGTAAAGCGGGGCGGGCCCGGGTCTCCCCTTCGCCCGCCGCCGCCGCCAACCGCCCGTGTGACGGGCCCGGGGCCGGGGAGGCTGAGGGGCGGCGGGGAGAGCGCAGGCCCGGCGCCCGGGGCGCGGCAGGGGGTAACCCGTGAGGAGGGCGGGCGGCCGGGGCTGCGTGTCCCCGGGACGCTGTCGGCGGGGCGTCGGGTCGTTTTAGTACGGTGTAACCGCGCCGGCCCTTGAAGTTTGTCATGGAATCGTAGAATCGGCTAGGTTGGAAGGGACCTTTAAGATCATCGAGTCCAACCATCAACCTAACCCTGCCAAAACCACCACTAAACCGTGTCCCTCAGCACCGTGTCTACACGTATTTTAAATACCTTCAGGGATGGCGACTTAACTACTTCCCTAGGCAGCCCATTCCAATGCTTGACAACCCTTTCTGTGAAGAAATTTTTCCTGATATCCAATCTAAACCTCTCCTGGCACAACTTGAGGCCATTTCCTCTTGTCCTATCGCTTGTTACTTGGGAGAATAGAACTCTGTCCTCCCCGTGAAGCGCCCTGGGAAAGTCACTTTTGGGCTGCTTTGTGAGAAGGATCTGGCAGTTTTCAGAAAAAAAAAAAAAATCTCAGTTTGGTTTAAATGCAGTGGAAGCTTATCAGCAGAATGAGTCTGTGGGAGTGTGCCTGAGTCTCAGAGGGGGTGTCTGAGGGGGGAAGGCTGCCTGATGTGGCTGAGGTTCTTGGTCAGGTTGGGCAAGGGATGGTGGTTCAGAGCAGAGGGGGCGAGTTATGGCAATAAAGACGCAGAAGGAGCCAAGCCATATGAAGTGTTGTCCATACTGCTCTTTGAGTGTCATCCTTAGGATGAGCTATCCACAAAACCATGTCCGGGCTATTGTTGAGGAGAGAATTGATCTGGACCACCTGCAGCAGAGCTGGGGAAAGAGCTAGGAGGAAAGCAGTGTGGCCGATCCAGGGTCCACTGCAATTATTAGCCTGTTTTTATTCATTTGTATTAGTGGATCTTGACTGTCTCCCATGTTCTTGACACCGACAACAGTACTTAAAGATTAAGTCTTCCACTGGGGAAGGAAAACTTAGCAGAGGATTTTTTTCTGTCTGTATTGGCAGGCATGTTTCTAATAAAGGGATTTTTTCTGAGAATAATTAGACACTTTGCAATTCCATCAGACATTTCTATCCGATGTGCCTTTCCTTCTCTTTGCAGAATTTTTTTTTCTCCAGTGTATAGAGACAGGGTACAGGGCTTTGGTTTTCACAGTGAACCCTTTCTGACTAAATTGTAAGTTATGCTTCTGATGTGGCTGAGCAAAGGTTGTAATCAGCATGGTGCCGTAAAACCCAAGAGGCGAAATTAGAGCAGGGTACAGCTTTTAAATAAATAAACCCTAGTTGGAAGATGAACTAGCCTGTAAACAGCCTTCCTTTTCTTACTTCAAAGCATGGGGCATCATCATAATTCTCACAGACTAATGGAGCTCTTACTTGGGGCAGAAGGAACAAAAACTGTTCTCAATGTTTAGGGCTTTTAAGGGCTGCTTCCAGACTTACAGAAATGTTTTCAAGTTTTGCGGTTTTTTTTTTCTTCTTGCAGGAACAGATGTTGTCATTGTTAAAAATGGCAGAAGAATATGTGGCACGGGAGGCTGCTTAGCCAATGCACCTTTGCATCAGAACAAGAGCTATTTTGAGTTTAAAATCCAGTCCACAGGTTAGTCAGCAAAAATGTACAACTTTAAACTTGGAAGGTATGTCAGATTGCCTGCTGGTGGTCATATCTCAAATAGCGAGCACATGCATCTTTCTAGTTGCATCCTTGAACTTGTGAACATTGGAGGGTTTTATAAGTTGTCATTGTGTAAAAGGAAATTTCTCTCTTTTTTTTTTTTTTAAATTGTCTCTGAAATACTAAAAAGAATGGTAAGTATATTACTAAAGGACTGCAAATACTAAAACACCATATTGTTTTCTGTGCTGTTATATGCATGTTTTTCAGTTAGCATATTTTAGAAATGTTTTTTGGTACATAAATGCTTATGACCACATAAAACACTGTAGCTATGAAGTTGGCTTTTTTTTTTTTAAATAGTGTAGTTAATCCAGCAGTATTTGTAGACATTTGTCTACCGTCATCTGCTTTTAACATGCACTGTGTTTGCCCAGGCAAGGGTAACACTTGTTGTGCTACATTTTGCTCTTCAAATCAAATGTGCAGCACTTATTCCTACACTGCCTTATCAAGAGGAGCCTTTTGGCACCCTGTTTATTTGCTTTGCACAGATCTAATGCAAGGCAGCTGAAAGTGAATGAAATTTGGAAGCATTATGCTTTTACTAATACGGTCAGCTTCACTAGTATAGAGTGCACTCCAGGCTTGCCTGTATTCTAACATTAAAAATCAGCCTGTATTTCTAAAAACCAACAGACACTGTGAAAATGAAGCTGTTCTTTCCCTAAGTGTGTAGGGGGAGGGAAGAAGAAGGGAAGTGTTAGTCCAGAGACAGGCCCTACGATACCAGCTGGAGCTTGGACCCGGCATTTTTTGGGTAAGGGTTGTTTGCATTCAGATTGATTGGAGTGCAGGGAGCGTGAACACGAATCTGTCCAAAACACCTTGCAGTCAAACGAGTTGTTTAGTTTTAAACTACATGTAAACCCAAGCTCAGTCTTAACTTGGCAATTGTAGTATCCTTTCTGCTGGGGAAAGAATCCACTGCAGCTGTTGTTCATATATGGCCATTATTCACACAGATAAAACGTCCATGTTCTTATACTTAATTTGAGAAACACAGGAAATAAACTCCTGGTCCCTATGAGCTGTCTTGTGTATTCCTGTGCTCCAAAGCAGGAGAATTGTAGATCACTTAGCTTAAAACTTTGATTCCCAGAAGTGTCCCTGTGCAATCTATTAGAGGTCACCTGTGGGGTCACCCTGACTATTGGAAAGTTTTCTGAAGTCTAATCTGAATCTTGTTCATACTCTTGTCCTTTTCATTCTGGGCACCTAAGTATTAGAATGAATTTTTGTGCAATTTTGTCTTTTGAAACTAATTTTTTTATATTTTTGCCTCATTTTAGTCTTCTGTAGATTAAACAGTCCCAGTTTTTTCATTGTCTTCTTAGACATAGTGTTTTTACACTTCTGTTTGGTTTTGTTGTTTCTTCTAGAATATCTCTAATTGACCTAATTTTTCTTGATGCTTAGAAGGGATGCTCTGTTCCAGCTGCAGCAGTAGTAGGCACCCTTCATCTGCTGTACTCACAATATGTCTGCTTTATACATGCCATACATCCAGCAGTTTTTCACAAGAGTAGGACACAGACTATGCTCAGCATGTGGTCAGTGATAACCCACAAATTATATTCTATGAACTGGTTGCCAAGTCACTATTATATTTGTGCCACTTACTATTCCTGCTTACATACTTACTTTTCATAATTCAGAAAAAACCCAAATGCATTCTCCTTATTTCGGACCTCTTAACCAGTTTGTCAGGTTCATTTGAAACTTGAGGGGCCTCTGAAGAGCTTGCAGTCCTGGTTGGTATTGGCAGCATGTTAAATAAGCACATCGTCACTTTATCCAAGTCATTGATGTGAATACGAAACAGTGTCTGACCTTGGGCATTCAATACAAAACCTCAAACCCCACTTGAGTCACCTTTTTTTGATTTGACAGAGTGCTACTGATGAGCAGTCCTGGAATACAGTTTTCTAACCGATTGTGCATTCCTATTGCTCTGTCTAGACGATGTTTTTGTAATTTGACTATTTCAATGTTGTATGAGGTTTAAAAACATTACCAAAAAGCTAAGTAGTTACAGTTCTCTGGACCCTTCTTTTTCAGGACAGATGCTGTTTGTCTTCAGTCTCTTGTGACTGCTTGTACTGGGTCTGGCCAGGATGGAGTTAATTTTCTTCAGATCAACTCCTATGGTGCCGTGTTTTAGATTTGTGACCAAAACAATACTGATATCGTACTAATGTTTTAACTATTGCTGAGCAGTGTTTGCACAGCATCAAGGCCTTCTCTGTTTCTCACTCTGCACCCTCAGTGAATAAGATTGGGGGTGCGCGAGAGGTTGAGAGGGGACACAACCAGGCAGATAACTAACCAAAGAGATATTCCACGCGGCATCCTGTCATATTCAGCAATAAAAGGGAGAGGAGAGGATTTGGGGGGAGGTTAGCCATCTTCTGCTTGGGAATTGGCTGGGCATTGGTCTACCCATGGGAGGTAGTCAGTCACTGCCTTTGCATCGTTTCGTTTTGTTTTCTTTCTTTCTTCCACTTCTCTGTTGCTTATTAAACAATTTTTATCTTTACCCACAAGTTTTCTTGGTTTTTCTCTTCCTTTCCTCTTCCTCCGTCCCACTGGGGGCTGTGGGGAGAAGTGGCCAGGTGGTACTTAGCTGCCTACGAGAGCTAACTCACAATAGTCCTGGTATTTCCAAGAGATATTTCCTGGTAGTACTGCCATGGCACTAGTTAAACACATTCTTTATGTTCTGCTTCAGCCAGGTGGTCTTCAAAATAAAGGCTTTTTTCTTACCATGTTAATGTCACCTTTTAGGGATTTGGGGTATTGGAGTTGCAACCCAGAAAGCAAACTTGAATCAAATTCCACTTGGTCGAGATGTCCATAGCCTGGTGATGAGGAATGACGGAGCTCTCTACTATAACAATGAGGAGAAAAATAGACTACCAGCAAACAACCTTCCTCAGGAGGGCGATGTGGTGGTGAGTTTCTTAAGGCTTCTTTATCTTCCTCAGCTGTTCCCAGATTCCTCTTATTTACAGCTCGGTGGTCAGACTGACCATTTCAGTCAAATTGTTCGGCTTGCATCTCCCAGTTTGGAAAGAGCTGATACAAATTCTTGTTGCATTTGAATGGATCAGCAGCCTGGATGCCAGTGGACTTCGTTCTCAGCATTGATATATTTCTGAATGAGGGCCAGACTTTACCAGTGTTTGAAAAGTAGCCTCTAATGCTCTGTTGCAGTCTGATTGCAGTATCTACCTGATGGATAACTCCCATCACAAGGTTCCTACGTTGTTTGAGATGGGACCTTCCCCAACAAATAATGTGCTGGAATGCATTACATAGCTACACACCATGCCTAGCTGAACTCAAGATCCCGTAGCTAACTGGTTAATCGTTAGAAGGACAGAGCTGAGCAGAGATAGGTCCTGGGTGGCAGATGGATTGTATTTTTAGCCAAACTTTTGTAGGGAAGGAGAGAGATTAAGTAGGGAGGGGCTAATGCTCTCTGGGAAAATGATTAAGAATGAGAGCAAATGGAGAACCTCAACATTTTTTTGTGCCTTACTATTACAGGTTTCTCAAAACATCTTTAAGTGACTTTATTCAAAGGGTTTTGTGTTATTGCTGTCACTTTCTCAAATGTCCTGTTAGAGATTTATTTTCAAAAATACATGGGAGCAATGCAATGAAATTTACAGCATTTATCACCACTAGTTTTTCTTGCTGGTTAACCTTACCTCTGTATAGCAACAGTTAGAAATTTCATCTTTAGAAGCCCCAAACAGCTAAGGTTGACTCCTCCACCCTTTACTCTCAGATACTATATTATTCTTTTAATCACCTTCTGAAACTGTTTTTTTTGGAGGGTTACAGACTGTTTCAGGATTTGATCAATGTATGTAACAGCTTCAACAAATCACAAAAAGCAGCTGTGTGTTACTGCTAATTCCCCAGTTTTCATAAATTTCAATTTATTTTGTTCTGTCACAAAAATAAATTTCTGAACTAATGTATGACAACACAAATTGTCATGCGCAGCCATACCAAAACAGTCAGAAAAATCATTTAGTGCATAAATAAGTAATTTATTATCTTGTCATTGTTTGCTTTCTGCTCTGTAGTCAGCATGCTTATACCATTGTGTATGAAACTGTGGTCTGTTGATGCTGGCAGAGAAAATGAGCTGAGAGGGGTTTCCATATGGAAGTATGGACAGATAGACTTCATTCGTAGCATCACTGTTTATTGAAGTTATTTCGACGAGGAGATACAAACGAGAAGACTGCAAACTGCTTATTATTCAAAATCATTGAAAATTTTGTGTTTCTTTAACATGGTGAAGAATAGTCTGGAAATTTGTTTTGTAAACTGTCTTTAGTAAGATGTGGTGTGCAGCACTGTGCTCCATCCAAATTGAATGAGCATTAAGGAATCCTGAGTATTTGAAAATACAAATGTTACTGATTATTTATTAACTTCTAGTCCTTTGCAGGAATATTTCAAGTGAGGTTTTCTAGGATACTGTGGTTTGCATAATGGTGTTAAAATTTGCCTGTAGCTAAGAAAGCTAAATTAAGTAGCAATCTTGTGTGTATAAACTTGTTGATGCTTTTTTGTTAATTTTCTGTACTTTGTAGGGCATTACATATGACCATGTAGAATTAAGTGTATATTTAAATGGGAAGAACATGCATTGTCCAGCTTCTGGAATCCGAGGGACTGTCTATCCAGTGGTCTATGGTAAGACAGAGATTTTCAAATTGTTTCACAGTATGGACAGTATTTTTGTACCAAGTCTGTCTTCTGAACTATGTATTCTTCTCTCACATAGATGGAACACGCATCAATCATTTATTTTTGGCAACTACAGCAATAAATTGCATGAAAATACAAAACTAGGAAAATACAAAAGTATATTTTCACCTCATTTTTAATGCTGCTTAATAGCTAGAAAACAAAGCCTTACAGTGACTTCTTACCGTGTCTACATCCAACAAGCTGGGCGGTTACTGTTCTCAATCTAAAAGTTGCCAGGTAAAAAAACTATGAAGCAGATGAAAAAAAGAAAAACAACAAATTTGAAGTAATGTAGACTTGTGGGCTAATCTGATTTATCTCTGAGGCTTGGTATTTATGTCTGTTAATTTCACATACTTCATAAATGCATTCGGTGTTAAATACAAACAGGTACTGAATTGCTGTTTGTATTTTCTTAGGGAAGTAATAACTTTAATGTAGTACTAGTACAGCTGCTTGCTGTATAGTGGTACAGCTCTTTGCTGCTATAACAAATTGATGCCCAATTTTGAAATCCAATAATTGGCGAGTGAATTGTGGTAGCTGTTTTGCCAGCAACCATCAATACAACACAGCAGTTTTGAACAAGAAACCAATACCATATCCAATTAATCCCTGCATAGGCAGTTTAAGAAAGAATTTATGAATTATGGAAGCTGGAATTTGGCCAAGATGTGTGTTAACAATTCAGTCTTCCAGAACTTGGCAGTGGTTTTGTATTTCCCAGCTAGTCAGAATTCTGTTTAATGTCTCATCTGAAAGGCAGCACTTCTAGCTCAGTGCATAATCGATGCTACGCTCTGGGTTGGCTTGTAACTTAGAGCAAATGGTAACTGCTCATTGGATTCCCTGTATTACACCTGCAGCCATCTCCAGTTTATCTTTATTCCTGTGTGAGCTTCATCTGAGTAGTAGCCTCTTCCAAAATCATTTTGCTCTTGAGATAGCATTAGCTTATGTGATGGGGATAATTTTTTCATTTCTTGGTTGATTTGTAGTGAACTGTTGGTATGTTCCCATTTATATCTTGACACATTTGTAATATTGAATTTTATGAACAGGAAGAAAATACTGTAGATGTGTTGTAGAGTCTTTAGAAGTCTATAAACGTAGCTGACAAATTCTATCTTTCCAAGCTATTAGTGGAAATTGTTTTATATGGTCATTTTGTGATGTGTTCTTAAGCCACATGATGGCGCTGCTGAAATGCTGTGGCAGACAGTGGCTGCCCTGCAGCACTGCGGGATCTGCTTGTGCAGCAACCTTGAGCAGCAGGAGGAGAGTTACTGTGTGATAATTGATTGTTGCATCTTCCCTATATTATGGAAATGGTGTTATGTAGCATGGAGAATGCAGGTTGCTTTCAGAAGACATTGGGTGGCATGTTGGCCTACTGTAAATATCTTTTTCTCTGACTAAAGAAGTTCCATGCCTGGGAATGCACTGACCTTTTATTGCCAGGATCTTATTATTATCTTCCACAAGTGAGCATAATTTCATCGTAATTATCATGTCTCCTAGATATAGCTATAACAATTGAAGCCTGCAAATTGCTTTTGCATGGTACTTACTTGGTATAAACTTTAACTATAAATGTCCTTAATTTAATGTGAACTTCTAGTCTTGTGAAAGGATTTGACCGTAGAGAAGAGAGTTTCTTAAGCATTTACCCTATCCATATTTCACACTAGAACTATAGGTATCACGATAGAGCAGGCAAACACGGTGTCAAGTCTGAGAATGTAAAACAGCAAAGTGGACTTAAAGGTTGCTCTCTACAGCAGCTGTACCTCAGGTACTTTTGCAGAAGTGAGATGCAAACATTGCATGAGTCTACAGAACTGTACAAATATATTAATAGGAGTTTTAACTGAGCCTAGGAAGGAAAAATTCCTACTTTGGCTCTGAGATATCTAAATTCCAACCCAAAATACGGACATGAAGCTTTTCTATTTTGACCTAATGTTGCTAGTGTACCAGGTTTGTCTTGGAAGAAGTTGTCTTTGAAAGAGATCTTGATTTTCTGACTGGTTGGATATTTCAGTTTGCTAATGCAATACATGAAAGCTTTGCTCTGAAAATGCTCAGCAGTTTCTTTTTTATATTCTACATTGAAGGTAGTAACACCTGTGTCTCAGATTATGTAGGGGGTCCAAAACTGGGAGAGGTATTGTAAAAACAAAGTTAACTTCCAACTTAAAGAAGCAGTCAAAGAAGCTGTCTTTGGATCATGTGCTAAAACAGATGGTCTAACACCAACCATTGCAGATATCTGAAACCTCATAAACCTCCAGAAAAATCATTGCAGACAGCTGACACTCCAACAGAATTAGGAAGTGGACAGAAGAATATGCAGCTGAGGAGGTGACAGCCCTGCAACATGTATCTGGTAGTGCCCTTAATCTGTAGATTTCCAGCAAAACGGAGTAGAAAATTTGGAGGGAATTGCCTGAAGCCCTGCTAACGCTCCCAGTGAAATCAGAGGTAGCATTCTCATTGACTTCACCAAGGACCAGTACTGACTAAAGTAAACAGCAGAAGAGAGATGATTTGCTCTCCTTGGGCACGCGTATAGGGCTTTAGCGAATTTGTTGAAGAGATTTCTTTTAATTTTATGTGTGTAATGGATGTATTAGAGAATATTCTTCATGATTTGAGCATAGTATATAATCTAGTAAGATGGTGTAATAGAGGATCAAACTGTAAGTGTTCCTTCTCTGATTCTCTTCTGCAGTTGATGACAGTGCCATTCTGGATTGTCAGTTCAGTGAATTTTATCATACACCTCCACCAGGGTTTGAAAAGATCCTCTTTGAGCAGCAAATCTTCTGATTGTCTTCATACCGAAAATTTGCACCCTGCACTGTTACAAAAGCTTTGTCATCTTAAATAAAGCTTCACATTACTTTTAGGAAACATATCTGTATTTTTAGTAAGTACTTGTGACTGTTGTCTGCAGAATTAATATGTTAACTGCAACACCAGTTAACTGTGTTGCAAATACAAGATTTCTGACAATGTTTTGTGGTTGAAAATCAGTGTTTTGGGGAAAGGTTTTTCTCTGATTTGTACTTGATGCATAAGGAGACTAAGGGATATTATTGACATCAGTATTACATTCAGTATTTTGAATAAACTGGAGCTCTGTAAAGCCAATAGTTCTTATGCATATGATAGCTATGGAAATGGATAGTTCTCAAGATGTTTTCCCAACATTTTTCACACGGAAGTTATGTACTTTGTTTAAAGGAAGCACTGTGTTTCTAGTCTGTGATTTGGCGTTGCGGTGTCCCAGTTGTGCACAATGACTAATAATACGATGGCATAACTAGCAGCTAGATACCTTTTTATTCCCCCAAGGTGTAATTTAATCCATTCCCTCAATCTTAGACTGGCAAATATAACTTCTCTATTTCTCCTAGCTTTTGGTTTGCTTTTATTGTGACAAATAATAGGACACTTTCTAGTAATACTTTTTTGTTGATCCTTAAAAAGTAAACCTGAACACTGCCTGTGTGTTTGAGGACCACCACGCTGTGTTGCTCTGGTAGCAGACTAGGTACAGATCACTCAACTTGGGTATGCAAAGAGCCAGGTGAAGGGTATGAGATGTTATGCTGAAGCCTTACATCTAAACTGTAAATGAGATTATTCTTTTATGGAATATTGTATTTAATTTCTTTGTGAATCATTTGTAAATGAGTAATGGCTAAGACATTGTTCTAAAATGTGATGCCCTTGAATATAAATTGTGAGATGCTTTTGTTTCCCCTCTTGTCATATTTAATATACTTCCTAGAAGAATTTTTATTGTAAAGAAAATCTTCATACTGGATGTTTCTTTTTTGGTTTTGGCTCTTTCTGGGTTAATGCACTTACATAAATGAATGATTTTATTTAAATATTTTTAGAAATTATCCGATTCTGAAAATTTTCAAATACAAACAGCTTTCTCAGAGCCTTTCACCTTATGATTTTCTGCATCTGTCTTTTCATTCTGAGTGGCCTGTGTTTTCCTTCCTTTTAGCCTTGCTATCACATGACAGTGTTGGGTAGAACTTTTCAACCTGAAAGGAATGATGCCCTTGTCAGCATTATGGTATAAAGCTTGGGAGATTAGAGTGCAGTTTTATCGTCTGCATTTGAAATCTGCTCTGCTTTGCTGTGGTCAGATACGTAATCTAAGTTACACAAAACATCCATGTTTCATTTCAGTTTCCCCAGTAGATGTGGGAGCAGCTGTCTCTGCTAGGGCTGAGGCTTCTGTGGTGGGTTGACCCTGGCTGGATGCCAGGTGCCCACCAAAACTGCTCTGCCGCTCCCCCTCCTCAGCTGGACAGAGGAGAGAAAATATAATGAAAGGCTCGTGGGTTGAGATAAGGACAGGGAGAGATCACTCACCAGTTACCATCACAGGCAAAACAGACTCAACTTGGGGAAATTAATTTAATTTATTGCAAACCAAATCAGATTAGGATAATGAGAAAATAAAAGCTAAGTCTTAAAAACACCTTCCCCCCAGCCCTCCCTCCTCCTTCCTGGGCTTAACTTCACTCTCAATTTCTTGACCTCCTCCCCACGAGTGGCACAGGGGGACAAGGAATGGGGGTTGCAGTCAGTTCACACATTTCTGCTGCTCCTTCCTCCTCAGGGAGAGGACTCCTCACACTCTTCCCCTGCTCCAGCATGGCATCCCTCCCACGGGAGACACTCCTCCATGAACTTCTCCAACATGAGTCCTTCCTAGGGGCTACAGTTCTTCACAAACTGCTCCAGCGTGGGTCCTTTCCATGGGGTGCAGTTCTTCAAGTCCTGCCACCAAACCTGCTCCAGCATGGGCTCCTCTCTCCACAGAGCCACAAGTCCTGCCAGGAGCCTCCTCTGGTGCGGGATTCCCATGGGGTCACAGCCTCCTTTGGGTGCATCCATCTGCTCTGGTGTGGGGTCCTCCATGGGCTGCAGGTGGATATCTGCTCTGCTGTTAACCGCCATGGGCTGCAGGGGGACAGCCTGTCTCAGCATGGTCTTCACCATGGGCCACAAGGGAATCTCTGCTCTGGCGCCTGGAGCACCTCCTCGCCCTCCTTCTTCGCTGACCTTGGTGTCTGCAGGGCTGTTGCTCTCACATATTCTCACTCCTCTCTTCCGGCTGCTGTTGCCCAGCAGTTTTTCCCCCTTCTTAAATATGTTATCCCAGAGGCGCTACCACCGTTGCTGTTGGGCTCGGCCTTGGCCAGCAGCAGGTCTGTCTTGGAGCCGGCTGGCATTGGCTCTGTCAGACATAAGGGAACTTTCTAGCTTCTCACAGAAGCCACCTCTGTAGCCCCCCTGCTACCAGAATCTTGCCACGCAAACCCAATACAGCTTCCACACAGACTGAGCTTCAGATGGCCAAAGCAGACCTCCAAGTCCCAGGTTGCAGGGGGACCTGGGACCTCTCTCTGAGGCCAGGAGAGATGGCTCTCTGTTCTTCAGGAGGTGTGCTGTCTTGGAGAAGCTGTGCTGCAAAATGAAGGAGTTACAGGAGGAAGTGAGCAAGCTGCACCACGTAAGAGAAGAGGAAAGGGAGATAGGGTCTTCTCTGAGAGTTAACAGCTTGAAGAGCCTCAGACCCTGTCTGAAACAGGGAAGCAGGCAGTGTCTACCTCACACTGTCAAGGTAAGCAAAACCTCTGGAGAAGGGGAAGGATGGAAGCTGGTGACTTCTGCCACCAAGAGGAAGGTTCTTGCCCCACTTAAGGGCTTACAACTGCAAAATACGTTCACTGCCCTCAAAGTTGAAGAGGAGCTAGATGCACCTTCAAGCAAAGAACCTGGTTCATTTAACCGTAAACCATGCGTGACTTGCCAGGTGAATGGTGAGTCATTGTAATGGGTGACTCCCTGCTGCAGGGGAGAGAGGCACCTGTCAGTCAACCCAACCAATCATCTAGAGAGCTTTGCTGCCTTCTGGAGGCCAGGATCTGGGCTGCTGTGGAGGAACTACTGAAGTTCATCTGGCCCTCTGACTACAACCTCCTGTTGTTACTCCATGTGGGAGCAAACGATACTGCCAGAGGAAACCTGGACAGTATCAAAAGTGACTACAGAGCTCTGGGGGCAGTAGTCACGGGCATGGGGACCCAGGTGGTGGTCTCAATCCTGCTGGTCAGGGGAAGGGGAATGAGGAGGAGGGCAGTAATAGGACAAGTCAGTAATTAGCTGCAGAACTAGTGTAGGCAACAGGGTTTGGGGTTCTATGACTGTTGGACCCTGTTTGCAGATTGGTGTCAGCTTGGGAGAGGTGGGATCCACCTCACTAAGTGGGGCAAAGCTATTTTCACCAATAGGACAGCTGACCTTATTAGGAGAGCTTTAAACCAAGAATGACAGAGGAGGGAGAGAGTGAAGGAGTGATAGACAGGTTCACTGAGTAAAGGGCATGGGGTGGTGTGACAGGAAGGGATCATAAAATCAACAAAATGGGGTTTAGGGTCACCTCCAGCACTTGCATATAAGCAACAAGTGCCTACAAGGCACCATCATGGAGAAATCCCCAAATCCTTTCTAGGAAGTCAACATACTGGGGTGCCTCTCTGAAGTGTCTGTACATTAACACGCTTGGAATGGGGAATAAATATGATGAGTTAGAGGTCTGTGCAGTTGCAGGGCTACAGTCTTACTGGGATCATGGAGATGTGGTGGGATGGCTCCCATGACTGGAGTGCTGCAAAGGAGGGATACAGGGTCTTTAGGAAGGACAGGATGGGAGGATGAGGAGGGGGAGTTGCCCTTTATGTGAGAGAGGAGCTGGAGTGCGTGGAGGTCTGCCTGGGGATGGATGAGATCAGTGTATGGGTTAGGATTAAAGAGAGGACTGGTAAAGGTGACATTCTAGTGGGTGGCTGCTGTAGGCCACCTGACCAGAAAGAATGGATCAGGCCCTCTGTAGACAGATAGGAGCAGCCTCAAGTTTGCAGGCCATGGTCCTCATGGTGGACTTCAACCTTGCCCTCTACTTAGCACTGGTGAGACCAGACCTGGAGTGCTGTGTCCAGTTCTGGGCTCCTCGGTACAAGATAGACATGGGCATACTGGAGAGAGTCTAAAGAAGGGCCACAAAGATGATTAAGGGACTGGAGCATCTCTCCTGTGAGGAAAGGCTGGGAGAGCTGGGACTGTTTAGCCTGCAGAAGAGAATGCTCGGGGCAATCTGATCAATGTGTATAGATACCTGAAGGGAGGGTGCAAAGAATACAGAGCCAGGCTCTTTTCAGTGGTGCCCAGTGACAGGACCAGAGACAACAGGCGCAAACCAAAACACAGGAGGTTCCCTCTGAACATCACAAAATACTTTTCACTGTGAGGGTGACTGAGCCCTGGCACAGGTTGTCCAGACTGGTTGTGGAGTCTCCATCCTTGGAGATACTCAAAAGCCATCTGGACATGGTCCTGGGCAACTGGTTCTAGGTGGCCCTGCTTGAGCAGGACAGTTGGAGCAGATGACCTTCAGAGGCCCCTTCCAACCTCAGTCATTCTGTGATTTTTCCTTGTGGTGATGTTGCTATACTAGTTGACACATACCATAATGTTTCTGTGATCAAGTTTGTCAGCTCTTCAAACTTGAAATGATTATATATACATACATATATATATATAAAAGGAAAAGGAAGGTGTGTGTCCTTTTTCCTTTTGATATCTTTCAACAATGCCTTCAACAGTAGTTCTTTGCCATGAAAGACTACTGAGATGAAAGTGCTTCTTGTAGAATGGTATTTCTCATGTTCCTGGGAAAAGGAGGCAGTATTTAAAGAAATTCTTCTCACTTCATCTAACTGCATCCAGCAAACAACTTTTTTTGAAGTCTGCTGTGTTTAAGAATATTTAACAGTAAAAGCTGCTACCTTGAGCTTGATGTAGACTTGCTTTAAAATACAGAGGAGGCTGTCTTCTTCAAAGTTGGTGTTTGAAATGGAAAACATTTTGGTAAAAATCAAGTATTCAAAATAGCTGCTAAATTCACCAAAAATATGAAAAGAGCTTGCTTTTATAGCTCAAAGTTGTTAATTTACTAAAGTCCAGGTAAACAACATCCACAGCCTTTCCCTCATCCGCTAAGCGGGTCACCTTGTCATAAAGGAGATCAGGTTAGTCAAGCAGGACCTGCCTTTCATGAACCCATGCTGACTGTGCCTGATCCCCTCGTTGTCCTGCATGCGCTGCTTAATGGAATCGCGGAATTTTCAGAGTTGGAAGGGACCTTTAGAGATCATCTAGTCCAACTCCCCTGCTGACGCAGGAATGCCTAGAGCACATTACTCAGGACTGCAGCCAGGCAAGTCTTGAACATCTCCAGAGAAGGGGACTCCACAACCTCCCTGGGCAGCCTGGTCCAGTGCTCCGTCACCCTCACCGTAAAGAAGTTTTGTCTTGTGTTTGAATGGAACTTCCTATGTTCCAACTTGTGCCCGTTGCCCCTCGTCCTATCACTGGGAACCACTGAAAAGAGTCTGGCTCCATCCTCCTTCAACCCACCCTTTCGATACTTCTAAGCAAGAATAAGGTCTCCCCTCAGCCTTCTCTTCTCCAGGCTAAAGAGTCCCAGCTCTCTCAGCCTTTCCTCATAAGGGAGCTGCTCCAATCCCCCCATCATCTTTGTTGCTCTATGCTGGACTCTCTCCAGTAGTTCCCTGTCCCGCTTGAGCTGGGGAGCCCAGAACTGGACACAGTATTCCAGCTGTGGCCTCACCAGTGCCGAGCAGAGGGGGAGAATGACCTCCCTCAACCTACTGGCCACACTCTTCCCTATGCAGCCCAGGATTCCATTGGCCTTCCTGGCAACAAGGGCACATTGCTGGCTCATGGGTAATTTACTATTTACCGGAACCCCCAGATCCTTCTCCTCAGAACGGCTTTCCAGCAGGTCCACCCCTAGCCTATATTGGTACCTAGCATTCTTCCTCCCCAGGTGCAGGACCCTACACTTGCTCTTGTTGAACCCCAGTAGGTTCTTCTCTGCCCAGCACTCCAGCCTGTCCAGGTCACGCTGGATGGCAGCGCGGCCCTCTGGAGTGTCAGCCACCCCTCCCAGTTTGGTATCATCAGCGAACTTGCTGAGGATACACTCTGTCCCCTCATCCAGGTCATTGATGAATATATTGAACAAGATCGGACCGAGTGTTGACCCTTGGGGGACACCACTGGTTACAGGCCTCCAACTTGACACTGCTCCATTAATCACAACCCTCTGACCTCTGTCACACAGCCAGCTCTCAATCCACCTCGCTGTCTCCTCATCTAGCCCACACTTCCTCAGCTTCCTAATGAGGATGTTATGGGAGACAGTGTCAAAAGCCTTGCTGAAGTCAAGGTAGATGACATCTACTGCTCTCCCCTCATCCAGCCAACCAGTTATAACATCATAGAAGGCTATCGGATTGATCAAGCATGATTTACCCTTGGTAAATCCATGTGACCACTTCCAATAACTTCCTGTTCTTCAATGTGTTTGGAGATGACATCCAGAACAAGTCGCTCCATAACCTTCCCATGGACAGAGGTGAGACTGACCGGCCTGTAGTTCCCTGGGTCCTCCTTCTTGCCTTTTTTGAAGACTGGAGTGATGTTGGCCTTCTTCCCGTCCTCAGGCACCTCTCCTGTTCCCTATGACCTTCCAAAGATGATGGAGAGTGGTCTAGCAATAACATGTGCCAGCTCTCTCAGCACAGGATGATCTGCTCAGGCAGATCAGGCACTCAGCATGATCTGCTCCATAACATTCCCAGGCACTGAGATCAGACTGACAGGCCTGTAGATCTTCCTTTAGCCCTTCTTGTACATAGGTGACACATTTGCTAACCTCCAGTCAACTGGGACCTCCCCAGTTAGCCAGGACTGCTGATAAATGATGGAAAGTGGCTTGGTGAGCACTTCCACCAGCTCCCTCACTACCCTCACGTGGATCCCATCTGGCCCCATAGACTTGAGTGTGTCTAAGTGCTGTAGCAGGTCCCTCACCATTTCCCCTGGGATTATGGGGGCTTCATTCTGCTCTCCATCCCTGTCTTCCAGCTCAGGGGACTGGGTACTCAGGGAACAACTGGTCCTGCTGCTAAAGACTGAGGCAAAGAAGGCATTAAGTACCTCAGCCTTTTCCTCATCCTTGGTCACTATGTTTCCCCCCCATCTAATAACAGATGGAGGTTAGATTAGAAACAGAGTAAGATGGATTTGTAATACCATGCAATATAACTGCACCTCTTGTGATAAAAATCATAAAACTTCTTGTTCTGTAACCGGTGACACAGGGAAACTGACACAGGACATAAAAGATTATTACCATTTATTTATCAAAATGGAAAGACAGCAGAGTTTTCACCTGAAAGTAAGTTTTGTGGTGATAGTTCATAAGAGAAGCAAGAGTACAGTTAACTCCATTGCACAGTTGGGCCACGGAAATAGAATGTGACTTGACCTATCTCAGCGTGTCATTTCAGCATCTGGCAATAAACCCAGATGTTTTCCCAGATGTGTTCCCAGTCAAAACTTTGCCCAGACAAATGACATGCAATACCTGTTTCTAAAAGTTGCACTAGAAAGTAATTTTCAGCTAAGATTTAGCAATATATTTACTAGTAGTGAATTCATTTTAATAAGAGTGAATCATGCTTCCCAGTGAAATGGTTGAGGTATTTCCACTAATTGTTTGTACCCAAATGTTTTCTTAATCTTTGAACGTTACAATTTGGACACCCTATCTCTTTGAGTGCAAAACTTCATGTTGACTAATCCTGTATGTTTTTGAAGTCCTTTCGAGATTATACTGTGGCAGCAAGACAGAAAGTCTGAACCAGACTTTATTTGTGCATCCACAAGTCAATAGAACTGACAGGACACATAATACAGGTTGCATATAGATCAATTGAGTTGTTATTTTTATAATACTGGAAGTGTTTATGGTGCATCAGGGATAGATGAAGTCAGGTAGTACGATTGCAAGGAGCTTAAAATCCTAATTAGATACTTTGAAGCTAGAAATACCTGTCAAGAACTGCCTGAAAAGGTCCTCTTCCACAAAAGAATCGTGCCAGGATACGGTAACATAGATGCTCTGCAAAGAGAAACTTTGTGATGTGCATTGTGTCCCTTAAATCCCATTGAGAGCAGTTCTACTCCCAGGCCTACAAAGAGCGTTCAGAGATGGCAGGACATGCTATTCAGGTGCAAATGTTCATGAGAACACAGACTTGCATGAGTATTCATGCTGGTTTTCCTTTCTGCAGGCTTTCTTGGGAATGCACTGCTGTGCATACAGCTGTGTGCAAAAGAAATTAGAAGGAACGGGGTCCTAGTAATTGATGGGAATTTCTTGACCTTACCTGAGTGAGTTCTTAGATTATTTTTGCAGTACTTACTCATCTTTGTTATCGGTTTGTGTTGATGTTGCTTTGTATGCTGACAACCGATCACGCTTGCGGCTGAGGTAAGGTTTCACAAAGGTCTTATGTGTCTCCAAATCCAGGCATTAGGGCCCAAGGATCCAGCTCCCCCAGCATCCCTTATGTGTTAAGAGCCAATGTTGCTTTCAGAAATGGGGTTAACTATTACCTCTTGCTGTAGTGAGGGAACCTGGTTGCATAAATATCTCCAAAACTATGCTGCTAATGTATTTGCAGGAAGCCTGCAACAGAAGATTTGGAAGAAAGCTAAGTGCCAAATGATTCTCTTCACTGTTCCTTCCCTTACCTAGTTGCACAATAAAGAACTTTTCAGGTTATTGACATCTTGGATATGGATGTCTAGACAAAAGCTCGAGGGGTTAGGGAGAGCTTTCAGATGTACAGTGGCAGACCTTTTCTTGAGTGCTTCATGTAAGCTCTCTGTGGGGGCAAATCTTGGTGGCTTGGATGTTGAATATTTGCAAGAACAAACAGTTGATAGGACCAATTCCTTCCTGGCCTGTTCAAGAGCCTTTTATTTTCTTTTTTTTTTTCCCCCATCTAGACATTTTAGATTTTAGCTTTTCCTAGCCCCTCTTCTAGCCCTGTGTTGGACCTAAGGAAGCCCACTGATCTGGTTACCAAGATGAGTCAGCAGAAGAGCCCTTTATCTCCCCACGTGGTCCGAACGTCTGACACTTCCAGGGAAGAGGAATAGTTGCTTAGACACTGGAATTTCCTTCGCTGCAGTCAAGAGAGGTGGGCTGAAGATTAAAGGAGATCGAAAGAATGTTCTCGTGGGGAGTCATCTGCTAAAATGCCAGAAATTCGGTGTGAAGAGAAGAGCCTAAATAAAACTAGTGTCACTTTTCTCTAATTCCACATGTCAAGAAAAAAATTGATATCTTTGTGTATATGTATTTAGGTTGCATTGTGCCTGCAATCTAATTCAAGATAATGCAGGGAAGGCGAAATTAGAAGCCAAGTCACATCCATGGAAAACTCTGGCACGTTTAGCAGACAAGACAGTTCCTAGCTTCAAGAAACACGAAGACTTGAGTCATATTTCTTGGATGCGCTCATTATATTGGCAAGCAGTACATGTTAAAATCCCCATTGTTGAGAAATCTGAATTCCCTTTGGCCTTGAAATATGTGTACTCAGTATAAGATGGCTTATGACCTTTTCATAAGTGAAAAAGTATTACATTGAATAATGATTTCAGTAGTTCGGTGAGGATTTTGTGTGGAAAAAGGGCAGCTCTTGGCCAAAGTAAACTCAGGCAAAATCGAGATAAGCTGGTGGAAGCGGCTTGTTTCGTGTAAGTTGGTAGTGTGCTCCAGACAAAGTCATCTTTTCCTGTACGTAGGATGGAAATAGTGCTTCCCGCTCCAGGGGGATGTCAGAAGAATGCACCTAGCGAGTACGAGGCAGCTGGAGCCATGTTCAGACTGCTTGTACCCTAACGCCTGTCACAACTCCATCGCTCCATTGTCTGAGGAATCAAGTCTGAGCAGTCTGAATCACTCATGACTAATCTGAATGTAGTAGTTATAACTCCTAAATTAAGCTCCCCGAGTAGGGGGTGTGAACACACCTTCAGACGTTACAGTAAAGGAAGGGCCATCTAATTATCTTAAGAATCTGTATTTTGCCAGAGATTTCTTTAGGAGAGGATTGGGCTGCTTATAGCCTGTTTCCTCGCTTCTCATCTAATTCATCACCTTTTCTTCATCTGCTCTAAAGGCCCAGTTTCCCACTAGTATTAAAATAAGTGATACAGCCGCCATTTATTTGTCACAGGCTGACAATTCCCAAATTCGGGGAAACTTTGTCCCTACTTAAAAAGCGATGGTCAACATAATCCTGTTGGCCAAACCCCCTGAGGGAGATGCATGTCACGCAGCAAAAGAGCTCTGCTGATGCCGCTTGAATCATTTCCTCAAACGGAGTGAGCAGTAGTGACAGATGGCCTTTTTTCCAGTGTGACTCCACGTATTGCTGAAGCTTTTCCTTGCAGAGCCATGCTGGTTGGGATAAGGAAGCAAACCGAGCTGCCTGGAGGTTTCTCAGCAGCATCAGTGCATTGAAAGTTGGGGCTCCAGGGAGAGGAGCCAGAGCTGGATCAAACGGTGAGGGCAAACCCAAAATCCCCTGCATGCGCTGCGTTGGTTGCTGCTGCTGTCCTGGTGGGGTGGGAAGGGATGAGTCAGTGACTATAACTGGTGGGACAGCACACTTGTCCCACTCCAGCAAGACTCTGGTAGAGGTCTATCCTAATTATTTTGTCGCAGGTCACACAGGAAGTCTGAATCAGGTGAACCAAGCCAGCTTTGTCGGTGAGGAGAGGGAAGGGCTGATATCCCCAGCTAACGCAGCCGGGCAAGTGGGAAGCAGCTTCTGGGCAAGTGAGTGTTAAACTGTCAAAAACATTGCCTGTAGCTGCATTGCTGCTCACTGCATTCGGGAGGGTGTTCCTCTGCTAAAAAAAAAATCCAGTTTTACTGAAATAGCTCTGTCCTCGCTAGACGTGCTTTGCAGGATGGCACGCTGCTATTCCAGTAGCCATAAAGCCATCCTGTTGTGCAGATAGCCTTAATGCCGCTGCTGTTCCTTGTCCTCTGTAGAACGCGACTCATAATATTTCTGTTCTCTCCCTCTTTGTCTTCATCCGAAGAGCCAGGGATGTCAGATCCATCCTGGGGAAATGGCCAGATCCCCCAGGTTCGGCTGTCAATTCGGCTCTACATCCCTCGCTCGACAATGAGCCTCCCACTGAGGGCGGTTGTGGGGGAAGGTAGACTGTGACCTTGTGCAGCACTGAACTGCTTAGCCGTGCTTTATTGTTTAGTACCTTATTGTTGCTTTCAGGATTGCTCTGTAAGAATGTAAGTTCCCTTTTAGGGCCATCTCTGTTTCTGCCCTTTGTTTCTCTTCCTTCCTTATTTTCCTGACTCTGAATGTAGCGACACGCATGATTTATACCAGTGCAAACCCTGTGGCATTGACGTAGAAGGATCTGCAGCTGCTGGTGTTAGCCTGACTGGTGAATTGCTCGGTGGCGTGGACTCCTCCTAGAGCCTGGAGTCATTTTGCACTTAGAGTAAGTTACACTGCAGCCGTCGCTGCCCAGTTCCTCTCTCGGTCTGCATGGTCTTACCTTCATGCAGAGTTGTGCTGGCCTGCAGCCAGGCTCCACTTCTTTGTGTCTATGTGCTCCAGAAAACGTATATCTAACACATTCTCCTAGTCAGCTCGATGCCCTGCCTAGTCACAGTGCTTTCACCTGGTCCTGGTTTCCTTATTCTCTGAGGAGAGGAATAAGCGCAAGTCCTGATTTTACAACAAAACTGCTTTGACCAGACACAAAGATGCTGCCATTGCAATGATTGAGCGGAGCTACAAGCAGGACGGCACCTAGAGAAGAACAAGCAGGAGGAGTCAAAGCTGGCCTGCAAGGAAGCTGAAAACAAAACGCTCATCCAGGCACAGCTGGCCTCCCAGCCACTTAGGCTCTTGCCCAGTGTGGGCTTCCTTTCCCTGTGCCGTATGCATGTTCCCAGTCACATCAGGTTAAAACAGGGACAGCTTGCTCTAGAAACATGGTTACACAAATCCAGGCACGCTATGGCTGCGTTACGAAGCACATGAGGTATTTTGATCCCATAAAGAGTGCATTTAGACAACAGCGTAAATCAGTAATCAATAAAAATTCTAGACAGTTTCCATTCAATGTGTCTCATCAAGGCCTTTTGTTGCTGTTTTAATCAGGATAACTTTAACAGGGCTTTTTATTCTCAATCTGTATGAATTTGAAAAAGGTGCCTTTTACCAGCAACCTTTATCTGTGCTGTCTCCCAATCTGTTACCAAAACCCATATTGCAGCAATATACAAAGTCCTGCGAGCAGTGCCCTGCACAGCACAACGCTCAGGCTCTAAAAATTAACTTGGAAATGGCCTAAAATCCATTGCAAACCAGCATTAACTGCACAATGAACCTGGATGGTGCCATGAGGCAATGGTTGGTTGATGCCAGCTAGAGTCAGTAGCAAACAACTCACAGCAAGACTGCCTTTTCCCCTTTCCCAAGTTGGAAAACTTGGGAAAGGCGCCCGGAGTGTCAGGGGGTGCTGCTCCCCTGGCTAGGGGTAACAGGTATTTGTTGAGTCGCTCTTAGCCTGCAGTGTTAAATTGCCTGCAAAAGTTAAAACACGCTCACTGGTTTATTTACATTGATGGCAGCATGTACATCATGCAAATCCCTCCTACCAGGCCGCCAGTGGGGCAGGATTCAGCACACACTTGTCCACTCATTATACCTTTCGCTCAGAGCATTGGTGGTTCTTTGCTCAGGACATGATGCCTGAAGGTGGAAGGTGGCTCAGGGCATCCTGAATTGCTCCAACTCTCCTTTTAACTACCAGTAGCCATGCCATATTCTTTTAAATGCCATGAAGAAGACATTTTTTAAAAAATAAAACATCCATATTGAGTGAAGCTGAAAGTCTGCTCAGCCCAGCACGCAGCCTCCAACACACTGTCCAACGGAAGCCATAAACACAGTGGCCAAAAGTGGATTTGTTGGGAAGACCACAGCAGACAGCAGGCGTGTGATGATGCCTTCCTGAATCACAGAATCAGTGGGGTTGAAAGGGACCTCTGGAGATCATCTAGTCCAACCCCCCTGCCAGAGCAGGTTGGTCACCTAGAGCAGGTTGCACAGGACGGCGTCCAGGTGGGTTTGGAATGTCTCCAGAGTCGGAGACTCCACCACCTCTGGGAAGCCTGTTCCAGTGCTCTGCCACTCTCAAAAAAGTTTTTCCTCATGTTTAGATGGAACTTCCTATGTTCAAGTTTGTGCCCGTTACCTCTTGTCCTGTCACTGGGCACCACTGCAAAAAGACTGGTTCCATCCTCCCGGCACCCTCCCTTTAAGTATTTATAAGCACTGATGAGATCCCCTCTGAGTCTTCTCTTCTCCAGACTAAAAAGACCCAAGTCCCTCAGCCTTTCCTCATCAGAAAGATGTTCCAGTCCCCTATCCAAGACTTGTGTTGTGCAAATCATGAAACAATTCTCAGCACAAGATCTGCGATGCAAAGTGATCCCCTCGCCCAGAGAAGGTGCCTTGTGGTTAACGGATTGTCCTGGAGGTAGGTGGTTTGGAACCCTGCAAGCTGAGGAAGAGCCTGGTTGCCCATGTCCTGGCCAAATACTGCAAGTGCAAAGTATAAATAAATAAATGGTGCAGGAAGAGGAAGAGGAATCACCACAGCATTTCTGCTCCAAAGCGGTAGCGGTCAGCTGCGACCCATGTAGCTTTCCAGAAAGCATCACTCAGTCTGCAGCTAATTCCCAAGGGAGTCTTTCGAAAAAGGCCTTCGGCAGTGGCAGAGGGAATAAATATTTCAATCTCCATTCCTGGAAAACAGGCAAGGACATATAGCAATTAATTTCAAGGTCTTTGGAAAGACTCAAGAAATATTTACATAATTGACTTAAAAGTCCATGTTGGCACCAATAAGGGTGTCCATGCTCATCCTCTTTCTTGCGCTGGCATTAGGCTTCATAAAGTCTCATGAGCCACCCAGACAAGGAACAGATCCACCTGTGAAACACTGGGGAAAAAGTACGATCAGCAGTTAAGTTGGCTCTGAGGGAAATGAGGAAAGAAAAAAATGTCTTTTTTTTTCTTTTTTTGACAGAAGCCTACAGCCCGGACTGTATACTGCTTTTCTGTTGTTCAAGAAAAAGGCTAGAGAGTTTGGGAGAAGGGTGGAGTTTTCCTCCGAAACACTTACAGAGGGTATAATTCAGGGTGGCATGCACAGGTACTTTGGCATAATAATATATTCCTCCCTTTTTGGTGTACGTAAGTTACACTGCTCATACTTTTTGGCTGGAATATCTGCCTCCATGCTCGGCAAGGAGGGGAAGAGGTGTGGGGATTATACAGTACTAGAAGAATGAAAGTGAAACAACTTTTGTGTTTGGATGGGGCCTGAGTGTCTGTCAGGAGCAGCAATACAATCTGGGAACTGTTTTGCAGAGCCACATGTTTCAGACTAATTCTAGGCTGTCGATCTGTGGCAGAGATAGCTTTTGTTATTTTTGGTAATTCCTTTTCTAATGCATTTTGATGGAGCAAGGTCCTACAATTGAAGGCATTTTGCTTTTCAATCTATTCAGAAAGTAAAATGTTCCTAATTCCAGTTCCAAGAAGCCCAGCTCTACGGCCACATCTTTCATCTCAAAAAGGAGCAGGGGCAAGCTGCCCGCCTCGCAGATTTGCAGAGCGACTGTGGTAGGACACGTAATGCATCCATCTGTCTTCTAAGCCCCGTAAAACCATCTCTCCTTCACTGACAAGTAATGCATAAGTGAAAATAAACCAAAAACAACGCAAATAAGAGGGACTTAGATGCGGGCACAACTACATCCTTTTAAAGACATTCATTAGTTGTAGCTTAAAAGCTTGTAAAACTTGGAACCAAAACTGGTTATATTTTTTTCAGTACAATTTGAACACTGGTGCTGTGCAGGATAAGGGAGGATCCAGCTCAGTGGAGCACCTTCAGCTCCGTAGCTAGGGATGGAGCTGATCTTGGTAATGAGTTTGTGGACCCAGCATAGAGAATGGTCCTTCTCCCCTTCTCAGTAATCACCCGTACGCCCGCAGATGACACTGAGCCTTTCTCCTGCAGTGCAGGCAGAGGGCAGCTGCCTGCTTCTTCCCGCCAGCTTCACAAGGGGATGGAGAGCGACGGAAGGGAGCAAGGGCTTGCTCCGTCTCCAGCATTTTACTACTACGTAAGACTGCAGCGGCCAAATCGGATAAGGCCCCAGCTCCGTCCATTCCCCGAGGACTGCTCCTCCCACACACGCCTCCCTCCGCTGCATCTCCTTGTGGGGCCACAGCAACATGCCCTACCATGCATAAAGGCATTATTCTAAATAATATTTAATAGACGTAAACAGTATTGCGTATAGATCCATGGTGCCATTTGAATATGCAGCTGTTGAAATCTAATTGCTAGTGCCGTTAATGATGTTAATGAAGAAGAAAAACTATTTTTTTTGAATTGCAGGAAACAAATAGCAATCCTGTCTGCTTTCCCATAGGCCATAAGAACTGGGAAAATAGCTACTAGCATCACTATTTGCATTTGCAAGAAGCATTCCTGGTTTTTTCCAGTATATTCTAATGATTTTTTTTAACGACGGTAACCCCTTTGTAAATATCCCACAGTGTGGTAGCAGCATTTTAAACAGCAGGCTTTGGTGGAAAGTGAAATATCCAAATTAAGTGATAAGCTTGAGTATTAAGTGTTCTGGGGAATCCACTGGTTTGGGACAGGATGACCTTCACAACCACTTTTTGAGATGAGACCCATAAAAACCTTTTCAAAACCCTCTGCAAATGAAACAAGCTAATGCAGCAGTCTGCAGGAAAGGCCAGACTCGCAGTCAGATGGGAACAAAGGCCACATGAGAGGAAATAAAACTTAGCGGATATTAATTCACACCTATAAACTACTGTGCGCAAAAGCAGCTGGGATTGAATTCCTCATTCCTTTTCGACTTAAAAAAAAATTGGGCCATGTTGGCTTAATCACCCCTAGAGAAAGACTCTCGGGGAAAACCGAACAGGGGCAGAGAGAAGAGGAGACCCAGGATTTAAGTCGAGCAGCAGCAGCAGCACTGGCTGCAGGTGCCCAGAAAGGTGCTGCTGCCTGTGCTTCTGCTCCCACCGATGTTATGGTAGTGTGGCTGCGTGGCCGAGCACGCTTCTGCTTCAGCAACAAAATGGCATGTAGTCAGTGAGGAATCTTGCTAAGATCTCAGTCTTTATTATTATTATTATTATTATTATTATTATTGTTATTATCTATTATTCTATTATTATTATTATTATTATTATTATTGTGGTTGTTCTCTGATAAGCCTGTTTTAAGCATGCCAACCTCTCCAGCGTGCATGCCCGGTGAACGCACTCGATGTTAATCCTAAGTGATACATTCCTGGGTGTGCCTCGAGTCTTCACACCAGTTTTTTGCTTGGAAAGGAGCGGGACACTTGAGAAGGTCGATCTGCAGCCTGCCCCAACCCTTCACAAAGTTCAGAGGAGTTGTGGTGCCCGGGTTCTTACCTCTGACGTGTAGATTGGCTCATGAGCTCCTCTTCCCCCCTGAAATCTGGCTCATCTTGGGCAGCAATCAGTCCTTTCCATTTTTCCTCGCGAAATTCCCCATAACGTCTTCGGAGCTGGGATGCAAACACTTTTGTTCGAAATGCAAAACGACAAACAGCAGATGCCTTTATAGACAGCAAAAGGCTTGAAGAAGGGCAGAGTAAATAAACAGCAAAAATTAAATATATAATATTGCCGCACAGAGAGGAGCTTTCTGTTCAAAATGAAGCAATTAACATGTACGGACTCATTCTGCCAGGCTGGGAGGAAGCAGGAGGCACGTTATTTAAACGAATTGCCATGTAGCCCATGATTATCATTAGGATTCATTCAAACCCAGGCATTCAGTAAAGCTTCTGCTCTGCGGCTGGCTCCGGGCTGCCTCTCTATCAGTACCTATTGTTTCATAATCTCGCCATACTCGACGCTTTTTTTATCCCAACCAAGTCTGCCTTGTTTATTACCCTCCCCAGTGACTAAGCCGAAGCGCGTTAACAATGCACGGTTTCATTCGACTCTTTTTCTTGTGCTAGCTGAAAGAGAGATGTCTTCTCCCCTAATTGCAGAGGATCTCTTCAGCTTTGCAATTTCTGTATTGAAAGCTTGTTTAGGGGAAGGCGCGGGGATATACATGAATCTGAGAACTCACTGACAGGGGAGATAATTGCTCTTTCCCTCCAAGCATGGCAGAGCCCTCCTAAACACGGGCAAGTTTCTGCGAGATGGACAGGAACCTCACACGTGGCTCAGCAGCCACAGGCTCTCTTCCTCCATCCCGGCCAGATGGTTTCCCTCTGCTAACAGCAGCCCAGCTCAGATGGGCTCTCCGGGGCCAGATCTGGCTGTTCCTGACCACTCTCTGCCCAGGCAGCTCCCACATGGTGTCTGCAGTTGAGTGGGATAGGGATGCACTGCCGAGGGCAGAGCTTGCCCCTTGCACAGGCACCACCACTGCATGATTCCGGCAGGGAAGGAATTGCTTTGGGGCAATTCGCCCTCTCCCTTGTGAGAAGATGGAGCTTGTCTCAAATATTTGCAGGGTTTTAGTTTCTCCCTCTGTTCTGATTTGGAACAAAACCGATGTCTTTTTGTTGTTTTGGGAGCATTGACCTGACTGAGGGGGAATCTGCCTTCCCAAATGTCAGGGGGAGAAGCCTGGTCATCTCCAAGCGGTCCCAAAACCTTGTGTGGCCACCTTCCCTGTGGCACTTCCATGATGCCCTCCATTCTTGCAGCATCCTGTGGCAGGTGGGTTGCAGCACCAGGAATCCCATCCCTGCCCAAGTTCCAGCACACTTAAATATCCCTCAGCGTCTTCCCTCGCCCTTTCTCCTCTTCCACAAACGTCTGTGTCTCCCAGCACATCTAGCACCAGGGCCACCCCACCGCATGGACACACAGACTCGCCATCGCTCACCACTCCCCTTCTGCCAGGAACATGCCGCAAAACCACCCGTCCCTCCTGCAGAAAGCTGGCCCCATCATCTTCCATGAAACTTCTGCATCTCTCCTATCGAAACCTCAAAACGATGTTTTCAGGAGGAATTTGGAGTATCCTTGAGGGTGGATTAAACCAACTGGAGCTGGGTTGTGTTCTTCCTTTCTGCATGCTGTGCTTCGAAGAGGCCTCTCCACCCGTGGTGCAAGGAAAGCACAGCACTAGGTATATAAAATGCAAAATGTAACATAAACAAATACATATTTCATTTATAATGTGTCTATATAAACAAAAAATACATAGATTATATAAATCCATGTACACATGTGTAGACCATTTATGAAACATATTTATATTATATAATAAAAACATAAATCTATACTTCTATACTACGTTCATATATTTACATTTATAAAGATCTATTAGGGCTATGCAATGTACTTGAGTCACTGTTTTTAGCTCAGCTAAGACATTTTTCTCACCAGCCTTTTCCCACATGTCCAAGAAGAGAAGCCTATGCCCAGAAGCAGATGCTTCATGTACGGTTCACGTACCGTGGATGGGGATGGAGAGGGGGTCTTGGAGGAACTTTGACACGATGAGTGGGGAGACCTTTAGCAAGCACAGGGCTTTGCTTTAGATCACGTCTCTTATGTGAGGGGAGAAGGTGCTTCCTCAGCTCGCCCCACTTGCTGGTGCCTGAAGCTGTCCCTCTGCAGATTAGGGTAACCTTGTGGTAGCCTAGATCTGACCAAGACAGGAGAAGGACGATGTCCAGTGGGACAAGGAGCTGTGCTCAGCAAGATGAACCACCATCCAAAGTAGGTCTTTGGGCTCCAGGCCCTCCAGGGTGGGCTTGGCTGGGATGCAGGTTGCTGGCTCTTGCTGCTTCTGCTTTCTAAGCATGAGGTGCATCAATGCTGTATCCCCAAGGCTGAACCCTCTCCAAGCTTCAGCAGCAGCTTGGACAGGATTTTGAGGTTCACAACTCTGGATTTAGGCTTGGGTGCTGCAGGCTGAGCTAACCACAGCTTCTAAATCCTCCTCTGGAGCAGGACCTTGTTGTGGTGCACCCCAAAAGGTACCTCCCACTGCAAAACAACCACTGGCTGCTATGGGACCCCAAAGGGACCTGGGATCATGTGCGGCATAGCAGCTGGCCAGATGTGCTCACCTGCATTGAATCAGAAAAAATGCTAAGTCATGAGAACCAAACGTAAACTCAGGTATCTAAGAAGGGGTTTTACCTTCAGTTTGAGCCTTGACAGAGCAGCCAGCTGTGCTAACCCAGCCTTCCCATCCTAAGGCTGCTAGAGTTAATACAGGCAGACGAAACCCCTAAATAGAGAGTGAGAGAGGAAAATGTAAGAACCAAAATAGCAGCATTTTGCAATTTCTGTTTTCTGAAGCATGCAGACATACCAGCAAGGATGTCTTAAGTCTGTACTCCCTCCAGAAGAGGAAAGCCACAAAAAAAATATTACCAAAGGTGTCTTATCTTCACTGAATGTTAATTTGCCTACTCCTCATTTTCTCTTCTTTATCCTTTGCAAATTTTTAAGTTAATTTCCGTATTTTCTGACATTTCTATGCATCATCTGTAACTGACTTTCATAGCAATTAATTCCCCAGGACATATCAGTTGTGGAAGGGAAGCCCGAGAAATAAGCTTAGGGCATTCCTGAAGATGGACGTTGCACAGCTGCTGATTAATCATAATACGCATAAAAAAAGAATGGTGATGGCTATGTAAAGAGCAACATATGGCAAATGATAGTGTAAATATTCTTCACTTAGCCTTTTTTGCTTTTTGTCTTGATACTTGTTTTGCTTCTTGGAATGTCAATATTGAGAAAGAATTAACTAACAGATTAAATCACAAATCCATCAGCGCAGAAGTACTGTGTTCCTGCAATTAGGATGTAAAAAAGATACAAATAACTTCTAGCTAGTTATTTTAAAATATTTAATGTAAAATAGCAAATAGGCGTTAAATCAAACACTCCAGTGCTGATTGATTGATGTTAGCTTATCCAGGCTCAAAGAGATTTTTCTTCCTCAGATGAAAGGAGCGCTGCAATGTGGCATTGCCAAAGCATGGGGTGACTATGGTTTCTTTGGCACAACTGGTGTCACCTGAGTTCAGCTTTCAGCTTCCCAAATTACTTGCACCGTCCCAGCTCCCTTAAGGGATTAACCTGCTGTTCCACATCCCAATGTCTTGCTCTGGGCCAGCTGACTCTTGGTGTGAAATCCACAGCCCTACACACTGCGGCAATGCTCCTCATACCTGCAAAAACCTGTCGGAGCTCGCCCGACCCAGTGCCTTGTAACCTGGTATGACCCAGCACATCAGCTCAGGGTGTCCACCTTTTCCTGTAAGACTCGAGCTCTCCCTGTTGTGTCCCTTTGCAGTGGACCACAGCAGCACCATTTTGGGGACAGGCACATGGCATCTCGCAGCCAATATGGCACATCCCAGGCCACCATGTTGACCCAAAATTGGCTGCCCCAGAGGGTGAGCCCTCATCCCCGGCTCGCTGGAGAGGACAGACAGCACCATAAATCCTTGGGGTGGAGGTGCCTAGCTCTGGGCTCCAGGGTGCAACGCTCTATTGCATCCACAGAACTGAATGGGAAGGGATGGGGGCACCCAGGCACAGGAACAAGTGGAGCAGTGTGGGGCAGTAGCAGACATCCCTACCAAGCACCAGGTGACCCCCGTAAGCATCAGCTGGGCAGGAGTTGCTCCAGGCTCCCTGCGATGGCAAAGGCTCCAGAGACCCTCCTCCAGCTTAAACCGGACTTGCCTTCTTCAGCACAAGCCTAAGAGGGATGTAAGCAGTGACTTTCTGTGACGGAGTGTGATTTTCTCAGACAGAGTGCGATTTTACACAGCCCTGCCCTCTCCTCCTCCTTTCTACCCTACAGCCTTAAGATCATACGGTTTTCTTTCATTTCAACTCGTGTTTATTCAAAAGAAAAACAATTACTCTCTAGCCAGTTTAAACAATTGTCAAATAACCTGCCGTGACCAGGCAGAGAGGAAAAATGTGGGGGAAAAAATGCCCTGCCTTCCCCTGCCAAGTCGCTTTCCAAAGCAATATCGGCTCCTCCAGCTGATTACAGGTGTCAGGTTGCCTCAGGATCCCTTGGTGATTTTATAGGATGATCCATCAAGGAAACACGTTACACAACTCTGAGCTCATAGGTTTATCCAGACAGCTGCCAGATATGTGCATGCAGAGATACAGCCCAGGCCACGTACCCCCCTTCCCACGGCAAGGTGACTTTGCTGGAGGTCCACATCCTGCCTGCCTGCCTGGGCAGAGGTCCCAGCCCTCATGGAGAGAAAACTTCAGAGGAAGAGGTGATGCTTTTTAGGGCAGCATCTGAGGAAAGATGTTAATTCACAGCAGTGTAGAAACCTGGAGGAGGTAGTTTTCTCTTGGGTAAACCACAAGTTCTCAGCTTACTGAAGATAAGGGAGACCACAGTTATCAGATTTTGAGGGGTTTTGGGGGGATAAGACTCAAAATATGGTAAAACTGCATGATTTTTGTATAACTTCATTTTTTTGTCACCCAGAAGAGGCACAAAAATGCAGTAGCTTCTCCCCACGTTCTTTCCCAGACACACTGATGTTTGCTGTGCACCAGAAACAACCCTCGCACTTCAGTGTCTTCCTTGTAAGCTCACCTAAAATCCAACATTGTCAGCAGTTTGCTGTGTCCACCCCCAGGAGACACTGAGTACACTGAAACAGCCACGCTGTTGCGAAACCATTTTGGCATATAATTCAACAAGTGTACCTGCTCATTTAACCTTTTCATCCTGCATTGCAGCAAGAGCTGTGAATGATTTTAAGAGGGTGACTCGCATCCCTCAGCAATTTCCAAGGACAATATCTTCTCTTTAAAATAATGAATACGTGATTCATAGCCAATAATTTCATTGTTTATATGTGCTTCTCTGCCGGGTCGAGGATATTTTAAAAGTCTTTGGCCCCCGAGTATGTGCATCTGTGTTAAGAGGCTGAAGGTGATGGGCACAGTCCGTACCAACCACGCTTGTTGCTCAGACAGGCTGATATCTGTTGGCTAGAGGACACAATTCAATCTTTAATATTCCTACTTTCTCCCCAGTTTAAATCAATACCAAAAGCAGAAGGGATGCTCTTGTGATTTGGCTTAAATCTGCTTCTGATCTAGGTAAGATGAGTCGAGATGAGGCATTTTTATGCCATAGCATGTGGTTTCTTACATATAACCCCATCATTTCAAGGACAGGTTGGAGAAAGGAAAGGAAGGCAAGGGAAAAGCAACAGCTCTGCAGCAACAAAGCCATTCCTGTGTTTCCTGGGGAAACCTGCTATGGGAGCCCATCAGAGTGGTCCAAAAAAAAGTACACCAGCCAAACTTGCCATGAAGAAACCCAAATGCAGCAAAACCGGCCACCAGTGCTCTTTACAGGACTTGTCCCTGCTAAATCTAAAGATGAAAGATGATGCTTGGAAAACAAATTACTCAGACCTTAATTGGGTTCTTTGCTGTCCCCTGTGTTGTCTCCCTGCTGATCAAGAACAGATTTGTAGGACCAGGGCAGGCGCTTTGCTGAATGCCGCAAGCACAATACTGTAGATGAGAATGGCGAGCACATGGGGACTGCCAAGGTGACAAAGACAGGTCCCTGGTGCCACCAAGTGCAGGGCAGATCATGGAGCAGAGCTGACGCTGTGTCTTCAGAGCCAAACTGTAGTTAAAACTCATGAGGCAGCATTCGGAAAGGGCGTTACCCATTATTTTGAAGGTTATGTAGGAAAGGAAAGGTGGAAGCCAGTCTAGGTCTGAAGCAATCCGACTTGTGGCCCCTGCTTTTTTAGCAGCATGCATCTGCTCTGGGTCCCTTCCCTGGTTTTTGGCTTCTCATAGGTGGGTTAAAAAGCCAGCTCCTTGAGCTGTGGACAGGGCTGACATCTTGGGAAGTCGCTGCTGTAATAGCCTCATTTGGACCTACAGTTATTCAGGTTGCTGCTGGTGTTTCACATGCCCATCACCGTGGCATCTTTCATCACTGTGACTGGCCTTTGCAGAGCTGTCCTGTCAATCTGCCAGAAATGCAACCTGGGCAGCAATTAAGGAGAGCTGATGAAAAGCATCTGCCCTCTAATTCATTGTTTCACTTCTTGGCATCCTTTTGGGGAATGAACTGAAATGCAGATGCTAAATAATACTCACTATGAGGGATTTATTGCTATTTTAATGCTATAAGAAACTTCTAAAAACTGCAGCTCCAAATAACATGTGTATATTGGTCAAATATATCTAAGATGTGAAGTTTCAATAGCTGCATTCGTCTTCCTGAATTGCATTTCTCCTAGATTTACAAAATGTAGTTGTATTTCACTCTCTCCCTACCAATATGAGTTTCTAATGATCTGCACAGAAATCTTACAATTTCTGCCTTAACCGTTAAATGTAAAAGTTAAATGTAAAGGGAAGGAGAAGAGTGAGCGGCCTTCGTCCCTCCTCATAATCTGCAAGGATTTCCACTCCAGCTTCAGGACCCCAATGTATATTCCCAATGTTTGATACCACTCAAAAATGTAACTGTAGTTATCAGCAAACCACCACCAGCACCTAGCGAGAGTCTGAACAAAGCCCCAAACATGTGAGCTATCAAACGAGGTATTTGCATCTAACTGCATCTCAGTCTTTTGAGCCTCTGTAGTAAGCAGAGATGTTTATTCTGGCACTTTCCCCATAGCAACCTACGAGGTGTCAGATATAGCAGCCATCAGTCAATGCAGGTTGAGCATATTTGGAGCAGAGAGACCCCCTGGACTGCTGTCACAGCTGTAAGCTTAAATTAAAAAGCACAGTTATCTTTTGTAGCCTGGAGCACCGTTATCTCTTCAAATACAAGGAAGCCCTATTCCTTTTACACTGATGGAACAATGCCAGGGATTCACCAAGTATGCTCTATGCAACATCTGTAAAAAAAAAAAAAAAAATCTGAGGCGCTAACATAATTATCTGAACTCTCACTTATTCCTTGGAAGGACAGAAATCTGGCGGGAATTTTGGCAGAGCCGGCACCGATTCTCTGCCAGGGAAGGAATTCCCTGCAGCCAGGAGGGTGGCTTTCGGTTTCTCTTCCACTTGGCCTCCCTCTTGTTTTAATACCGGCTTGCTGAGTGCTGACAAGGGATGTGGCGATGCGCAGAGCAGAGGGGGATGGCAGCTCAGCATATCGTCAAGTGAGCAGCTCTCCCGCCGAGGGGCAAGAGGGACCGTGTGGGTCTGCCGAGGGGCTCTCTGAAGGGGATCCACCCAGGAGTCCCTCCAAACGGGGGCCCCCGCCGCTATCGTTTTTCAAAGTGGATGATGAAGTCTTGCAGGGTTTGGGGGTTTACCGCTGTTGTTTTTCCTCCCTGCTTGTGTTTACCTTGGCAGCAGGGGAAATACCGAGTTGCGTTGCTGCAGGTTTGCTGGAGGGCTTCTGGGAGGCCCCAGTGGTCTCTCGCTTAGTCGCTGGCTGAGGGCAGGAACAACAGCCTGGGAAAAGGAAAAAAACCCACCCTCTCTACCTTCTTCTCTTTTCCTCCCGGATCTGTTCTCCAAACTGGCTCACCACCAGCCTGCCAACCATCTGTACAGAGCAGAACCAGCCCTCATGGCTGGGCTGGCAAGGTGGGATGCCACCCCAAAAGGCAGCACCCCTCTCCCCACCTAAATAAATTAGTATAAAATATCAATTTCAGCTAAATTTTAGTAGCCGCACCGGGCTGGCTGACACCCAGTTCAACTCAGCCGGATTTTACATCAACTGTGTTGAATCATCATAAAACTATCTGCAAACAAATGCTTACAAAAAGGTCCCTCCCCTCTCAATTACTCCACACTCATATTTTTTATTCATGTTATGTTGTCATCATGATGCTTCGGCTTAGACAGAGCATTGCCAACACTCATGCTGTTTGAGGTTGCACTTTAAATACACTGCAGCTTGAGACAAGCAGTGAAGTAGGAACTACAGCACTCTTTATTCGTTTTCTTTTGTCCTTTTTCCCCTTACTGTCTTTTCTTTCCTTCCTCTCCTCTCCTCTCCTCTCCTCTCCTCTCCTCTCCTCTCCTCTCCTCTCCTC
>VFFE01007195.1:882914-916858 GCA_008921705.1 Burhinus oedicnemus
CGGCGGCGGGGGGAGGGGTTGGCGCGGCCGGGCCGAGCGCGGCCCCGGCGTGCGGGCCCCCTTCGCCGTCTCCCCGGCTTGCCGGGGTGCGGGAGGATCCCGTGGGCCCGGGGCAGGGCCGGCCGGCGGCGGGATGCGCCCGCTCCCGCCCCGCGTCCCCCTCCTCCCCCAGCGCTCCGTTCTCCCACCCCAGCTGCCGCCCCGTCCTGCCGCCTCCCCGCCCCCGCGCTCGGCGGGATCGGGGCTCGGATGGGGCGGACAATGGTGCCGGCTGCCTTTTGTGCCAGCCCCTCCGGGCGGTAATAGCCCTTCCGCCGGGGCGAGGGGCTGCCCTGCCCGTCCCCCGTCTGCCCCGCGGTGCTGCTGCCGCACGCGGAGGCCTGTGCTGGTGGTAGGGGCCGCTCCCACACTCCGATCTGCGTTTTTGCAGCGTACTGTGCCGGCCGATTTTCCTCCCTGTACTGCCTTAAATCAACCTTTTCTTTTTTTTTTTTTTTTTTTTTTTTCTTTTGGTTGCCGGTAGGCACATAAGTAATCGTCTGCTGGGCGTCTCCATCTAAATCGGGAAGGAGTGTGGTGCTTACTGAGGCTAATGGGGTAGTAGTTTACTCCCCCGAATTTGAGAGACGCTGGGTGATTAGAAGCTTATTCCCTGGAGGTATTTCGAAGGTCTTCTGAATCTGTGTCTTATTACCGGGGACATCCTCAATTCTAGTCGCGATTGAAAAGGGAGGAAATCCCGTATCTCGTGTTAAGGTTCTGTAATAGGAAAGGAAGGGGGAGGGAGCTGTTCTGAAATCAGACTAGGATTGAAATCGGATTAGGATTCGTTAGAGTGAAAACCTAAATACGTGTCGTGTTACTTTAACTTCACCTGAGGGTCTTTTCCATGCTTCTGTTGATTTTATCACTTAAATTCATCTCTGTAATCAGTAGGGCTGGAATTTTAGTCCTTTGAAAGCACGTTTTGTATCTTAGCAGAATTCACACCTCTGCTGCTATTGTTTGGGTGGAGACAATTTTATGCAGGTCAGGCTTAGCAGCAGCAATGTCTTTAAGATGACATTCACGGTGTAAACTAATCTTTATCTTAATTTTTGTTGAACTTGGTGACAGTGAATCTGTCTCACAGAAAATATTGTATGTAAAGAGTATGATAACTTCAGCACTTCTGGCTAACATTAGTAAATGTTAGAAAGTAACTAAAAATTCCCCATCCTTCTGTTTAGCAGTTGCTTTTCAGGGTAAGGAGGAGGCGTGGTGGGTTTCTTTTTCCCCTTCTCATCCAGCGAGACTCTTCCTGCTGCTCCTCATTCATTTTGTCCTTGTCTCATCTCCCCGTATTGGTTACTGGCTTTGTTGCTGTTTTCTCAGTCACTGGCCTGAATCCATCAGAGCTCTAAACAGGGAAAGGTTAGGTATGTTCATGCCTAGTGTGAACTGATCTGTCATCCATACTTGCTTATATTATAGCATGCCTGAGACTAGGGGAATTAAATATCTGCCTCTATGGGGGGGAAGAAGGGAATTGACTGCCTAAGCTTTACTGGAATTAGTTATACCAGACTAGCTAAGGTAGCTTAGCTCTCATTTCTTCCTGAAGGGGAGTAATTATTTTGGAATAGGGTATTTGCTGTTGTGGAGAAGTCTATCCTCTAGGGTTATCTTCCAGTGTGCTGACAGACTTCCTTTTGTGGCTGAGCCTAAGACTGTTTGGCACATAGCTCCAACAATGTTAATGTGGTTAAAGCTCTCATCCATGCTTTTAAGAAGAGTTAAAATCTAAGGAGCATCTTTCTTTTGAGGGCAACAAATAGATGAAACACAAAAGTATGTAAAAGTTGTATACCCATGGAGATACGCTAAAATTAAATTTAGATTAATTTAAAGGACTGTAAAGATTAAAAATGTGTCAGTGTCTTTCAAAACAACTTAATTTGTATTAAATGTCTGAAATTTTCTACTGCGCCTCCTTTGTGACTCTTTTCTGATCATGGTGCTTATTTAAAAGTTCATGTTAGAAGCACCCTTCTAAGTAAACTTTACCTGACTTAAGTCTTTAGAAGTAAATCAATGTAAGTTAAGTTTATGGTGGAGAGTGAAGAAGCGCAGCAGTGCTATATAATTGCCATTACCTACTGTGCTTCTCTTGAAATACTGCTACACAGGCTTACCTGCTGATTGGACAGTTTGTTTGTATTTAGTGAAAGCTATCAGTTCTCCACAAAATGTTTTTTTCTAAATTAAATATTATACATAATTCCCATCTGTCAGCTATTAAATACACTTGGTTTAGTCCCTGTGCTGCAAAAAGGAGTTTTACATAGAGATCCTGCCTCCAGTTTTCTGTACATAACTTTGGAAACCGGGAGGCATCAGTGCTGCCATTGGCATTGACCTGCATCCACACATTTTGTCAAATTCCACCAATGAGCAAATAAGTGGTTAGGATGATGGAGGAATAAGTCATAGTCTGATATCTGGATTATATCCTTTGGAAAATCTAAAATATTCAAAGCCGTATGCTCTCATGTTCAGTTTGAAAACAGTGGTGTTTGAGTCACCTTCTGCCTGGAGACAGTCACTGCCTTTGAACTCATCAGGCTTGAATACATTCTTTAGTAATATTCCTTTGGCTTCTAATAAATACTGATGAGTTATTATTGATCCCCTCTGGGTACAGACTCTTCTGGCAAACTAAAATACTTACTCCTTTAATTTGTAGTTAACTCATATTTTATTACTGCGTTTGCTAGGCCATATAATTGTCTTTGCCTTTTTTTAATGAAACTTTAAGGGAAACAAAAGATGAGTAAGTACTTTTGTTTTATGTTAAGACAGAGCTCCGTACCCCATGCAGCTTCTCACTGTGCTCATTTTTGAAGAGCAAAGAAACAGATCTGCTGAGCAGAAGTCAAAACTTGTGAATCCTTGACCTGCAGAGGTTCACTCTACTTTTCCTAGTTTCAGGTTTTGGTGGAAGTTTCTTACCTTTTTGTTGTTTTCCTCTGTTAAGGAGGTAGTTGTCTATATAGAACTGGAGTTTTTATTTTGAGGTATCAATGCTTCCAAAAAGTATTTAGCCCCCAGAAGGGATAATAGCAAAACCAAACACCAGAAACAAAGCATTACTTAATTAATATGAGTTTGTGTTCTTGCTTTTATTAGTGAGACTCTTCTATTTTTATAGGTACTGACATGTGATTAGCAGCAGACAGAGCTAACCTGAACCTGCAGAGCTGAGCGATAAGGAGCCAAGACACTAGTGGCTTCATCTGGCTGAACAACTACCAGAACAGTTTCTCCTCTCAACCTCCTCAATTTCATATTCTTCAGAGATGTGAAAGGGCTTTTTAAATTGTCCCGTATATGAGGAGAAAGCTTTCCTGTGTTGATCATAGGCATGTAGTCTTAAGTCTCAGTGGGTTTCTTCTAAAAGTATGGCACTGATTATTCCTATACAATTGAGGCTTTACAGGACAAAATTAAACAGTTTTAACACTTAATTCATAATGCCCCTTGTAACTGCTGTGTTTATCTGTTTATATTGACATCTAAGCTAAACAAGCTTTTAGAAAACCTAATTTGAACCTTCTGATTTTTCCATTTGCAGTTCTTCAGCTCCATTCTTTGCCTAATAACATCCTTCTTAGACTTTTTTAGTTCTCCACGTTTTTGGACCAGAAATGTTACTTATTCTTTATTACAATAGCAGGCACCCATTTGCTGGGTCACTGTTCTGATGTTCGTGGTGATAGATCAAACAATTCAGCCCATTTCTTTTTGTCAGGATTAGCCAGCATTCATGACTAAAACTGAGGAAAAATTCTTGATAAACGGAGATGTTATAATTTGTAGGGCTGTCTGCATGACTTACTGTTACTTTTGTGTGTGGTGCAATGAGACTGCATGGTCATGTAATTAGCAAAACGCATACTGCATCAAAAGTAAAGCTCCATGTACACTCATTAAAAAAAAAACCAAAAACAACAACTAGAGAGGAGTTTAGTGCATTATAACCTAAATAGCTTTCTGTAAAAACACTTCAATGACTGGGATTAAAAATTACTTTTTGTATGCTTGTCATACCCCTAATCATAAATTAAAAGAACACAAGTTCTTGAACTTCTGTTGGTTAGGCCATAGGATTAACCTCCTGAAATTTGTTTAAGATTGTTTAGTAAAAGGAGGCATAGCTACTGTGTCATCTTTCACCTGCTGCTGCTCTATTTGATTTTAAGATTCAGAGGTCCTGGCCACTGATGTCTTTTCCCCAGTTACCGTTTTTTGGGAGCAATTGTATCACCTTTGGGTCCAGGGACTTTGAAGGATCCATTTTGATTCTGTACCTTCAACATCCCAGCCCCAGATGAGGCAGAGGAAGAAACTGGGATTAGCACAGGTCTCCATCATCAGCCCTGGCAGCTTCAGTGTACTTACTGTTGCTGCTTTGCTAACAGTGTGGATCTAGTTCTTGAGGATGCTTGAATTTATTCACATTTTTCTGTCATGTTGCCATGAATTTTTTTGCAACCAGAGGAATTCTGTTCTGGGGAGGCCAAATCTGTACAGTCTCTGGGCATCTGAGAAAGGTATGGGTTGACTTAAAGCGATGTTCCTGTCAAATGTCAAAGGCTGTGGCAGTGCAGGTACCATAGCTGCACAGTGTTACCAAATGAGCAGACATACTGCTACCAGCTCATTTCTTGATGCTGTTCTGTGCACTGAGTAGTGTTTTTGCTGTCTCCTTGTTACTCCCCTCAGACACCGCATGAAACAAATAAGGCTTGTAGCAATCCCAGAAAGCCTGTTACTCCCAGCTACTTTGCAACAATCCAGTTTCTTTTAGGAGCTTGCTTTTACAGATTGATCAGCTTCCTGCCTTTCACTTTGCTGTTGCAGGAATGGATACTGGCAAAAGAAGGGCTGTGAGGGAGTAGGGCTGTAACAACTGATTTAGGTTGGTTTAAGGTACTGTGGACCCACTGTCTTAATAGCCTCATTGGCTTGGTGAATCTCAGTAGTTTAAGTGAAAACACAGTTGTCAGGTAGCTAGCTGTTGGGAACTGGATTTAAGATAAGATCCAGTACTTTCATGCAGAGTTTCTAAGCTCTGACTCCTGCAGCTCCTTTATTGCCCTTTCAGGCCAGTATCCTCTTGGCAGAGTACAGGTGTACATGTTTGTACCTTGGAAAGAATTACATGGGTAATTACAGGAAGTAAGAGATAGATGTGGGAAGCCTCCTTGGTCACTATTGCTACAGAATTCTCCAAACTTCAGTTATAGTCTGCAAGTAGTACAATGCTGTGAAATGTTTGTGACTCTTTGCAGAAAACAAACAACTGATAGGTCCACTTAGATATACTGTCCTATGTTTTTCTGTGTGAGGTTCAAAAAAATCAATTGAATGCATTGCATTTTAAAATGTTTAAAGACACAGATACCTTAGGAAGTTGTAGTTTACTTCAGAAACACCTGTGGAGAAAACAATCTGGAGATGGCATCTCATGATGAACATAATCTTCATAAGCTGATTTGTATCTGTTGCTTGTTGTATTGAGGCCCAATTATTGCTGTTTGTTGTGATATACCAAGCCTTAGCTAATGTTCCTGTAATTACAGAATCTGTTTTTCTTCATTCTTGTGTTTATAACACTACAGCAGTTGCACTGGTATCTCTAAAGCTTCTTCTATTAAAGGATTGATTTTTAACTTGTAAACTGTCAAAGTTGGTAGCAGTGTAACTGTCATACTAGTTTTAAGAGCTCTTTTTAGCTATTTTTACAGAAGTTCTTTGAGGTTTTCATAATATTTGTGCAGTTCCAGCACAAATCCAGGCAGGACATTTTGTCCTCTAAAACTGTGTTATCTGAAAAGACAGTGATTAGGAGGAGGTACCAGCTACAAGTCAGTGATCAGATTTGTATTTATTGTGGGGCTGTAAGTGGAATGAGGCATCTGAATTTATAAGATTAGGCCAGAAGAGGCAATGAACTGGTTGAAGCTGATGGGGCACATCATCAAGTAGTTAAGACAAACTGCCAAATGAACTGACTTGAAATGAAAAAGAAATGTAAAACCTATATATTTTCCAAGAATAGGGTCTATCAGTTGTTTCCAAAATACCCAGCAGCGTGAAACTCTGATACGGAATTGGTATTCCTGATTAACTCTGTAATAGTAGAAGCTGTGGGCTTTACATTCCATTTCACAAAATTTGACATGGGTAGTAAAAAGAGCTAGTTTCTTTCAGAAAGTTAGTCCTGCATCAGAACTGGCTGTGCCTTGGAGTGAACTAGTTGCAAAGCTCTTCATGTTTCTTTAATTTTCTGCTCCCTTAGCTTCCCGAGCCAGCCCTTCATGTCTGGGAAGGACCAGTGCTGGCTCAAAGAGGTCAGTGTGAAGGCAAGGAGGTATACCTTGTCTAGTGGTATTTAACTGTTGGTTTGTTATCCTTTCACACTCAGAATGACACCATTAAATCTGCTGGGGAAGCTCCATATCGTTTCTTCTGGGTCAGCTGACACTTGTCTCCTTTCTCGGGTTAAGCAAATGTTACAGTCAGTTTTAAAATTGATTGTGTGTGTGTTTAATAAATGCAGCAAGTACAAAATAGGAATATATACTGTATGAATGGCTGCAGAACATGACACAAAATTAGTATCTTCCCCATTCAAACACCTATTACTGAATTACCTCCCCCCCCCCCCCCCCCCATATTCTGTCGTGTCTGACCAGCTGAGCATCTCTTCTTGTGTGTTTTTAACCTTGGTTATTGTCAGATTCAGTAACAGGTGGACTTTGGAGGTCATGATGGAATAGGTGATTTGCAAAATCAACTTGGAGAAACAGCTTCCTCATAGTTTGACTTGTTAGCCCTGATGGAGATGTATTTTAATGAGTGCCCAAGCCCCATTGCAAACTTGCTGGTGTGGAACATAGTCAAAGCTTGTTTGCATGAGGAGAAGGTGGTTAGAAAGTGGTCAGGCAGGGTGCTAGGGTGACCTGTGGCCAGGTTTTCAGAGACGTGATAAGGGATTCCTGTCCAGGTGCAGCATGAGATTTCAGGTTTGCAGTTCTCAGAATGTCCTAGTCCTTGCCTTTTTTTAGTCAACTACAGTGTCAGAAAGTTGATGAAAATATTCAGAGAGACATTGTAGCTCTCTTCCAGGTAAGCTAAGGTCACCCTAACCAGCAGATACTGTCTTTGCATGCAGCTTTTTGGCATCAGCGTCTCTTGCTTCTTTTCATGCACGCAAATGTTAGATGCAAAGTCAGTGATAGCGATTTCTCTGTACCAGAAATGTGACTTGCAGCCAGATATAGAAGGCTTTCCACATCAAGAGAGAATCCTGAAATGAGAGTGCCCTGCTAGGAGTCAACAGGATCCTGTTATCCAATGTTCGTCAGGCGTGCAAGAAGCATGTAGACTGGTAATGGGTAATGTTCATAACACAACAAACAGCAGTGAAGAGCAACCTTCCAGACAAGAAAAGACATTTAAGGAGCTCTGACACAGGCAGTCAATGTGACAGCGCCTTTGAGCATCACGAGCTGCCAGCGGCAGTTCAGAATCTGGCAGTACCCTCTTCCCATGCCCATTGCCTATAGGGGTATGGCCCACTATACCACTGTGCTCAGTTTAACCTGTGTTTTAGTGGGCACTATAGCTGTGAGGTTTGAAGGAGTTCTGTATCGGTTCTTGTCCATCAAAACCAGAGCACTTCTGGTGATCTAAGCGACTTCTTAGGGCTAGCCAATACCATTTTTATGGAAGGACGTCTAAATTGGAATATTTAGAAACTGAAGGTATGCTCAAGGAGAGGAGTACGATACCCAAAATGTTCAAACAGAAAAAGAGAGGTAGAAGCATCTAGAATTCACGATACTGAAATGATTAAATAAGAAGGGTTGCTGACAGGGTTCATAAAAGATCGTGGGATGTTGCTGGAGTGTGTTTTCTGATTCCTAACGCTCCATCTTCTTCCTGGGTTATCAGCTGGGTTTGTTGTTTTCTCTTGCATCTTGAGCAGAATGATCTCTTCATAGATTTAATTAGGCAGCTAGCACATGTTTAATCTTTTTTTTTGCCTTTTGATTATATCTTTCAAAAAATAGAAAAAAAAATATAATCTGATTTCATTTGAGCCATGTAATATTATACCAAAAAAGCTCACTGTGGTTGAGTATATAGACTAGCTCTCTAGGGACTTGATTTGTTGGGTTTTTTTCATGGCACCCTATGAATGTATGCAAATTGCAATTATTGTTTTCCATTTTATAGATAGAATAACAGGACTTTTTTTTTTCCTTCACAGGGAGGTGCTTATAAATATATCATAGAATGATTGTCTGAGGTACTTTGATATTATAGTTGAAGACTTTAAGTATCTGGAAAGGGAGTGTCTTTGTTCAAACATACATTGCACAAGAAGGTATCTGGCTAGTATTTACCCTAGTAGGTTTTCTTTTTTCTTTTTTCTTTTTTCTTTTTTTTTTTTTCTTCTCCTGGGAGAAACTAGTATAAATATTTGGCAAGCTTAAGAATGTCTGGTCTTCTGTGGCATTTGCCCCAGAAGTCTGTGAGGCCTTTCTGACCAAATACTTCATTTTGTAATTAGATTCTTGAAAGGGGTTATCTACAATTTTATAAAAGCGTTTACATTTAAAAGAGTTTATTTAGGTCTTTATGCTGATCTAAAGATCAAAATTCTGGTCTGATGTTTGCACCTAGTTACCACAAACAGTTGTTCTAATTTTGCTTTGCTGTTTTCTGTTTTCATGTCCCGTACACAAGTGAATACTGTATTTTGGCTGTGAAATATGGCATTAAAAGTGGTGGATTTGGTTTCTGGTAACATCTGTTAGAAAAAACTGAACTTACACCTCTGAATAGGGGTCTTCTAGATTATAGAAAGGAAAGGGACTCCTGCTCTTTTGCAATGACAATCAACTGTTCTACTTGAATAGACAAGTGGGTGTACTTTCTCTCCTGGGTGAGGGAATGGGGGGGGTGCTTGCTTAGAAATTCTAGGAGAGAACAGAGGTGGTGTCATGTCTTAGGAGAGACCAAAGAGTCATGTAGGTGCTTCACTTGTTCTCCCTCAAGATCAGGATAAACTTCTGTTTCTAGGATATTCTAAAGCGTCTGCTCCACTGTTCAGACAATACAGGAAAATAACAAGTATCTTTTTAGTGTTCACACATCTGAATAGAAGTTTGTGTGCTGGCAAAAACAGATTCCTGTAACATAAAACTGTACCAAATTTCAAATCCTTTTATGTATTTAGAGTGCGTCAAGAAGCCTTAATCTTGTAACTTTTTAAAAAAGCATGAATAGGAATCCCTTGCAATTAGATTATCTTGGTTATCTGCTGTTCTTGATGCCTATTTGGCATATCACAGTATTCAGATAAGGTAGAGCTGGCATCATTGTAAAATTCACTATGCCCTTCTGTTTTCAAAAAGTACAGGAAAAAAAGGACTTGTGTCTTTCAGACCAGTAGTTTCTTTTGGGCTGTAGCATAAATGGCAAAATTCCACAGTTAAGTCCTTCAAGGTGCACCGTTGTCAAAGTGGAGATAGCAGTGGCTGCATTGCCACTGCTTTTTGGAACACTGTGTAGTCAGGTTCCTTGCCCTGTTAGGACCACAGGACAAAATTAATACTTTGAATAATTTGGTGATCCTTGCTGCCTGCCTGTTGGTCCACGCAGACCAACTGTTGCGTGGTGATGAGTTAGCTCGAGGTGCTGTGGGATTGCCTGGAAACTTCAGTTTGACTTCAGATGGAGCCTATATGACGGTCTTTGGTCTGATGTCAGTAAAGGTGTGATTAACAGTGTTAAGATCTATATCTGAATGGATGTGCTGTAAGACTTGGCTAGGTGTAATGTCCTTGAGTCACACAACTGCAGTGACTGGAAATCTATTAGATTCTGTTTTCCTTCCCCCAGTTGAGTTTTGATGTTGAATAGAGAATTCCAGCTCTTCTTTAACTCTATATTAAAACAGCAGATAACATGTTGATTGTATTCTGGACTGCTTTGTGTCCTTCAGTGTTGGTGCAATTTGTGTTGAGTGCAGCCAGCTAGATTGCTTCAGGTCTAGTCTCCTGAGGATTGTTTGATATGTCTGTACTTGTAAACTGGGTAATTGGTATATGGAAATTAAAACACGAGCGCTCACATCTCAATTCTTTGCTGGTATTAGCTCGGTATGCAGGTTAAACAAATGCGGAGAGGATATTGGGACCTTGAAGAATACGCTTACAAAAGAGCTGGTGAGAAATAAACTTAACTGCTTTTCTGCCAAGATCTTTTGGAGCAGTAGAAGTAGATAATGTGAATGGTCAGCTTTGTCTGCTTCCATAGGGCTTTCAGGTGAGTCAGCACCATGAGCAACAGTAATTGGAGACTTGTGGCTTTCCATATTGGCATGCATGTCTGACTTCAGTGAGTCATTACCCATCACTAAGTAAAAGAGTCACAGTGGATATCTGATGCGTCCAGTTTGCTGAGACTAGCCAGGTTCAGATACTTGAATTATCTTGCCACAGACTGGCTAACGAAAAGCAGCTGGTATTCATTTTAGGGGCCCCAAACTGGGGATTAAAAATAAAGTAGTTTGGCAGCTACAACTGCAAAAGAACTAGTTTTCCTTCAGTGGCCCTTGTTAACCTTGAAGAACACAAGTCCCAGACAGATTATGGCATAAAATACAGTAGCATAAATACTGCACTCTGCTCCTAATGTACCTAGGACTGTGTTAAAGGTTACAGGCCAAAAGGAAACTTTTTAGTATTACGGTTCTGCAGTGCACAGAGAATCTGAACCAAGTTCTAATACTTTCTGCAAAATAATAGAATGTGTCCCTAAAAGAGGAGCAAATACCTTTTGGGTCAAACAGTAATCAAATGAAATAAAACTCTCTTGGAGCCTCAGGTCAGGGTACAGGCACATTGTATTCGGCTGCTTTGGTAGATCTGTTGCTTGTACTGTGGAATCCATTGCCCCCTGCCTGCATTTCTAACTGGGTCAGCATAATTTAATATGGAGCTATGATAACAAAGCCAGAGGTGAAGTTGTTCTAACTTTGTAGTCTGTATGACTGAAAAACATCACTGTTTTTCTTAGAAGGACAATTTGGAGCTTTATGGGAGTACTTGGTAATTAGGTAAATCTTGAAATGGGGTGTGGGGAAGAAAGAGTCTGCCTAGAACATACACTGCGGGGTGAGGGGAAAGGCTGGGTAGTAATCTATGATGCTTGTAACTAAAGGAATAAACCTAGTAGGAAGAGCTAATTTTGACTAAAAATTTGGTTTAGTTTGGCATGGGTGTCAAATCTTTTTGCATGTCCAAAAGAAATAGAGGGGATTGTTGCGTACAGTGTCATTGGTTTTCGTTCTTTCAGTTGTGATTAAGTAGTTGAATTCTGACCATCATGATGCTGTCCCAGAATTTTGATTTAGTAGTCCCAGAATTTTTTGTTCATGTATTGTGATTTGCTTGCAATTCTTGGAGTAAGCTATATGCACTTTGAAAGTGTGAACAGGTAGAGCAGTAGTATCACCTTCTATCAGTGTCCCTTTGTGTCTTTGTTTTTGACTGAATCTGTATGAGAACAAGTAGAACAATAACATCAGTCTAAGCCTCAATTTTACATGTAGTAACAAATTATATTCCTAGCAAATATGGAATATTTAACTTCTAATGTTAGGCAGCTGACTACCTTAATCATCTCAACTGTTGTATACAGACAGGCACTCGAATTATTTTTTTCTGCCCCAAACCAGCCCAGCTCTGAGGCTTCTACATTTTCATGTGCGTTGCAGTATTTCATGCTTGTTAAAAGGTGTCAGAAAAGGAATAAGGAAAAAAGGCTAGTAAAGCAATTTCTAGGGAAGAACAATGTTTAGTTCATCAATGCAAACACCTCCTTTCACTGTATTGCATCCGCACCTACATTATAAAGTATTTAAACTATACTCTAGGGTATGCTCATATGCAAGAGGGGAGGTATTAGTTAAATCCAATCCAGCTGTTGGAACTGGGCCATTTTTTTTCTGTCAGTTAGGCAGGTGGAAGTAGTCTGGAATTGACTTGCAAATACTAAGCTCTTTGGGTACCCTGTGTGTTTAATCAAGCTACTTTACTATCCCAGCTACGTATTCAGGGTAGCTCTTTCCTGTAAGGTTGTATCTTCCAGTTTTCTGAGGCTGGTTCTGGTAATATTGAGAGGCAAGAGCAGAAATGAAGCATTTAAATGACCAGGTATCTTTTCATGAAGTCTGTGGTTGCAGAGAGATTAGAATCGGTCAGTGAATTTGTTCTCACTTTTCCACTTAATAGCTGAACTTTCAAAAGCACCTGAATGCCCATCTTACCAAAGTTCCTGAAAACTTATGTTTTGTATCCAGAGAATAGCCAAAACTGACAGTAGTGTGTGGTGTTCATCTTGCCAAGGTGAGCTTGGCTTTCCTACTTCGTGGGCTAGCTGGAGGCTGATGCATGCTGGTTGGCCTGCAGAAGAGCAGGGGTAGCCAGCTAAGTGCTTGTGGGGCAGCTGGCAGGCCAGCTGCGCTGGCAATTTGATATGCTGGCTAGCATAAAAACATCTGTTTTCTGCCTCTCCATCTCTGATGTTTTCTGGACTTGCTCCTGTTGCAGTGAAAGTGGTGTAAATGTGTTGATTAAAAGATGACACTCCTCAGGTATCCCACTTAATGAAGTGGCTAGTCTGGGTGAGCACCACACTGAGCTCCAGATCTCATCATTACAACAGTAGGTAGATTTTTAATCATTAAATGGTTATGCTGTAATATTCCTTCTGACACAAATGATATAGCTAAAAATGGTTAAAATGTTTAAAACTCATACCACTTACTTTTGCAGTATTTGATTATTTTTTTTTCTGTACAGAGAATCTATGTTATTAAACATCTTGTATGTGGAACTTCATTTTTAATTTCATTTAAGAAATCTTTATCCCAGCATAACAAAGGGCATGTAATGACTTGAGCTTCTCACTAGGTGTATTATTCACACATCTAAGTAGTTCTGATTTTCTGATTTGTACTGTAACTGGGGATGAACTATAATCAGGTATCCAGAATTTCTTGTCTCTGAAAATGAGATACTTAAGGGACTTTAAAGTGCTTAATTGATCAATCGATTAAGATTGATTTTTAGATATGAAGTAGAAATTTCAAATGAACAGAAACCCTAAGACTAGTCCTGATATTTCATTGTGAATGAGATCTAACTTGCATAAAATACTACCAATGTTTTAAATCATTCTTTCATAAATAGAAGGACTATTCTGACTGCTGTGTCTTAAATGTGGTTTTATCCTTTTGAATTAGCCTGAACTTTCTTCTTGTAGTCTACTTTGGTATGGTGTTTTGTTTTGTTTTGTTTTGTTTTTCCTCAAGGAAAAACACACTACATTATGTATTTGCTACGGAGGGTTTTGGAAAATGTGTTATCTTGTTCTGATGTACATTAGACAGGTACAGCTATTGGTTTTGGGATTCTTTGACTTTGTTTTTAGTTTGCAGAAGCTATATCAGTTGCCTTTTCAGGTAGTTTAATGTATTATGCAGTTAGACATTTTCTATGTTAAGCAAAGGCCAGAGAAGCTTGCCAGACTTTAATTCTCTCCTCTAGAATCTTGATAGTATTCAAAACTTCAAAATAATCTTGTTTGCCTAGAGGGTGCAGATGGGCTGTCTTAAGACATGAAGTGGTAGTGTTAGAGCAGTGATACTTGCTCTTTAAGATGTAGTGAGCATCTTGTGCACCTTTGCACAGGGTTTCACAAACGGTACTTGTGAAGTGTGTGTGGTTGAGCCAGAGAGTCCCAAATGTTTAGTCACTTAAAAATAATTCTTTGAATGTGCTGGTGGTAAGGGTTACTGTTGCACTGACAATTCAGAATGCACAGGGTTATCTTTAGCCATTGCTTGTTGATATGAAGAGTTTTATGTACACTTCTGTAGTAAACCAAATATCAACTGAAAAATCAGGCAGACATTTCCCTTCTCCGCAGGTGGCCCTGAAATTGAGCTTTGAGTTTCTTGTCAGCTTCTTGTTGGAAGAGAGATACCAGAGCTGAAATGCTGATCTGATGAGGATGGCTGTATTCTCTGTTGCTTCTGCCCATTGAGTGTGTCAAAGGCAGTTCTACAGGGACTGACGCATTCTTTGAAGCCTTATTTTGAGCATTGACTTGAGGCTTGCTTTATTTTCAAGGTCTAGTGTCTCTTAAATCTCTTCTCTTTTGTCAGCTTAGCGTTTTTGTGTTTTATATTGGCCTGAAACAAGGTTGCCTTATAGCCCTTCTTAACACAACAGCCCTAATGTGTGTAGTGATTTTCTTTATTGGCATATAAAATTAATTTCAGTTTTGATACTTCAATGGAACTAGGGATTATTTTTCTTTCAAGTGGAAGGTGTTAAGGAGATTCTTGGCACATAACACTTGGTATCTGGTTTTGTAAGAGTATTCAGAAATTCAGGGTAGAAGTGAGAACACTGATTTATCTAACAGCATCTACTAGATCTTTGGGGTTTTTTTGCTGGTTTACTTTATAAAATAGCAAAATGCTAGGGAAATTGAAACTAGAAATATTGCTGAACATCTACTTTTGGCTTGTTACAAAACTTAACAGTACTTGCTGCATTACTGTGGTTATGTCAGACTGTCAAACACCCTGGTAAGTAATTGTTCTTCACACATGGTCAACTGAGGAGAAGAAATCTCTGTTGCAAAAGCATTATGAACTTAAGACTGACTTGAGTGGTGTAACAATGGAGATTTAATGTTATAGTACAACTTGGTAAGTGTTGTATGTTCTTGTTTCTTAATAGTACATGCTGACTGATAGTTACTATCCACAAGTTTTACTTTCTGCACCTCGTGTATGGTGCATTAATACCTCTGTGTTTTGGAGCGACCTCACAGTTCATATTCTGCAGGAATAAACTACCATCATTTTTGTGATTTGTAGGATTTTACCTATGCCATGTTTTCCCCTTCTGAGATTTGGAGTCTTTTGGGGTTTTTTTCCTCTTTTTTTAATTCAGTGAAACAGTTCAGATTTGTTTGGGAGGGGGTAGTTTTGAGATGTGCCGTTTCAGTGTGACGTGAAATTACTTATTATTAAGCTGAAAAGTGACCGCAGTCAGATGCTGTGGATGTCAAACACTGTATTAGATCCACTGGTAACATCTCCCTAGGCTTCAACTCATGTTGTGTATATAGACTTTAGCAGATGATTGTTCTCCCAGCCTGAAAGCTGGTAATGAATCTGTGGGGTTAAGTTGCAGAATAATTTTGTCTCTTCTCACTGTTTTAGCTGACCTGTGTTAGCTGGAGAAAGTGTTTAACCTTTCTACTACTGGATAAATGTCTTGTAAATGCCTATCAGTTCCCTACATGCTGGGGCTTGCAGGTAGTGTAAAAGTGTGTTATTCTGCTTACAGTAGTAATGCTTCCTTAAAGGAAGACTTGCAGTGGTACTTAAGACTGCTTCTTTTGTATGCTGTTGGATTATAGCATGTTTACTACTTCTGAGGCTGTAGGAAGATGCTGATAACCTGCTGCATTTCTAAAATGTTTCATCTGAAACACAAGCTTTAAATACCCACCTCTTAAGAAATGCCAAATCAGGACAAAAAAAATTAACTGGATCACTAAAGTCTGGTTTTTGGGGAATAAAATCTGGGCTCTGCTGCCTGCCCCCCCCCCCAACAGATAAGATTAGAAATTGTGGCTTTCAGTCTGCAAGTTTTAAAATTAAACTTGCAAAAGCCCCACAGGAGAGTCCAGTATATAGCATGGTGCTGTATGTATACCTCCATTTCCAGTAATCAAATAAGGTTGAAGCATGTTTTTGGGCTGAAGAGTATGGCCTCTCAAGACAAGGATAGCCAAATTGCAGACATTCAGAGGTCTATCATAGAGCAGTCCATCACTAGTGTATCAGCTCCTGTCATAAAGAGGAGAAAATAAAGACGGGGAACAGTCTGAACTAATCCCAATTAAGTAGCAGGCATAAAACTGAGAAATTGGGCCAATGTCAAGTGCATACATGTGTTTTTCACGTACAGTCTATAATTGCAACAATTGTCATGTATGAAGTGGAATCCATGGTGTTAAATATATTGGTATGCAATGGTCATCTTGTATGTCGGGGACGTGAAGTGGAAGACTAGTATTATCAAGTTAGAAATAACGTCAGCGTACATCTTAGCTGAGACACTAGTCATGGTCCAACCACGGCAAACAAGTTTAACTGCCAGAATGCACCATAGGCTCTTTGGGAACTTCAGTCCCATATACTTGTAGGAAGACTGTAGCCCTGACACTGTACTGCTGATTCTTGTATGATCCTGGTGACCCTGACGTGCTGAATTGTTGAAGGTGCTGTGCCAGCAGCAAGTGCTGCAAGACGGGGAGCCCTTAGTTCAGTGGGGGCCAGATAACTCATCAGCTCTGTGAAGTTGAGGCTAAGTGGTATCCCCAGATATCACCCTACTCGCTCTGTGAGTGGAGATGGACTTAGTGGTGAGTACTGCCTATTCTGCCTTTTAAAGGAGAAGGAAAAAAAGAAAATGTACCAGAGCTGCTTTGAAAGAAAAACTACATATAATAAGTTTAAAGGGAAATACAAAAGAACAGCTAAAAGGGTAAAACCCAGGTAGTGTGGAGATTGCCTTAAGACATGCATTAAGGCTCAGAAAATGTATGCTACTAGCCAGCAAAAATATCCATGTAGTTGATAACCTTTTTTGAAGAATCTTTCTAAAGAGTGGTAGCTTTCTAAATGAGGAAAAGATGAGATTCTTGCACATTAAATGTAAAACCATAATGGAGTAGTCAAATATTTTGAAGGATCAGTTTGATAAAAGCGGAAAAACTAGTAAAAAAGTATTGACAGAATTGCAGTAGGGTAGGATCAGTGGGGCTGAAATAATGGAAGTATGAAACAAAGATAAAACCCTAATTGAAAAGCTGAGTGAATTATTTGCCTTTAGAAAGAAGCTTAGAGTCTTCCCAGTAGAGCCTTTATGGATGGATGACTCTGAGTAACTGTCTTTAGTCAAAGCATTGTTAGAGGAGGTTTTAGAGTAAATGGATGAAATGAATAGTAATGCCTTGCCTGGGACTGCACTGTATTTGTTTTTTCCTAAACCAAAAATATGAAGCTGCTGAGCTGTTGAGCACAGCGTATAGTCTTTCTTAAATCTGCCTTGCTTCCAGAAGAATGGTGGGTGGCAAATGTTATTGCTGTCCCCTAAAGAGCTTCAGATTTGATCTGATTTTTCTGCTCAATAGAAGATATTCTAGAGTGTTATCACATGGATAAATGAAAAAATGTAGGGGTAAATTGTAATTAGGTAGCAAATTTAAAAGTAAACTGTGCCTTGCATCCATTAAATTTCAAATCTGGCACATACGATACTGGATTTTGGGGAGAAAATGCTAATGGACAATCAATTTAACTGATTTGTCATGGGATGGGGTACCCCTTAAAATTTAAGATAAGTAGGAATAAAAGATTAGATTTTTAGGGAGAGGTGGGGCGATGTTACTAGTGGGAAGGTCTGTAAGGGACTGGTGTCTAGCACGTTTGGAATGATCAAGAAAAGGAGATTTTATAGCAGAAATCCAGTCAGAAAGACAGCCTTGTCTAACTGCATTTTTCTATTGAAATACAGAGTTATCATGGGGGTATTGAAAAACATTTTCAGGCTATTTAGTGCCCTTACGTTTGATGCAGTTTTTAAGATAATTGAAATACAAAATTCTAATATAGCAAGAAACTTGAATGACTGGCTTAGCTAGTTATATGCAGTGACTTTTCAGGTTCTTCATTTGTCCATTCCCTACCTACCCAATGTTCTCCCATTCCCCAGCAGTCCAGTCCTATCATACTGAGCTTTTGCAGCAGGCTCAGATGGTCACAAGAATCAAACAGCTTAGCAAAATAATGAGGGGGGAAGAAACTGTAGCTTTGGTTAGATGCTCCAGTGCTAGTGTCCTCTTACTGTAATGAGGACTTGCTTTGTTTAAAGTAGTATAGTCCACACTTGTAGATGTAAAAGGAGAATTGTGTCTGTGTTTACTTGAGTGAGTTGGTTAATCAAGCAGTGGACAGGAAGACAAGCCTGCCTTACTCTCAGGTCAACCTAAAATAATTAAATGAACACTGCTATACAAACTCGTTGAGATAACGTTCTAAGCACTGTAGCTACATCCTATATAGATTCATGGTGTGAAGTCTGCTTATTTCATTTACCTGTGTTTGAGCTTTAGCGTGTTTGGTATTTCCTCTAATGGATGATGGGGAGTGCTGGTGCTTTCTCTGTACTGCTCGTTTTCGGTGTTACTTTTGAGCTTAGGGAAGTTATTTGCCCTAACTCAAAAGGCACATGATAGTAGCTGTGAAGGTCAGTAGCAAGGATAGGACATAGACAGTATTTTAAAAGGCTAATTTTAGTTAGGGTGGGTGATCTTTCTAGGCTGCCAGCAGTCATCCAGTCCTGATTTTCTCTGAATTGCATTCTGATGGTACATACCTTTTCCACTGATTGTAAAATGAACCTAGGGAGATTGCCTTCACCAGGCTAAAATTGTTCTTTCTCAGTCTTGTGATATTTTTTAGTTAAGAGGTATAGTAGCATTGTAGGGAATGTGTCGTGAGTGCCCAGTATCTTGAAGGAGCTGAGATGTTTATGGACTGGCTTCTCTTTACAGTGTTTAGGCTATAGATCCTAAGTAGACTCGATGCCACTGTACTACTTTGTTTCCTTTTGCCACAAGCTGAATCTGTCTTCTTTGCATTGAGCTTGGTCATCGTCTGTCACTTATGGTTGATTTTGACCAGATAACTGGCATAGGTTAAGTGTTTAGGTTGTGAATGTGATCATATGTGAATGTGCAACTGTCTAACCTGTATTTACTGCTTCTTTTGGTGTGCACACGTAAACACTTGAAGAGTCATTCCAGTGAAACTCCACGAGGAAGTCAATGTTTTCTGCCTTTGGGATAGTTATTGTGTTTTATGATAAAGCTTTCTGTAAGGTGTATAATCTTCAAAAACATAATAAAAACCACCCCCCAAAAAAAACCCCAAACCCAAAACCCAACTGTGCATCTTGCTAGGAAAGATTGAGTTACAAATTACGCACACTGTTTTCCTTATCTTTTTGATGAATAGCTGCACTTTTGACCTAGAAACAACTGACTCCAAAACAAAACACTTCTTTCTTTACATACAAATCTTTTTTATTTTTTATTTACAGACTATGAGAAGACACAGAAATGAAGTTACAATTGAATTGCGGAAGGTGAGTCTGCTTTTGTTTATCAACTGTGTTGCTTTGCTAATAATGCTCTGGTATCTTAGCTAAATATTTTACCATAAGCTCTGCTTTATAGCCCCAAACTTACATATAAGTGGTGTAAGTTTGTAGATTACTAACTGTGGATTCTAATGTTAGTTTTACTCTCCAGCTCCTTAAGCTCAGTACAGCAGAACCATACTGCTTTACTCTAGTGTATCGCTTGGAAATAATCCATATTCAGTTTCTGTACCAGTTCTCATACTATTACAGTGAAGCTGTCAGCTGTTCAAATGTTTAAAGTCTCCAAATGGGAAAAGGGAGAGTTTTAGCATTTAGAAAGTGTGGATGTTCTTTTATTTTGTTTTCTAGAAATTACTGCTTCTGTGCTGTAGAGGGAGATAATTTTAGGGTCAGATTTTGGTTATACTGGGTAAATGCCAATATAGCTGGGAAGATCATGACCATGAGAGGTGATCTAGTTCAGTGCTCTGCCTAAACACAGGATTTGTTTCACCCTTATCATACACAACACTTCCAACAGCCTATCTAAGCACCTTAAAGGTTTGCTGCTGGAGGACGTTTTCACAAGCTAAACTACTCTTGGCTTGTGTGTGTAAAGAGAAGGGGTAAACTTTGATCTGCCTTTCGGTACCTTCAATATATTTGAGGACTGATACCAACCGCTTTAGTTTTATCCTGCTGAGTTCTTCAGCTTTTCCTTGAAAATTCTGTTTCCTAGATTTTGACTTGTTGCTGCTTCTCAGATCCAAATAGCCTATGTCTTTCTGGAAGTATGGAAGTCCGGAAGGATGCAAGCCACAGCTGAGGTTTAAATGGGACAGTGAAAAACCAGTTCTTAACAGACTATTCCTATTTATATTGAGTATGTTGTTGACTTGCACTCAGTTTGTGATCCGTTATATCCTTCAGACACTTCCTACAGTACCGCAAAGCAAGGGTAGTTGTTCACATTCCCTATTTGCATAGTTAAATGCAGGAGTTTTAAACGTGATTGCTTCTTGTCTTTTGAATTGCATCTGCTTTTTCCAGAGTTTCTTAACTTGAATTCCCATTCTGTTCACCAGTATACTTCAAGGCATCCCCACTTTGGTATCGCCCATGTTTTCTAATATTTTCATCAATGACTTGATGGAAGTGTGTGGTTTCAATATTCTAGATGTAGGCCAAGCTTCTTTTCCTCTCCCATTTGACTCATATCTCCAGTTTGCCAGTTGAGTCATTGACAGTCTGAGTGGGGCTTGCTTAGGAGCGCACATCCACCCAATTTCATCTAAATTTTTTTTTTTTGTTATTTGCAAACTGAGAGAGAAGACAAGAGCCTTGCTAAAATCAAGGTGAAGGGTTTGTAAAAGGAAGTTACGTTGACAGAAATTAGCTTGACTTGTTTTTGAGAAATTTTGTCTGTGCTTATCACCTGATTATGTTGGAGCTACCAAAAATCTTGTGCTAGTAATTTCCTGGGATACTTCTGCTCTTCTTAAAAAAAAAAAAAACCTTTTTTTTTTTTTTACAGGTCTTGTAGATAAACAACTGTATCTCATTACAGTATCAAAAATAAGTATTTGTAAGATTCATCCTGGGACTGTAAGAATTAGTTGAAGAAACCTAATTGGACCCAGATGACTGGGGGGGGGGGAATCTTAATACTTAGATGAGCATGATGTGTTATTGAAAAATTGTTTAATGCTTTCATATTTTCCTAATCAAAGAAACTAGCTGAACGTGTCTGAATGTGTTGTGTAGCTTAAGCTGGCTATGGCCTCATCACTACTGGCAGATGACAGAGATGTGGAGAAAGCTGCTTTTACATACATTGGCAGGTACCAAGTGAAAAATGAAATTAGCCAGTTTTTGCTTAAAATGAGATTCTGGTAATTAATTTTGATATCTGAATTATCAGCAGTTGAACTTTATGCTGACATGTTAGAGACCCTCTCTGTTCAGAACTCAGTGTAAAACTCACTGTATAACTGTGAAATCTGCACTGGGAAGAGTCATTCATAGTGCCTGGGCAGCCTATGCCTGCTAGCAAAGCAATGCAGTAAAAGATGGCTTAGCTAGTGCAGCATATTGTCATGCATCTGGTTAAATTGAGACTGCGTGCAAGCGTTCCAGTGCAGTCTTTTTAATTCTCATAATTGGGTTTTGTAACAGGTCACAATTTCAAGGCCATTTTATTACAGAAGCATGATGGGGAGCAAGTTATGTGCTTAAGACAAGGCGTGTCTGTGTGGAAGGAATCCTATATGTGCCAGTAATATGTGAGTGAAAATGAGGAAGAGGAAGCCTGTGAGCTGCTAGTGACTTCTCACTGGAAACTGCACATGCACAGATCAGTTACACACTTAGAGAAGCCTTAGCGCTGGATGTAGGTCAGGCTGTAAATCAAGAGTGAACAGCAGCTGCAGAACTCTTAAACGCCGGAAGCTGTGTTCTTCTGGAGTGTTTGCTGAGCACCTTTCCTTGCAGAGACCAGAAGAAATCTACTTTAATAAGAGGTTCAGCATGTGAGTTTTGATTTGCAGCACCTGAACTGGTGTTGGTGGGCAACTGGTTTGCTGTGGGAACTCTGCAGCAGATGTGAGGCCATTACTTCTGGTACAGAATTGGGACTGAAATGTAAAGGGCTATATTTTGTTAAGCTCCAGCAGGTAAAGGATAAGCTGCAATATCATTGCTTCAGTCTTCATCGTTATGGCTAGCACAGCTACCCTAGCATGAGTATGACAAATTCAGGAAATGTTTGTGTTGGCATGACCTTAGTAAATCCCCCAGTGCCGCTTCAAAACAAAGGGGTATCTTTCTTTTATCGCAGCTATCCAGCTGTTGAGTATACACCTGGCTTTTGAAGAAAACAGGCAAATTGAGTATATTCTTGATCTGTACAGTTGAAGCATGACATAGTCATGGGTTTGTCTTTTGAATCGACTTTTGTATAAATATTAAATGAATGCATCTGATGAAGTTGCTTACATCTCTGTTTTGTAAGATGGAATAAATAAAATAATAAACACAGCTTTGAACAGTAGTAAACAATTTCTGCATGCATCAGTGTTAGGTGTTTATTCTTTTGAGATTACAGACATCAAGGTGCATTTGCAACACATTCTGTGGTTCAAGAATATATTATCTCTATTCACTATCTTCACTCCACAGCTCTTATTCAGAAACTTTCCTTTTTTTTTTTTTTACTTTTTTTTTTTCCCCCCAGTCACTTAAGATTTGATTAGGAATTGAACTGATAAAGCTATGTCTGACATAAACAGGTAGCAGTCATCTGGCAGAATCCTGGCCAAGGCATGGGTTGGCACAGAGGGCCAGTCAGATGACACTCCTGATGGTCAAGTGCCCTTTTCTGATTCCATATTGGCCTTGCTGAACATGCGTTTTACACATTTTGGGAATGGACCTACTACACTTCTGGAAGGATGGTCTTGGTCTCTGGCTGTATTGTTAGTGCAGCAGTGGGCCTGAGAGCTTAAAAAGTAGCCATCTCTCTTTCCAGACAGACAAGATAACAATGTCAGTTTTGGTGATGGAGACTGTCTCAGGATTTAGAATTTAAACTTCTCGGTGTAGTGTCTTGGTGTGAAGTCTGATTTAGAATGTTTATCACTTAATTTTGGCATCAGAGAAACCCTAAGGCAGCTCTGTTAGCAACAGGGACCCTAGAATTAATTGGCTAACCTAGCTGATTAGTCTCACTCTAAGGTGGAGTGGGTTGGGTCAGTAATGGTTAGGATTCAGTTTAAGGTTCCGTACCTAAGGAAGCCTGTAACTCCATTGCTGTGAGAGATCCTTTTGTTCTAGGCACTTGACTTTCTATGAGGAGGAAGCTTGACTTAGGCTGCTTGTGTGCTTAGGTAGTCCTTAGCCAGGTCAATGCTATGGTCACTGAGTTAGATAGCACCCTTCAAGGAAAGCCTTAACACGCCTAAACTCAGCAGAAACAGAGGATCCTGTCCTCCTTTAAGGCCTGGTAACTGGAATCCTTAGAACTTCCAGGATCTCTCACAAGGTTTATTTTTGACTTTCTTGGCAAACTCATCTGCCTCTGAGAGCTCATAGACATGAGCTAATGAAAGCTCTAATTGCCAATTAAGTTTGATTCAAGGCAAAGCAATTATTTGCTAAACAAGTGGTGGATTAAGGAGCCACGGGCATATGTGTTTTTTACCTGTTTCTCAGGCATACTGTACTTGCTCCTGCTCTGATCTTTCTTAAATAAGATTACTTTTTGTCCACAGTAGCTCCAAAATAAAGTAGTGAGCCTTGAAGAAAGGAGTCTGTCTTCATCTTGCTGGGGGAGCTAGGGTGGGAAAAATCTTTTTCTGGTTCTCAGGAAGTCTGAGAATGCAAAAGAAGAAAAAAATCCACATTTTCAGGTTCAGGATAGTAAAACTTGCTTCAGTTATACATCTTTTCCAGTTCAATGTGAACGTATAGCTTTTCACTCACTATAAAGTACATTTTTTTTAGGCGTAAGTCTACCAACTTCAAAGAAACATCTGCAATCACAGGGAGTCTGAAGCACTATTAGTATGCTCTTCTAGAGAGGCTTCTCTATGCAGTGTTTGTATCGCAGATTCTCAGGTAAGATCTTGCATCTACCATGCCTTGATTGATTCCTCAAAGAAAAGACCCTAGGTGGAAAATCATATTCTCAGTGTATTCTTCTGGAGATTTGGTTGAAAAGGGCTATGAAGAAATTCCTTGGAGGCTTGCTTGAGTCCATTTTAGTAAGAGCATGCTTTTGCCTAACTTAACAGACCTCTATCTTTGCAATGTGTGCTTGGGGCTTTTGGGCCACACACTGGTACACACGTATGCATCCACTTATTTTTAGTCAACCTGCCCATCTTCTGAGAAAGATGTGCACCAGCCAAACAGGAACATTGTGACTGCTGTCTCTTGTCACAAAGGTTAGTTAGCAGAACTCAAATGTAGAAAAGTTGCTTTTGTCTTCTAACTGCATGTCTGTAGCTGTGGTCTTTATCTGAAGTACAGTCCTGAAATCTGGCTGCCTTTGGATGCAAGGGACCTAGTTCACTAAAGCATGTAGGATATACTTTTGATATCCATGGATTGTAGGATCATCAGATTGATTTGTTCAGCCTTTATACAGGTTTACAGTTGTTTTTTTGGGTTTTTTTTGTTTGTTTTGTTTTTTTTAAAGTCTCTGTAGGTGTTAATGAGTTCTAAGACAGTGAGTCGAGCCAACTAATTGTCCTTTCCCAACCATTAAAGAAACGGAATCTTTCCCCAGGTTCATATCCAAGAGCTGTTACTAGAAATTCACTCGGGCTAGATAGCCCACCTAAGAAAACTTCCATTAAGAGGATATTCAGTAGAGGTTTTCAGAGTATCACTTTACCATGATGAGGTTGGAGTGGTAGGAATTTTCTTTTTCTTCATGATGGACTGTGGCAGGTGCTCTCGCCCCACAAAACCAAAAGTGAAGATTACACGTGACTGAAACCTAGAAGTTCAGCTCAGTCTGTCACAACAGCAGTAGCTTGAAAGGGATGTCCAGACAACCTGACTCTACCTCCATCATTGTCCTGACCCTTTAGTCTTTCCTAGGATGTAAGAGCAGAGGAAAGAGCTGCTTGTTGTCATCTGTGAGTATAGCTAATGCTGGCTAGCACTCTAGTTCCTAATGTTGAGGTATTCTTGAAGTTCTGCTCTTTGTCCACAGAGGACTCAAACATCTTAACTTTCATGCTGAAAGAGCTTCTTCCTACTAGCCACTGAGTTCCTAAACTTCTCCCTGGCCTGAAGAAGCATTTTATAAGTGTTTGTTACCTGAAGGCAAAGATTTTCTTGTTTATTTATTTTCCCATGTGTGAAGCTCTTCGTGGTGTTTTCCCATGTGTCAAATGCTGAAAAGCATGTATAAAGTTAAATTTAACACCTTTCACAGCTCCATTAGAGTATCCTGTTGGCCATGTCCTGTAGTGCTAAGTGGAATGCAGCGCATAGCTTGATGATAGCTTTGCCCACAAGCATTCTTCTTCTGTTAATCGTGTTGTCTTTGAAACTTGTTTGCATTGATGGGCATTTTCTTTGAATCCTGTGGCCATCTCCCAAGAAGGTAAACAAGTACTGGCATCTGCAGGATTTGCATATTTACTGTTCGTGCAGCCTGACCTTTCTACTATCAGTGAAACAAACAATGGTTATCTGTTGTCAAAAACTCTTAACAGATCATCATGCTGGACAAGAAAGTGCACTCACAATATCATTACTGTTGTTTCTAACCATCTGGCTTTTTTGCTTGGCATGTATGTCCACATACCTTTTGTTCATACTGCAACCTGTTGTAGTGGGATCTCTATCAGAATGCTGGCAAGCTCATAACCAGCAGTCAGTTGCTGCTCATAAACTTTCAGACTTCATTGTGCATAGCACGTGTGGTTCAGGCAGTGGTTGAGGATCTTGCCGTTTGAAGGAGAGCTGCTTGTTGGTGACAAGGTCTTACCCTTCATCAAGGGTTACAGTCTGATGCCTCTCCCTTTGAAAGGGCACTCTCACCAGTCTTTGAACAGGACAACTGTATGCTCATTTGTCTTCATTTTCACCACAGAAGCCTGCAGAAGAGGCTGGTGCTATGATTTAGGCAAAAATTTTGGAGTTTGTTACAGTATGACAAAATGCAAGCATTTTAAGGTTATGGCGAGCTGCAAATCATGTTCTCTTACCTTACGCAGGGGAGTCTATCAAATTACTGGATGCAGTGGTTTAGCTGTCCAGGAATTGAACGCTTTTGCAAGTGGACAGAGCTGTTTCACATAGCCTTAGAGCCACTTTTTAGGACTGGAAGGTTCCATGAACACTTCGACTGCATAAGAAATGCTAATTACAATAACTTTTCCTTAGTAAGAAATTTTTAGTGCTTCTCAATAAGTACTAGCCTCTCTGCTTCCGGCTGCTGTGGAAGGTCCTCTATGTATGTTCTTGACAGTTGTTTTTCAGCCCAACCATCTGCCAACAGTGAGTAGCTACAGGAACATTCTTGCTCACTTCTACTTTCTCTGGCTAAGGTCATTTTTTCTGGAGCCCGTTGCACCATAGGACTGACAGCCTGAAGATGTTGCCTGCATTCACAGAAATTCCAGCATCAACCTGTGGTCAGTTATGTCTTACGAAGTTCAGTTCTGTCTCTTAAGGAGAGTAGAATATCTTGGCATTAGAATATACATACTTATTTTGGTTACCATTAACATTAGGGAGCATTCTCTTAGGCATGCTCACATTGCCAGAGGAATTGGATAGTTGTGTACGCAGGTATGAAAAGCTCTCTAAGGAGCTATTAACTTGCTTGCTGGAACAGGAAAGAACTAGGCTCTTGGTTAGCTCAGTTATGGTGTATCTTATGGCCATCTTTAACATGCAGCTACAAATGGAAGGCTTTTCAGTGTTACTCAGTCTTACCATGCCAAGATTTCTAATTAGTCTGATGCAGTTTTTTCCCCTTGTTGAGACACCAAGTCCCGTAGTGGAATTTAAACCCAGATTATATATGTTTGATTGGCCAGAGTTTGCAATGTCATTCCTTTTTTACCATCTTCACCATCAGTGGCCTCCCAGTGGGATGTCTTTATTCCTGATAGCTGCAGAACAGTTAGTTGGAGCTCTGTTTTATTTCACCTCGGCCTGCTGCCACCATCAGGAGAATGGTCCTTCACTGTATGTTCATCTAGGGATTCATTAGACTCTTCCCCAGGTAAATGGAGTTTTTGTGGGTAGTACTGTGTACTGCATCAACGTACGTACTCATGGACAATTGCTTGAAGGAGAGAGACAAGTTACTTATCTGTTACAGTTCTTCTGTAACTGTGTGTTCATGTACAATCTGCCCTTCTTTCTTCTTTGTCCAAGTCCCTGAGAGATTTCTAGGGAGTTGGAAGAACTTAAATAGAAACATGTCTGCCACCCATTTTATGGCCACAAACAGAATTTGTGCACACCCCTCTCAATACTATTCAAGCAAATTATTTCGGCTAACAATACTTGCATAGAAGTGCACACACTGAACAAACGTGAAGAGTGTATCGAATAATGGTTACAGGCAGGTACTCTTTCTGAAGTTCTTTGGATGAAGTGGCATGGAATAATCCAGTGCTTTGTCCACTGACATGCTCTAGACTTACTACCTGGTGTTTGTGGAAGGTGATTTTCCAGCTGTTCGGTTGCTGAAGGCCATGCAGGCCTTTCCTGCCATTCTGTGAGGACACTGTTCAGTCACCCACAGTAGGGCTCTTGCTTTGTTCCAGCTATATTCTCTGTATTCCAGCCACTGCCATCCTGGTATTTCAGGATGTTTGAGAGAGGATCTCAAGATACATCATTCTTGCTTTCTGGAGTAACTGGATACCATAGCCCTCTAGTAGAAGCATAACTCTGTCAAACACTGATCGCTCAGAATGATGTAATTGTATAAGTTAAAGAGACACACACGTCTATAGAGGGACACGCATTCATATTCAGTACCACAGTTGTTGTACAGCTTTGCTTTTTGCATCCAAAAACTTCTAGACCTAGATCTTTCAAGCTGGAAAATGCATGATGTGGTTTCAACTGTTACTGGTTAATGCCTTTCGGGAGGAAAAAATATTGATGGTGGAAGTAATGTGCATGATAGGTGCAGCCCACATGTATGTGAATATCGAATATTCTTGTCCATTTTAATAACGTGATCTTTGGTCCGAATGGATGCCATATATTTAATGTCAATTGAGAAGGCTTTGGCCTTATTTAAGTTTCCACTTACGATAGCAGTGAAGTAATATGACTTTAAGTGGCTCTTGCATACCCCCTGCATTTTGGAGGGATTTCAGTTGAAGCTTTCTGAGGTGCATCCATTCTGTGCCAGCATAGATGCTTTTGTGTGGAGTAACGTGGAATGGTGGTGTACCAGTTTCTCCTCAAATATGGAGACAGTTCCTTAAGGTCAGAAGATTCAGTGGTAGGGGAACCTACTAATACAGTGGTGTGAAACAGCTAAGTGGGAGAATGTACTGTTTGAGCTCTTAAAAAGTTTTATGGTTTTTTTACTGACAGAAGAAACCTGAAAATAACAAATGAGATAATGTGACATTTTCTAACTAGAATTTTCTTTGCAGTAAGTTCAATAAAAATAGTTTGTTTGCTGAATTCTTGCCTGTTCTAGGTATTTCATTATTTTTTGAATCAAAGGATCTGCGAGGCCTGCATCTGAAAGGCTTTTTACAGACATTTAAAACTAAAGATCACCTGTCTTTATTGCAAGATGTTGCAGAACACATAGTTGAGCGCCACTGATACTGAATCATTTGTTTGAAAGACAAGTAGGTATTACCAGTGTGGATCACAATTCTTACATCAAACATATTTTTAAAAAACTGCAAAGCTTAGGAGGAACAGAATTGAAAAACCCTGCCTTGTACCACAGTAGTTTGCTGCTAATGATAAAGAAGCTCTGCCCTTCCCAGTAAATAATTTAATATGAAACATTTAACTTGGTCCAGGAGACAGTGGCGGCAGTTCTGCTAAGACCCCAATTCCTTCAGGCTGCACCTTTTGTGAAGGCAGGGAATGTCTGCTGGACCAGTGTGTGCCACCCTCATAACTAAATACATCTCCCTGTACATTCACGCACGTGTGGACTTGCTCACCAACGTGGTCTGTGGTGATACCTGTGGGTAGGAAGAGGCCAGTTGACTGAAGACATTGGGACCTTCCTGCAGCTTCAGTCCCTTCTCCCAGTATTGGCTTGTTTTACCACGACAGCACAGCTGATCCTGTAGGTGCCGTTCATCCAAGGCAGGAAGGAGCTGCTTCCTCTGCAGGTGGATGTGTGGGGTAGCTGTGCACTGCGGAGAAAAGCTGATGTGATCATGGAGAGGGCCTCTGGAAATGGGGGTCTGGTCCCTGCAGTTGGCAAAGTGTAGGCCGACAGTAGGAAAAGGAATTGTACTTGAACAAAGCCAGATTGACTGGGGTCGAATGCTGTTTGCTCTTTGATTAAAATGGCAATGCCAAGTACTTGGTGTGGAAAAATAAGAGAAATACATTATAGGTCTTTATGGTGAATCCATCCGTCACTGTGTACCTGCCTGATGTGGTTTGTCTGCATAACACTATTTTCTCAGCATTTAACTGCGTGCTGGCTTCCATCTTGTCTCCAAAAACACTTGACAACAAAATACCTTTAGTGCTTGTCTGTATGGATGTGCTCTGCGTATGCTGCCGTTGCTGTACAGCTCTGGAGCGGCTGCTGTAGCTAATCTAGGTGATCTTGTGTGCTCTTTGGGATTTAGTTTCTGTACTTAGACTTCACAAAAATTAAACTATGCTAAGTTTGTGGAATATTGTCTTCTGCATTAAGGGATTATTTAATGCTGGTTTATTGTTTTGGCGTTCTTTTATCTGAAAAAAAAAAAATCTTAGTATATTGCTTGCTAGCTTTTCAAACAGGCTGGAAAAGTTGTTTTAAATTCTTTTTAAAATGTCTAAACAGCAAGCAAGTCCCAGAAATTTTGGACCTGAGGTTGCTGTTTTTTCTAACATACAGTAAAATAAAATATTGGGGACTCCTTCAAAACATGATTCTGTTTAGATGCTTTTTTATATATTACAAGCAAGGCATGATATAGTACAATCTCTATAGTCAGTACTGTTTGGTTGTCAGGTAATTGTTTGGAGACTGAAAAGCCTGCCTTTTCTTGCTAGTATAATAGATTTGTTTTAGATGTTATAGCTGCTTGTTACACCTTTTCAATGTTTTGCTTCATTAGAGATTGAAATCTTCATCTGCTTATTAAAAAAAACCAAAAACAAAACCACCAAAAGGTGTTCAGATATACGTGCTGCATCGTCATCTTCCTTGCCCTTTCTGTCTTTGATTGTACCTCTAGACATACCAAGCAAAAGACAAAGTCTAAAATTTAGAAAAGACCAGTTCATACTTTTGGAATAATACTTTTAAGATATTTTAAGTTTTAAAAAAGTGCATTTGGATGCAGTTACAATTGATGCTTTGGATGCTTTGATTACTTTTTTTTTTTAAATTAGGGCTTTAGGTGTTCAAATACTCTAATTGAGCAAGGTAGAAATGTTAAATGGGTACTTTACCACTGAAAAAGTAATTTTTTCTTCAGTAATTCCTTAAAGGAGCTGAGGCTGGAGGGTGCTTTGTTTTAAGTCAGAAATTAGGCTAACAGTGCAAGTGGGAAATATTATAAGTGTCAGTGTACTTTACACACAAGGTGAAAATACGTGTAACCAGGGAACTTTGAAGTAGGTTTAGCTGAAAACTAATCTTACACTGGAAAATAATTTCTTTTATGTGTGGCTAAATGTTAATGTCATGCAGATCTATGTGTATTGTAAATGTTTGTTAGAAAGTTGATCCTCAAACTGTTAGTTTTAATTCATTCAGATGTCATGGATTGTCATAGTTCTGTCTGTGATTAGCAAGCTGCTAGATTCTTACAGCTGAAATACTGCAAATTCTGTTTTCAGTTAGAAAAAGTAGCAATCTTACCTAAAGTCTTATTTTGAAAGGGGCCATTATATCGTCACCCTGTACTAATAAGCATTGTGTCTTTATTTTTCATCATTCCTTTACAGAACAAAAGAGATGAACATCTTTTGAAAAAAAGAAATGTTCCCCAAGAAGAAAGTTTAGAAGATTCTGATGTTGATGCTGACTTCAAAGCAGTAAGTTCCTTGATTCTGGAATTATTTTTAAAACTTTGCTGGTGTCTCAAAACAATGTATTCTGTTTTTACTTTAACACTAGAAGTCTTGCAGTTATTTGAAAGCATAATTATGAACTGATATGCTATTAAAATTAGTTTGATTGTATTAAATATATAAAAAGAGTATAATTCAGCAACAAAATTACTAAAACTTTTTTTTCTTTTCAAGCAAAACGTAACACTAGAAGCTATACTGCAGGTATGTTACATTTAACTTTTTAAAATTATTATGATTATTATAAGTGTGTGTTCTGTACATTTTTAGTTTTTACTGTCACTTGTTTTTTTCAGAACGCCACAAGTGACAACCCAGTGATCCAACTGAGTGCTGTCCAAGCTGCAAGGTAAAAATAAATAAAGGCACAGAAATAAATTTCCCACACATTTTTCATGATGAAAGTTACTTATTTTACTTTTACATTTAATTTCACAGAAAACTCCTATCCAGTGACAGAAATCCACCTATTGATGACTTAATAAAATCAGGAATTTTACCAATTCTGGTAAAATGCCTAGAAAGGGATGATAAGTAAGTATACTTTTAAAAATGTTCCCCTTTACTGAAAATCTGCACCCAAAAATCGTCTCATTATTTTAAATGAAGTGGAGGATTCATAGCACCATATAATCTTACACAGTGGGTCACATTCCATGATGATAAACCATAAATTCTCCAGGAGTATTTTATTTTGCCACTGAAATGTCATTTTATTTTTTAGAGCTAATCCAGCTAATGGAGAAAACCTTACTAAATTTCTCATTGGTTTTGAATATTCCAGACTTTTTTGTTACCTCTTTTTAAGAAACCTGTCTCTGACTTACTGTGTGTATTTGTGTGAAGGCAGAGAACATGCCTGGTTGTGAACAGGGCTCTTCTCTGTGCCAGAATACGCTTGTCGTCTTTTTCATTAAGGTTATTAGCTGAAGTTGCTAGCTTCTTTCATTCTCACTAGAAGGTGAGTTTCCTTCTGGCTCACTGCTGCTCTCCCATGTGATGGTACAACACAGTGAGCACACTGTCTGTTATGGTTCCTTGTTGGAACACAAGAGCTTCAGTAAGCTCTACTACATTGAGTGTGTAGTTGCAAGAATTTAATAACGCATAAGAAAAATGCCATGTTCCACAATCCGTGAGTCCCTTATTCAGATAGATGGGGATTAACGCATTTAAGGTAAATGTTTTAGCCTATCTTTGGTCTCAGGCAGCGATAAATGTATTTACAGAATTTCCATTTTCAAGATTATTTCTGCAGCCATGAGGGCTAGAAACTTAAAAATGCAAATTTGCCTTTTGGGTATAATTTGGTGGTTGCACAAACATGAAGCATGAGTAGCTTTGTTTCTAGCTTGTTTAACAAAACAGTTGCTTAGAAGGCAGCTGGCAATAACGTTCAAATCAGGATAGCATTTTAAATTGGGTCATGAATGCCCGTCTGCTCTAGAAGTAGATGGTTCAGTGCTGTGAAAATTCTTTTAATTTGAATTTTCTATCAGTTTTTGTATGATTTACCTTTGTAAATGTTTAATAAGCCTTTTGAAATTGAACTCAATGTTATCTTAAGCAGTCCTTTTAATTGTGATTGCTATATAGTATTTAGGGTAGTATTTAGTAGAGGTAAACTCTGCAGAGACTTTGTATATGGTTAAAGCTGTTGTTCATGTTATAACTGAAAGCTTATCACAAGAGGAAGAAAAGGAGGACTGACCTAGAACTAGAATACAGCTGACAGATACTATTTGTTTTTACAAATCCTTATTTACACATCTTGGGCCCTCCTATCTAATTCTTGTCCAATCCCTTCCCCAGTAAAACCTTAAAATGCTTTTGAATTTGTTTTCACGCAAACTGTTTTACTAAACTGTTGTTGGCATAGACAACAGTTAATGGACATCTTGAAAGAGATTTTCCCCCAGCTTTCATAATATCTGTAACTGATTTTGTCTGCATTTAATAAGTCAGTGTTAATACAGGTATGATGCTGTCTTTTGATACTGTTGCTAGATCTTTCCCCTGTCTGCAATGGAGCAGACAAATGCCTTTATCCCAGTATACCAGCTTACACTTTATCTGGGATGTAGTGTTAGAAGGGCCAAGTTTTTAGTAGTTAGGGTCAGACATGGGTAATTTATTGAGAACTACTAATGGCAGCAAGACAGTTGCACTTTCTTCACTAAATATGAGTGGTGTTTGGAGCTGGATGTGAAGAGGTGTCTGTTATCCATTAGAGAGGCATAATTAAATTTTGTGATGAGGGGTGCTAGAAGTCTTTCATACAGGAGATAATTTGTTGACTAGAGTAGCAGTCAGCTTTACTGGTTGGTATGTGCTTCAACAAGTATTGCTGCTTTATTTCTTTTTTTAATTACTAATATGAAGTCAGAATGCTGAGTGGTTTACAAAAGGTCATAGAATGTAAAATCTGTTTTTTCTTACTGCTTTTCCTCTGAACTGTCCAGGCTTAGAAGGTTTTTTTAAAACTTTTAGCTCAGTGGCACTGCTTAAATGTAGAGCATCTCAGAGTGAATACAGCTAGTAATACTGAAATGAACCATAAAACAATCTGCTGATCATGTTTCAACTTATTACTATAAAATTATTTTATTACAGCCCTTCATTACAATTTGAAGCTGCATGGGCATTGACTAACATAGCATCAGGCACTTCTGCACAGACTCAAGCTGTTGTACAGTCCAGTAAGTATTACAGTTTGTTTTCTGGGGGGTGGTGGATATTGTGGGTAAACGGGAAAAAGTGGTATGTGGATAAAAAATGCCATTTGTTATCAAAACCATTAATATAGATTTATGCCTGTCCTCTTTCTCA